>VZRE01006766.1:328309-395519 GCA_013396775.1 Cephalopterus ornatus
CCTGTCGCGCCCCCCGGGGCTGGCCCTGCTGCCTCCTCTCGGCACTCACCGGGCCCCGGCTGGAGTTACCGGAGGCAAAGCGGCTGCTTTAAAAGCCTTTTTTCGCTCCTGGTGTCTCCCTCTTCCATCAGAACGATGCAACTCCCGTGTCAGGACGTGTGTGCTCCAAGTCGTCGGTGTATTTTTATACCCTTTGAAATCGCTCCACGCCTGGTCTGAGTAGTTACACCCTCTCTCTTTACATTTATCACTGTACATCAAACAGCAGTGCTGAAACTAGGTTCGGAATGGTTTTGTTCTCTGCTGACATCCTCTAATGAACTTCAACAGATCGAGTCAATCAGAGTCACTTCTGTCCAGCCCCTTTCATTGTCCTGTTTCCCTCAGTCCATGTAGGGTCTCACAGGTGCCCCTGCAGTGCTTTGTTTTCAGTTTGCTCCCTCCGGAGTTTGACTACAAGCTCACCAGAAGGTGACTGTTGGAGATGTAAGAGAAATATTTTGGAATTCTTTTTTTGCAGATAGGTCTCTGTTCATGACCACTTTCAGATTTTAAGGATAACCATCACAGTGCACATAATTCATAGTAATCAAGTTAATAAAAACTCTTTTAAAAAGTGCAGTAGGTGCTGGCCTGAGAATTATGTGTTACAGGTCTGTGTTTGGACACGTGGCTGTGAGGAGTTGATTAAAGACACAAAAACTGTAGTGGACCCTCCTTCCCTTGTTCTGTCACGTTCTGGCTGCCGTGTGTTCTCAGGGATCCTTTCAAGCTGCTGACTCTGCGTTTTGTACTTGGCTGGAAGAACAAGGCAAATATTTTTGATGTTAAGCCTGTGCAGCTCCTGAGGTAATTGTTGAGTGGTCATGGAGGGGCCTGGGCTGTGGCCACAGTCCCAGCACAGCACCGAGACAGGCTCGTTTCCCATCACGTGCTGGCCACACCATGTCCCTTGGACTGTCCCTGTTATTCCAGGGTTCTGGCAGCTGTTGTGTCCCCAGTGCTGGGAGCAGGGCCCTCGGTGTCTCGTGCCTGCAATGTGGGCACAGCCCTTCAGCTGATCGTGGAGGAGTGTGACTTACAAACGTGTGCTGCAGGAACACTGGATTTGTGCAAAAAAACCCAAAATTCAGTCTGGAAGACCCTTAGGATACAGAGCAGCAGCTGCCATGGGTGGGAGTCTGAGAGCTTGGCTGTAAGTCACGGGCTGCCCTCCCAGCAGTGCTCCCTGTTCTGTCGTGTTGGGAAAGGATGGAGATTTCCCTCTCCTGAGAGCAAGGACAGCCCAGTGCCCAGGTGCTGGCAGTGGCACTGCAATGCAGGTTGTTCCTTCATTCCCAACACTGCACTGAAGGCAGAGAAGCCTGGAGGTGACACTTCCTCGCTCTCCATCACTGGGAGACTTGGGGCGAGTACCTCAGAACTGCCTTCACCCATCTGGAAAACAGAGTTTGCTGGTACTGGTTTCATGGAAATCTTAATGTGTTTCTATTTGCTTGTAAAGCACTGGAATATATGTGATATCCTGAGTTTGTGTTCAGCAAAGGAGCTTAAACAGACATTGAAGATGAAAAGTACTCACTCTGTCTTCAAAAGCAGCTCCTGGCCCAGAGGAAGAAGTGTTTGCAAATGTCCCTGTGACTTAAAAAAGTCAGAGGGCTGGTCCTGGCAATTAGACAGGTAGATGGATTAGATATTTGTATCTAATAAACAGAAATAATAACAAGGGCAAAACCCCAACCCTATGTAGCTTGCTCCATGTTGCTGTCCTGCAGATTCAGGTTTTATAATGGGTCAAAATCCGGCTGTCTTGGCCTGTGAGATCCTGTTTCCCTAACTTTCACCCTGGGAAGAGTTTAATGATCTCATTTAACTCACTTTTCTCTCATAGTGCAGTTTAGTTGCAGGGCTTTTAGACACCATGTTTACCAACAGCCTGGAAGAACTCAGTAGTAAAATGGTTTGCCCAGATTTAATGTGTTCAAAGAATGTGAGGAACTGTGGAAAACAATTAGCTCAGCGTATGGCCATGATAATGCTGATATACGTGGCTTAATGCTCCTAAGAGAAGAGCATGGATCAGGTTTGGTACGGTGTATTAAAAGTATATATTTGTAACTGTTGAGGGCCCTATAACATCACTGTAAACTCGAAGTTATGCTTGTGGAAAGCAGATGAGACCTTACAATAAGAATAAACTGTGTATTGAAGGATACAGGTGTAGCTGCCCCTGGAAGTGCCCCACGATGGCTCCTTGGAATGCACAGCAGACAACAGCCTTTCTTATCTCAAAGGAAATATTGCAGCCACCAAGTGCCCTCTGAGACTGTAAGTAAAATACTCAAGGGTAGGGGAAAAGTAATTGAAGAGAAAATGGAAGATAAATTATGCCTTCTTAAATAAGATGGACTGCAATAGCAGCCGCTAGAGGAGTTGATTGCAGAGCTCTGTGTACTGTAATAGAAGGATGCAGTACACTGAATAAAAAGGTAAATAGTTCACAACTCCTACAAGATGATACTCAGTTGAATATTTTCATGTCCAGTGATACAAATTACATAATATATTTGAAGAACACTATTCTGACTGAGAACTTAAAAGTATTCCTTAGTGTATTAAACACGTAGGCAGGTGGGGATCATGGAAGATGCAATACTGACAGATTTGGGGAGGGGTGTGAAGGGTGGGACTCTCAGGGTGGGATTTTCAGGTTGTGAGGGTGTGTTTTAACTATTCCAAGTTACTGTGCTTTCCGCTCCTGGTGGTTTGTGCCCTGTCCTCCCGGGTGTGGGCAGGGCCTGGGGTCACATCCTGCCTGTGCTGGTACAGCCCGGCCCAGCAGTGCCAGCACCTGCTCTTCAGGGCTTGTCTGCAAACCTGTGCTCTGCCTTTACCTTTGGGTGGTGTGAATGTGGGGAAACCCAGCCATCCTCTGTGGCAGGAGGGCCAGCAGGAGAGCAGCTCTCCCTCAGTCCCAACCCTTTCTTCTCCCAGTGCCAAAGGAAATGGTGGGTTTTTCCCTGGGGAGATGAAGGCTAAAGATATGGTCCAGGACACCAGTTCAGGGTGACTTATTTTCCAGAGTCACTTGTAGCTGCGCTGGAAGTGTTTGCTTTTCAGCTGTGATACAAGCACAGAAATCATCTGATTTTTAACTCTGCTGCTGCTGGAAGGCTGTGCTTGGCCTCAGACCTGAGTGGTGCTGCCAGCCTGCCTCAGACTAAGTGATCTCTTTTCAAGTCACCTCCCTAAAGTATTGAAAGGTAGAACCAGCGCTCAAGCTCAAACTTACACAGAAAGAAAACACTCAGATTGTTTCAAGGGCACGGGAAGTTATTTTGGCTCTGCAGAATACCTGTCTGCATCGTCAGAGTGGAAATCGCGACTGTGAAGATGATGCAAGAAATGAAAAATTCCTGTCTCCCGAAAGCTTTTGTGACAATTGCTGAAAGCCTTTTATTCAGTTTTAAATATTCCATCACTTCAGAAACCTTATATACCATTGTGACAGGGAATGTTTACATATTTTTTACAGTCCCAGTGCTGCAAGGGTAAGCTTATCCAATTGGCAGTAGTTGCCATCTTTGCAAAGAGATGAGACATATATTGGAAAGGATGTAATTAAAGCTGAGTATCAAATACACAGAAACAAGCAACAGAAGGCCCTTTAATGTATTGAGCAACAGATGTGTTTAAAGCTGTTGGATTTCAGCTCCTTTGAGTTACTGTAAGTCAGGAACTAGTACAAAAAGCAGAGTTTAAGTTGTCCGTAAAGGCCAGTTTGATAAGTTGCTTGTTATTGGTGAAGATATTGAGAAACCTTCAGCAAAAGACGGTTCCTCTCTTTGGAGCTCCATGAGAGTTAAGTGCATTTTCTTGGTACTTTGCTGAGGTGTGCTATGCCCTGTGCCTCTGCTTTAGTCCTGAAGAGAAATGCTTGTAATTGAATTTCACTTTAGAAAGGAGAAGCATGTTCTTGAAGTTTTGAGAGGTGTATGTTTTGTTCTACTGACACTGATCAAAAATGCTTGAGAAGAGGATCTGCTCCCAAGGCACCTTGCCCACCTGGTTTCACTGTGCTGTTCTCAGCTTCTAAGGCTTCCGGATTTGGAATTGCTTCCGCTGTATAACTGAGGAAAATGGAAAGATGAAAAAGTGTAGTCTGTGAGAAAGTGTCATTTTTAACTTGGTACAAATGTACTGTGAACTTAATGGGAATGTAAATTTGAGAAACATCTCAGACTGGTAGGATCACTCTTAAAACTGTTGTAAGAGTATCTGTGTGTCTTTAGTAGTGCTGTGATAAAAGCTTAATCTGAGAGTACTTTAAGCTCTTTAAAAGTCCAAGCTGACATTTAAGTGTCTTCCAGGAATAATTCTGTTCTTCCCTTAGTGAGACTCTCACCAGACATGGTCACACACCTTTTGTCCCCATTTCAGTATGCTGGCTGTCTTGCAACTCACTGCTTTAGCAAACAGCTGGGTTGTGAGGTGCCAGGGGGGTTTCTGACCAGGAAAACAGAAAATCCTGATTCTCTTGAAGGCTGAAGAGGATGTCACGTCACCCAAACCCGAGCAGCTTCTTAACTGCAACTCTAAGGTCTGCAAGGTGTAAGGTGCATTTCCTGACTTTCTGGAAAGCTCAGCCTGTGGTTTAGTTCTGCTCTTTAGTTGCCGTAAAGTGATTTCATTAATTTTGTGTAACTCTTGAACTGGTGTGTGGGGTTGAGGCTTCACCAAAGCATGTTACTGAAGGGTGAACTTTTAGAAGGACTGTGCAAGTCTGTCATTAGAGATCTCCCTGGTCAGTACAGTTATGATTTAGCTTTCACAGGTTTGCTGTTGTGATTAATGGTAAATATCTGCTTTTGCTTTGAAATATGTTTTCAACACCATTTCTGGGAGTGTTTCTGTGAGGTCAGGCAAGCTGCAAGTGAAGCAGTTACTGAGATATTACTGTGTTTTTGTTTCCAGTGAAGCTGCTGTTGGAGAGTCATCTTGAACCATAGTAAAGACAAAATGCGTAACTGAACATACTTTAGGCAAGTTGATTACTTTTTAATTGGCTTTCACTTCATGTAGGTTTTCTTGTGTTAAATGAAGGGCTCTTAGAAAAACAGGTTCGTTTGGTTGCTGCCTTGGAAATCTCCATTGCTACACTGAAAGGGTTATGCAAGGTATTTATTGGGGAGTGGGAGGAGGGAACACAGCTCATGGTTGTGTCAGCGGGCACAGGACATCTCCTGGCTCTGCATCTGCCATGGTTTAGCCATGGAAGTCATTTGGCAAATACTGTATGTGCCTAGAACAGATCCAGTCACTCTCTAGGAATCTTGGTGGGCAGCAAACGTGATGATGATGTATTTGTGTAGGACCACAAGTGATAAAGTCCATGTGGGTTCTGAGGTTCGGGTCCTGGCAGGATGTGGTAGTGGACCATGAGTGCTCCAGGCCTTTGCAAGTGAAGAGGAGCTGGGCTTGGCTTATTTGCCGTGTGCATCTTTCCTGGCTGACCAGAAGGGTCAGTCTGGTCTTGTATTCTGCCTTGCTTAAGGGCAGGTTGTTTAGAAATTATTTAAAGCATAGTCCTCTATATGTGTGATTTTCCTTCTGCGCTATGAATCTCCTGAGAATGTGTCAGGGAGGGAGCTGAATTACCACCTTCTGTGGTGGCTGAGGTGGTGGTCTTCCATGTTACACCTCTGAGCTTTAGCAGATTTTTAGGAGGCAGCGATGCTGTTGGATGGGGTAATTTGTTGTAAAGTGACCAATTATCTGCTGTGATCACCTTATTTTCTGTGAAGTGCATAAAACCTGGAATGTATGTACTTCCCATGGGCACTCCCTTTGCCATCATGCCCCTGTAGGGCTCACAAGTGAGCAGTTGCTGTGGAATTAGCACTCATTTATGGTAACGTTTTCCATGTGATAGGAGCCAGCTCACTATATGACTCGCCATCTCTCTGGAGACCTCAGGCTTGCCAGAGAACTGTAAGGTCCTGTGTGACTCTTTTATGGCTCTGATTCATGCTGGATTCATGCTGAATCAGAGCAGCTGTATCTGGGGAGAGTTCAGCAATAAAGTTGCCTTCCCTTCCCGTAAGGTTGTAAAGCCAAGCCTAGCTCTGGTTAGCAAATATCAGAACTAAGGCTGCCTTTCAGCCTTGGTTGTGGCCTGCTCAAATATATACGTGATGATGTCATTTTTAATTACATGCGCACTTAATTTTCTTCACTGGATTCCTGTCTCCCTCAGTGAATGGGGTGTGATGCTCAGAGGAATCACTCAGAGATGATGCTCAGGGGAAGGGTGGACAGGCAGTATTTGTGGTCTCCTTCTTTGATGTGTGGCCTGTGTCTGCCATAAAGCTGCTTCCTCCTGGATTGTTTGGTTTGGCCTGAGAAAATATCAGTAAATTGTCTTTGCACCACTGATAAATATGAAGGGTTGTAGTCAAGGACCGAAGTGCTGAGATGATGCTTGTCAAGCACTGTGATGTGGTCTGGAAGAGTGGTTTTTTTTGGCTCTGTAACACATTCCAGGCAGGTGATCGGAGGCTCAGGCTGATCGCTGGAGCTTGAGGCCTTGGTCTGGGGCTCTGGTAACAGCCACAGTTTCTTTCCTCTGTGGCATCACCTGCGCTGTGGAAGAGCTGCTGTGTCAGACTGAAGGTGGAGTCCCCCTCCAGAAAGACCTTCTGCTGGCCCTTCTCCCCTGGCCCTTCCTTTTGTGGGGCAGGGCTGAAGCCCAGACAGTGGCTTCGGGCACTGCATGCTGTGAATCATTCCCCATCACCAGCTCTCCTGTGCATCCACTGCAGCAAAAATAGGAAAATAGGTGGGGTGTGTGTAAGCAAAGGTGGCACTTTGTCCTTCAACTCCTGTTCCATCTGCTTCTCTTGTCCACCAGCTCTTGTATCCCTGGTGCTGGAGCTGGGCTGCTCTGCCTCCCCAAACTACAGTGTGGAGAGTGTTGGGAATAGAATTTAAAATGAGGTGGATCGTCTGTCGTGGGTCAGGCATAACCTGCATACTTGAACCTTCATATGCCTGAGGTACACGGGATACACACTTTATACTTTTAAGACTTTCTGGGAGAGGAAATGCTGAAGTTCATTGTGCAGGGGATGTGAGAGTGGTGCCCAGGGGGTCCTGTTACCACCCAGAGTTTGGTGCTCAGGGCAATCTCATGGTGATGGCTTCACCAGCCCCAACTGACTCATTTCCTTTCACAGCCAAAATCTGTGTTCCTCAGCAGCCATGGTAACAGCACGACCTGGCTGGGAGGGGATTTGGCAGGGAGCTGTGCTGGAGTCGTGCTCAGCAGCCCCTGAACAAGGTTTGGTGTAGTACAGGTCTTGTTTCTGTGGACATTGCTCTTTTGGGTCTGGGCTCCTCATCATGCTGCTGCTGCAGCTGTGTTACTGAATCGTGTTTCCCGAGAATGTTCTTCAGCATGATCACATTAGGTGTGTGTCAGACTGGCCAACAAACTAATTTCTGTAGTAATTTGCTGGTTTGGTTTTCTTTATGCATGCTTTGTAGTGAATGAAATTTGGGCCACACTGATTCTGCAGCAAAATCATCTCTGATGTTTAGTTTCTTTAGGTCTTTAATGTATTTAAAGGAAACTAATGCTACTGTAGTTACTCAGTTTTAAGCACTAACACATTTTGCAATGCCTTAGATCCTCTGTATTTTGCACGTGGCCAAGCAGTGCTCCACAGACTGCAGATGGATCTCTGCATCCCCACTGACCTCCATGGGCTGCAGGAGGATCTCTGCATCCCCACTGACCTCTGTGGGCTGCAGGGCCACAGGTACCTCACCATGGTCTTCCTCACAGCTTACCGGGGAATCTTGGCTCTGGTGCCTGGAACACCTTCTGCACTGACCTCGGTGTCTGCAGAGCTGTTCCTCTCTCACATTCTCACTCCTCTCTCTGGCTGCAGTTGCTCTTGTGCAGTAACGTTTTCCCTCATTAAATACTTTATCCCAGAGGTGCTGCCAGTGTTGCTGGCCCAGCCTTGGCAGTCAGTGGGTCCATCCTGGAGCCGGCTGCCACTGGCTCCATCGGACATAGGGGAAGCTTCCAGCAGCTTCTCACAGGAACCAACCCTGTAGCCCCTCTGATAGCAAAATCTGGCCCCACAAACACAACGAAAGGAGCAGGGGTGGCCTCAAGTGTTTCTGTTTTGTGATGCCCGAGGTGCAGATACCTTGAAGAAGGGCGAGTCATTAAGTCCACTGTGGCCTAGGTTTGAGATCCTTCTTCACCCCGACTGAGTGTGTGACCTTGGATATGCCACCTAGGCTCTCTGTGCCATTGTTTTCCACTAATGTAATGAGGATAAGAAAATTTCCCTGTTTTGCTGTGTGTTTTGAGGAGAAATGTGCCAGCAGTTACAAAGTGCTGAAATTCCTTGGTGGTGGAGGTCATAAGTACAAAGGATGCTGTTGCTGCTGACAAAGCCCACTTCAATTAACTTCAGATTAAACCTACTAATGTTATGAAAGAGTTTTATTTGCTTTAGAAGGTATTTTGAAAGCTCTGAGTGAGTCGAGTGATGTGAAGCCTCTCATGGTGTCGTTTTGGAGAATCTTCTAAATTTTCATGCTATAAATCATATACACAAGTGCTAAAGTAGAGCTGTATAATACCAGGTGTATCTTTGAGGGAACAGAGATGTCCTTTCATTTCACTGCCTGCCGTAACATGTGGCCTGGCAGCCTTCTGGCAGGTTTATTTGGGAATACCTTGATTTTGCTTGTAAAATCCGAGCTAAATATGGGATAGCTTTTTCATAGTGTTGAAATATTGTCATTCAACACATAGTGTTATTTTTTATGATTTTGCCCAAAATGTTTTTGTGCCATGACCACAAGTATCAGGGAAATTACTCTAGCTTTGTTTCTTTACTAGATTTCTCAACTCAAAATGTTTTTCTGATTGTTTCAGGAGTTAAAGTTCCTCGTAATTTTCGTCTTTTGGAAGAACTTGAAGAAGGTCAGAAGGGAGTAGGGGATGGAACAGTTAGCTGGGGCCTTGAAGATGATGAAGATATGACACTTACAAGATGGACAGGAATGATTATTGGGCCTCCAAGAGTAAGTATCCAGTTAAATACTAGTAGTATAGTTATTTCTTCTCTTTCCTCTTTGTTTCTCCTAATTTAACCACTAAAGTACAAAACAAACTAAAGACAAATGAGTGAAAAAACACTTCAGAAAGTGAATTATGTTGAAGTTCCAAGTTCTGTATAATAATGGTTTTCATGTACCATATTGCTTTTTGCTTATAATTTGGAATATTTTAGTGCATTTCTCTGGTTCGTTCTGTTACGTGTCTGGTTTATATTTGCAGATCCATTAAGACATAACATTTGAGATCCCAGATTTCTAGTATCCTGTACTCCTGAATACTGCAAGGTTTAAAATCCTTTGGCTAGTGAGGTTATGTGTGGAGCTCATGTGGGTACAAGGGGCTGTTCTGTGCAGCACTGCTGGTCTTTCTGCTGGTCCTCGTTGAGCTTTTGGGTTGATTTTTATTGCAGCAGTTCTGACTTGCTCTTGCAGAGTTTCAGCTAACTCAGGAAACTCAAATTTTAATTAATTCGGTTCCTTCTCTGAATGTTCTCTCCCAAAGCAGCATCTTAGAATGCAACTGGCCTTTGTGGGAGTGTTGTTGTGCTCTCTCTTCTCCCCCCAGGCCCTACTGAACTGTGGGTCTACACTCCGGTAGTGAACTTGAGGACTTAGCTGTTTGTTGTACGTGTGCTTGTGTTCTAAAACCAGAACTTGTCTGTTGTCTCCAGTTTCATTGTTCTGCTTCCTTAATTCCTTTCCATGGAGTGCAAGGAGCCGATTCTCCTTCCTGCAATAACAGATGTTGTCTTCTGCATCTGGCCTCAGTATCACTTCCCAGTAATTCAGGGGTCATTATATACAAATCTTTACAGACCTTCAGTCATGCCACTGCACTGTGTGTTCCCATTCTGTCAGTGCCTTTTTTGACATACGAGGTTGTAACAAGAAGGTACCTTATAATGGCATTACACATGCAGCATTTTCCATCTCATCCAGAACTGTTGTTTAGTTCTTGTCTGCCTTTGTTAACATCTCCCCAGTCACGATCATTTCGTTTGTTTATGATATGCCCAGATCGTTTTCTAGAACAGCATTTGATTTTAGAGCATTAGGAGAGTGCTAATGAGCCTGCATTAATGCTATGAAGAAAGCTCACTGTGTGCACACACTTTATGGAAAATTTAAACAACCTTGAAATCTAATTTAGAAAATTAAATGGGAACAGAGATGTGCAAACAGGCGTGTGCTGCCTTGCCAGCAGCGATGAAAGTTTGTCGTTCATGTCATGCTGCAAACTGGGGCTAGAGGACCATCACAGGAGAGGATTCAGTTCTGCCTCTCTTGTCTTTCTGACACACTTAGGAATACAGATTTTTTTCCAGAAGTGTCTTGACTTCTTTTGAGCTTATTGCTTGAAGGCAACAGGCTGTATTGAGAGAGATTTTGGGAACTTCCAGGAATTCTTGTTTTCTCAGTGGCTGTCCTGCTTTTAGCCCTGTTCATACTCAGTTATGACCATTTTGTTTCTTAAAGGACGTGGGAATGAAAACTGGCTGTGGCAAGTCCTATTTCTATCTGGGCAGAAAGCAGTCATGCTTGTAGCAGGTGGAAGAATCTTATGTTGGATATCTTGGGGGGAAATGAACAGTGGTGCAGAGCTCCCCGTGTGTTGCTGCCCCGAGTGTCCCTGCGGCCACACACGGAGCATGTTCTCCTTCCCAGGCTGTGTGCGGGTGGTTCCACAGCCACGGATTCACCTTGCTGATATAGGCTACTTAGAATCACCAGCACAGCCAAAGCTTCAGCTTTATCAGCACGTGTTTTACGTTGGCTGTTGACAGCCAAGGCTTCCCACTCCCTGCTCCCTGTGTGGGGCGGTTGTTCGCAGAGACCCCAAAGCCCTGCACAAAGCCTGAGGCTGTTTCTTGCTCCGTGCACAAGGCAGCTCAGGGACACGGTCAGGAGATCTGGGCAGGTGAAGCAGAGCTGATGGGTGACTATTTTCCCCAAAAACTTTGTGGCAGTGCCCAGTTTGCCCCTGCCCTGGTTGGGCATGTGAAAGGCTGTGTGGCTGAGGGGCAGCCAGAAGGTGCCAGCGCTGGCCAGGGGCTGGTCCCACTGCTGGTGGTGCAAGAGGGATTGAAGACAGCTCCTTGGTGCAGATGAGGAGCAGCTGGATCAGGAAGTTAGTTCTTACATTTTGGTAGTGGTGTGCATCAAAACATTGATTAATACCAAGGGAATTATTAAGCTGTGCAGAGTCAAACCAGGCCTCAGAAGGGATTGCACACAGTTTTCCACTAGGAAGGTTTTGGACATTGGGCAGCCACTCTAAAGTCCAGGTGGCACCCTCATGCCCTGGTGCTACAGGTGAGCAGGAGCTGCTTCTGGGCTCACAGGTTCACCTGGATTTTTGTTCATGGTCACTGTCCTGTGAGTTTAATGGTCATTGCAATGTTGAAGGTGCAGGAAATTGTGTCAGAAGCTCTAAATCTGGAGAACTTGTCTGCATAAACTTCCCTGTGGTCGTTCTGTTCCTGTTGCGTAAGTCTGCCAGCTGCCTACATTGCCCAGCTCAGCTGGAGCTCTGGGCCAGCTATGCCAGAGCAGCACAGCAAGGACAGTTATTCTCAGAATGCAGAGTGACATTAACTGTTGTTGTTCCTTCTAATGACTTTGAAATATTGAAGAATCAATGTAGCCATGTTGCATTTGTCTCTCTTTGTACCCACGGATTAGTTAGTTACAAACCCAGAATCCAGGATTTCTGCTGCCTGGGAGTGTGACAGTGTTCTTGCTGTGGGGACAAAGTGATAGTGCTGTTTGAGACCAGGATGGCCTTTCAGACATGTTGAATCTTGGAGCCTTCCCCCTTCTGAGAACCAGCAGGTTTATGACCAAAGAACACTTTCCAAGAGCAGTTCTAGGATGGGAAGATTCTGTAGGTCAGAAGCTAAAGTTGTGGCCTTGGTTTCAAGGTAGCGTGTGGGATTAGGAAACTGATGAAACAAAGCTGCTTTATAAAGATTGGTTGGAAAGTTATATCTGAGCTATATGATGATTAAAAAAATCATTTCAGCTGGTGACTTGGGAAGCAATGCCAGCTTCATTTCCTCATATGAAAATTTGATGCTTAAAAGAGCAGTAGAATTTATTAGCCTGACGTGGAAACATTTGATACGCTGAGTATTATAAAATGAACCCAAAACAGAGGTAGCCAGCCTAGTATCTAACTGGCTGCCCTTATGTTTAGTAGTTGCCATATTTCTAACGTAGCCACTGCTTTAACCAAATGCTTATTGAACTGCCTGATGTAATTCTTTTTCGCTTTTTTTTCCCCTCAGACAATTTATGAAAACAGAATATACAGCCTTAAAATAGAATGCGGGCCTAAGTATCCAGAAGCACCTCCATTTGTAAGATTTGTAACAAAAATTAATATGAATGGAGTAAATAGTTCTAATGGAGTGGTAAGTTTTTTGCTTTTGTTCATTTTAGCGTTGTTTTTATATGCAGTTTCCAACGCTTTGTTTATACTTGTAACTTGCTTAACTACTCACTGCTTGTGGAGGAAGAAAGGGGGTAGCAGGGAAGTGGACAAGTGGAGATTTATTATGCTTTTAGGGAAAACACTTGCTTTTGCTTTCTTTGCTTTCTCCCACTCAGATTTCATGTAGGATCTTTAGTTGGGGGTGTGGGTGGAGTTAAGTGTATCCAACATGCCAATTCTGACAGGAATGGTCTTTTTGTCTATTTTAGGTGGACCCCAGAGCCATATCAGTCCTAGCAAAATGGCAGAATTCTTATAGTATCAAAGTTGTTCTGCAAGAGCTTCGGCGTCTAATGATGTCTAAAGAAAATATGAAACTTCCTCAGCCACCTGAAGGACAATGTTACAGCAATTAATTAAAAACAAAACAAAAACCAACAACAAAAACCAACATGCCCCCCCTTATTCAATTTAAGCTGTCTTCATTTTCCACAGTAGTAAATTTTCTAGATGCATCTTGTAGACCTCAAAATACTGGAAAGGAAGTTCCCATTCAAAGGAGGTTTTTCTTGAGATACTGTAAATGATACTAATTTTTTTTCATTTGAAATATAAGTTGTGCTATAACAAATAATCCTGTCGTGTAACCACTGTCCACATAGCTGAACTTCTGGTATCAGGAAAAGTCTATTTAAATTTATTACTGTCAAGACCAGTGTGGCACATCCAACTTAACTGTGAAAGGATCCATCCCACAATCACCTTGCTGTGTGTCTGGCCTGGGTTATTTTTTTTTCTTTCTCTGTCTTTTGCAATAGAGTCGAAGCTCAGGGCTATTTATTAGAGTAGACACAAAGGTTTTTGCTTCCAGTGCTACACTGGGCTGTATGGACTACTACTGGGGATGTGTGCTAACCTCAGTCATCCCTCCCTTTGTGCTCGCTCTAGTAAAGGCTGAATGTGACTGTGGTCGTTTTTGGGTTTTTATTATTTTTTTTTTTAATGCCCTGATAATCTGGGGCAAGCTTTCCTTCTTTCCTTTGGCCAAGGCATAGATTGTATTTCTCTTCCTGGTCCCCCTCACCAGTGACGTGGGCTTTGGGTGAGGGATTCAGGGTTCTTTTAATCTCTTCCCTCTTCCCCTCTTTTTAGTGGGGGTGCTGCTTTCTTTTTGCCCCTTTTGGTGACTCTTCTCGCCCCTGGCCCAGGGGTAAGTGTTGGGGCAATAACTTGACCTGTTCCCTCTTGCTTATCATTTTGGTTTTGCAACAAATTTAGTCTTCACCAGCCTGGAAAACAAGAGTATCCGTTCTGCTCGCAAACTCGGATTTTCCCTTCCCTCCAGCACTGCTGCCACTCCGCCAAGCTGGCCACGGCCGCGTTGTTAGATAGGCTTTGACGTGGGGAAAAGAGCAGTAATTTACCAGGATTGCCCAAATCTTCTGCTGCCAAACTTGAATGGGGGAAACTCTACACATAGAGATTCTGAACACACTCCAGTCACACTCAAATCGTTGTGTTTTGGTGCTTTGGATTGACCCAAGAATGTTAATTAACAAATTGTTGCACTCACGTTTGGCCCTTCTAAAGATGTGACAACTACAGACAAATCAAATCCGTGTGGTAGATTTTATTAGTATTCTGTAAGTCTTAGAAATCTCTTCAGTGAAGATTTTGGGGAAGTGTTGTACAGCAGATTAAGGACCTTTACTGGCTTTGCATCCTGGCAAATCACTGCCTTTTCTGGTTTACTGTTTTGGACCACTAACTGCTGCGATGTGGATGCAAGCTTACAGAAACCAACCTAGTGTGTCCTAAGTTTTATGAAAAATTCAGTGTTTGTGTAAAAAAAAGAATAAAAAAAAAAGGAAAAAAAGAAAAGAGTGAAAATAAACACATTTTAAAGCAGCAGCTGTCAAGTCAATGAACAATTGATGTTTCCATTAACTTTTGAGGAAAATATTAGTTGTAAGGATTTAACATCCTCTGTACTGAAAGTTTAACATAACAGTATTCCATAAGCAGCCTTTTTATTGTATCAGACCATTGCCTGATTTTAATATAATAAAAAGTGTGCATTAATATTAGAAGGCTTTAATTGTATTTATGTCTAGAAATTTTGATCCCTTATGGAATTCTTGATTTGTTGGAAGTATCTTCCTACAGATCACGTTTAGCTGACAGAATGTAACCTGGTGGCGAAAGGCAATTGTCTCTATCCAGCTGCTGCTGCTGTGCCAAGGAGCATCTGTACTTTTGGTTTAAACCTCAGGCTGCCCCAGCCTTGGCAGTTGGTAGGGTCAGGGTGTGCCAAGGAGCTGCCAAAGGGAGTTCCTGGCACGGAGCAGTGTCAGTGCCGTGGCCTTGCTGTGCTGTTGTCCCCAGGAAATCGAATCCTCTACAGTTGCATGTTATGCTTGTCTGTCAAGGTCAAGGACTATTTCACAACCTGAAGTTTTAAGTGTTTTCACTCAAATAGTGAAGTGCAACAAGCTGAGCTTCTCTCCAAATCTGGGTGAAAACGGAGCTGTGAAATTTTGGCCTTTTCCAAGTGTAAAGTGTCTCCAGAGGATTGCTGGAAGGTCTTCGTGCACTCACTGCTGTGTCGGGGTGAAACAAGGTTCTGCCTGGGCTGGGAATGAAAAAGGGAATGACCTTTGTGAAACTTTGTGAAACTCGCTGCTGGTTTCTGGCCTGGAGTGAAAACTGTTCCTTCTGGGGCAGCCCAGAAGGTGTCTGTGAAGACAATGTGACTAATACTGTGTTAGTGTCATGTGTGTGTGTTTATTTAAAATAGCTTCATGTCAAAGATGGTAAATGGGCATCAGAACTATTACAGTGGATAATGACAGTGGGCTGCTTGATTTTCTCTGGTTTTCAGAGTGTCCTTGCCCTGTTTGGGAGGTTGGTGCATGTTTGGGGGCTCCCCGAACCTTCCTATTTCAAGTAATGATTTTAAAGCCTTGAAGGTGTCTGGTTTACTTTACAAGGTGTACAGAGCATTCCACCCTGGCTTGGAGCTGTGCTGGCAAGAGTCACTTAACAGCATCTGCCATACAAAGTTGGGTGCTGCTTTTAAAAAGAAAAGTGGTTCATCACGAATGTTCTGCCCTGGGAGTTGCACTCCTTGGACACATCAGTGCTCGATTGCTGTTCCACTCAACCAGTTAGGGGTGGTGTGGAAAAATAACGCCCAGGGAACGATCTGCCAATGGATTTATGTGTGAGGTCTTTGTCAGGGGGTGTGACCTGCACAGTGGAAGTGACTGGTCATCCCACAGGCTTGTTGGTGCTTCAGAAATGAGGTGGGGAAGACAAAACCGCGTTGTATCTGTGTTTATGTGAACTCCGGCAGTGCAAAGGCAAAGTTGTTCCCCACTGACCTTCACTTTGTGTCCTGAACCAGTGTCTCTGGTATGAAGGAGATAATAAATAAAATAAGCTGATTGGCCATAAAATAAAAGTGCTGTTCCTTGGAGCAGGTGCTGGGGCTGGGCTGAGCCGGAGCACTGCTGCCAGCAGAGGAGCCGTGAGCCATCCCTGTACTGAGGGTGCTGGACTCTCCCAGTAAACCCCTCACCTGCCCGTGCTTCCCGGGGATGTGGAGTGAGCCTCTGCCTCAGCTCATCCTCAGAGACGGCAGAGGGAGCCAGAAAGCTTCCCAAGGCTGGAGGCTGGCTCAGGCTGCTTGGTTTAAATGTTACGTCCTCCTGTGGGAACCACTTTTCATATTTATCCGGAATCAATTTCAATTTTAAAAGCCTGTTCATCGTGACTGTCTCACTGTACAGGCATTAACTTGCTGGGGGAATACCAGCAGCTCAGTGAGATCTTAATAAAGACTAATGGTTGTTTGATTCTTTCTGTGTTGTAATTAAGCCCTGTGTGTGTGTATGTAGGGAGTATGCACTTGTATGTGCTTTCTGCTCTCTTACAACTCCATGCAGTGCTTTATATTTAGAATTTAAGTTTCTTCCACTATCATTAGAGCCATACTTTTTAAGCTAGAAAGTGTCATCAGCCGCTCTCCAGGACTCCCCTGCTGTGTGTGGCTCATCCCAGTGTCGGACACGGACACGGACACGGAGCAGGCATAGACACGGGTGGGCATGGCCATGCCCGTCGGCCTTGGGCACACACTGACCTGGTGCCTCATCTCAGAGCCCCAGTCCTGGAGCTCCCGTGGCACTGCCAGGCAGGCGAGGGACAATGTTAAGCTGGGTCAGTTCTAGTGAGGGACTCAAACCCCACAGGGATGTGCGGTGGGATGTGCTCCTGCTCCTTTGCCAAATACCTGTCGTGTCTTGCTGGCCTGTCAGAGCTGTTTGTGGCTGACCTTGCTGTTTGTGGGAACTGGCCATTCGGCACCTGAGGTCGCTGCTTTACCCACAGGACAGTGTTTCTCACACCAAGAAACAGCACAGTGGGTTCAGTGTGGTTTTTTTCAAGCTGGCACCGACTTACCTGCAACAAGGGGATTGCAGTTCTGCACATACCTGTGAATAAGTGTCTGTGTCAAGCCCTACCTCCCTTGAGCTGAAAGAAGCTGAAGAGAATTTGATATTCTTAATATCTAAGGGTTTTTAGTTAATGTTTCATATTTAATAAGTTAGTTCTGATGGCTTAAGAGTGGAATTGCCCTGTTGCATTAATGTTTGGATGGTGTGCTCCCCCAGCACACACTAACCTGGCTGCTGACTGAGATTCTGGTCCCCCAGTAGCTCCTCGTTTTCTCTGTCCATACTATAGTACATTTCTGGAGAATGTGCTGAACTTTAAAGGCTGTGAAGAGTCCCAGTAAAGGCAAATTTAAGTTAGGCAAGTGTTTAAGTGCTTTGTTGGACCAGCGCCAGCATGCTCAGCCTCTGCTAGGAAAGAGGCTTTTTTAGCCCTTGTTGAGCATCTTCTTCCTGATCCTCTGTTCTTCGTGCTACATCCCTAGTGCTTGTGCCTTTGCTTTTTGTGACGACATCAGGGAAAATGTAAAGAGTAGAAGATGATGTGGAGGATAAGGAGACAAACTGGATGCTCAGCATTTTATCTGTCAAGTATCTTGTCACCTTTTTTCATCCTTATCTCTTTTTAAATAAAGCCTACAAAGGGTTTTCAGAAATGTGGGTCCTGTCCTAATTTTCTGCCGCTTGAGCCAGGTTGTTGGTGGCTTTGCCCTGACATGTCTAGAAAGCCCTGCAGAACCTTCATGGGTGATAGGAGGGGAGAGTAAATGTCCAATGCTCTAAAAGACTCTTTCCTCTCTCTATTGCTCAACCTCTATCATGGTGTCTTACTTTGTTAGCTTTCCACTCACCAAAGGATGTTTCAGGATAGCCAAAACTGAAGTTTCTTTGGGAGAAAAAAAACAACCAAGCAGGAGTTTTGGAAGGAAAAGGGATGTACAGCCATCTTCATCATAAACGATGAGGCCATTTCCCCTCCCCGCTCTTGGTGTAGAGCTGCTTTAAAAGCACGTGTTCCTCATTGGCCTGATCGTGGTCTGCAGATCTACAGAGAGGAGAATTTTGTTTGCCTGGTGGTAGGGCCTTTCTGGGGCTGATTTGTTGGTAGTAAGTGGAGGCAGAGGGAAGGCAAGCGGAGTGGAGGCTGGAAGGCTGGTGACTCTAGTGCTGCTCACACGTGGGCTGGGACAGGGCAGGAGTGCTTGGTTTGGAGCTGCTGTGACTCCCCTCGAGACAGGGGGAGCACACACAGTCCCACACCTTTGGGAGTGTTCCTGGCCATTAGGAGCAGTGTCTGATTGCTGCTTTGTACAGTCATTTCGGATGCTGTAAGTGGGATCGGGCTGTACATCGGCTGTACGTGTCCTCCCAGGGCAGTGAGTGGGACTTGAGAAACAGCCGCAGCAGAACAGAGACCTCAGGAAGGATCTGCCAAACTTCTGTCCCTCGGAAGAGACCTCTTAAATCCCTGGGCTACCAGATTAGATGCTGTCCAAGGTTAGCGGCCAGATGTTTCTCAGCTGTTTGGACTGGTTTCCAGCTGAGACCAAGTGAGTGGCTGTCCAACATGTACGTATGAATATAAACATTTTAGAGGCCTTGCCTTGAGTGAGCCATTAAAAACTTCCCACGATCTGTGAGCGCTGCTGGCTTCCTTGGAGAGCACCAGCATTTTGTACATCGCACTTGAATATCCCGAGCGGGTCAGGCTCAGGCTGCCACCTGCTCACGCAGCACCGGGGCCGGGCCTCCCCCTTGTTTTAGTGGCGCCAGAGCAGTGTGGTCCCTGGAATTTGATTATTTGTGTTAGCAGATAATTTAGGCCAGAAGGCTGAGAGTGTTCCCTTCCTTCCCTGGATGTCGTCATGCTTCCCAGCAAAACACAGTCCTGGGGCCTGTGTCTCTTCCCCTCCCCTTGCCCCACAAGTGCAACAAAAAGTCTTTCAGTGTCCCTTCTTGTGAAGGGTCACTGTCCACTCGTTTTAAGCTTGGTTTTGGCTTGTGCAGGCCTGCCAGAAGGGGAGGATTTCGTTAACTCCACCGTGTAGAACCATGGTTTTAATTAATACTTGTATTAAAAAAAAAACAGAGTGAGTTTCTGATGTGTGGTTCTTCTCCTGAAATGTGGCTTATGCCACCCATGAGCTTTGGTGGTCGAACATGAGTGACGAGAAATGACCCCCTCTGGTCTCCCACTGCCGTGAAACAAGATCCTTCTAATGCTTTCCATCATTTTCATCAGGTTTTAGTGCTTTGATTCTCCCAGACCCGGCTGTTTTAGCCCCAAACTGATTGTGTTTTACAGCACAGCCAGGTCCTGCTGGAGGTACAGGATGGTTATTTACAGAAGCAGATGCTGTTCCTTGGATTAGAGTGTCTTGGGGCCGGATTCCAGGAGCTGAGTTCACACCCCAGGGCTGGTGCCTGCAGTGAGAGCAGCAGGGGAACTCGGCCTCCTGCCTTTAGAGTGGCTATATTAAAACCTGAGGAGACCTCCTGGGGCTGTGGGTCTCCTGTTACCTGGGATCCCTGGAGAGCTGCTCGGAGTGAGATGCAGAGAGGGAGTTCACCTTATGGAGGGGTTAGTATGAAAGGTTTGAAAGCCACAGGTGTTAAGGGCACGGGTAAAAAGGGAGGATTTAACAAAAATAATTCAGGTGTTCAGGCTGGATTTAAAAAAAACGAATTTTGACATTTAGGCTGAAGGGGTTGGTGTAAGGTGGTGTCTTCATCCAGCACCTGGCAGCTTTACTGGGCACAGTCAGCCCAGCCAAACACTCTCTGAAATAGTGAACTGCTAAACACAGAACTTATTTATAGCTCTGCTTGAAAAACCCAGAAATACCACCACAGCAGATGTTTGCTGTATTGAGCACTGAACAGGAGGTCCTGAAATTGGGGCCATCTTTTCATTTACTGACAGCCAGAAAATCTAAACCTGAGAAGGCTAGGGCAGATTTGTCCAAATCACCCCTGTTGCTGTGGAGCAGTGAGGGGAAAGGGCCCTTAATTAAGGAACAGTGTTCCCAGGGGAAGGCAGGGCTCCCAGTGGCTGCTCTGCTCCCTGCCATCTGCTTCTGCCCATGGAGGCAGGTCCTGCCTCTGCCTGCCAGGTTTTGGGGTGTTTGCAGAGCCTATGAGTGACCTGCAGGTCAAATCCGTCCATCTGATGCCTCGTGGTGTTCGACCTGGGGTGTAGCATTACCTGTAATAATAATAAGAAAAAAAGTTTAGGAAATCAGATTTTTAAAGCAGCTTGGCAGAGTGAGGTGTTTTACTGTCAGTTCACCTGCTGTGCTTTAGATCAGTTATCTGTTTACAAGCAATGAAATTTTCTAAGGCAGAAATGTGCAGTTATAACCTGTAAATTTCCAGGGTTTGAGCTGGAATGACTCTGCTAAAGCCCTACGTGTGGCTTTTATTGTACAATCCCCATCGCGCTGCTCCAAGTGAATCCAAGACCAGAGGTGTCTGTTTCTACACTGTGCTTTTCCTGTCCCGTTTCCATATTGTTCCTGACCTGCTGCCAGCCATCTGCCCTGTGCCGTGGGACAGTGTGGGACAGCCCTGAGGCAGCATCGGGGGGACGAGGTGCAGGAATGGGCTGAGGAGGGATTGGTCCCACTGGAGCTGTCTCCCTTGGCTGAGGGTGTCCATGTGCCTTGTCCTTCAGTCTGTCTGCTGGCAGCACCTCGGAGCTGAGGACATCCTCTGTCTGTCTGACAGTGGTTCACCTCCAACGGGGATGGCCGGCGTGAGCAGAGCCCAGCGGTGCCTGTCTGAGGGCAGAATGCCTGAGTGCATTTAGCATAGATGCAAAGACCATCCCTGTCTTCTCCATGGAGACCACCTGAAGGACACACAGTCCAAATTGACCAGCTGCTTCTGAAAAGCTCCTCCACTCTCTTGGCAGCAGCGGTGCTCAGCGGGCAGAGCTGCGGCCCGAGCACTCCGTGCCTGCTGCCCCGTGTGCCCCAGCGCCGGCTGGTCCCACCTTGGCATCAGTGAAAACCAAACATTTGAGTACGACCGTGTTTGATGGGCCTGGCAGGGAGCAGCGTGGGGCTGGTGTGGGGCTGGAGGCAGGAGAGCAGCTGCAGAGTCTGTCCATAGAGGGTGAGGTGGCTGCAGGAACTGCCCTGGGTGTGGAAGAGGAAAATCTCCAAGTGATGTTTTTAATGAGATTATCAGATCAGCTGGAGAAGCAGCCGTGCTGACATGTGCCTTGGCTCGTGCCATTTCTTGCCTCAGAGTCTCAGCCACCTGCAAGACCCTGGGACTGGCACTGACTGGGGTGTCTTCCCATGCCAGAGCTGAGAGATCTTGCTTTTGGAAACTACTGTAACTTGTAATGCCACAAGCACCGCTTTTAGTGTTGTGTACAATAACACCTATGTTTTTGACGTGTCCTGGTGTGAACGAGAGCAGGATACAGCTTCTCTGCTCATTTGTTAATGATTTAAAAAGAGCATTGTGATGAAGTGGCTTTTCCCAACCATTCAGCTCCTGGGTGTGCCCAACTGAACCCTGTTCATGTCTGCAGCTCCCCCAGTTCAATTACAATCGTGGATTTTTGGGGTTTTGTTCTTGAATACTGTTCCTTCTGCATCCTCTGTAATCCTGCATCCCAGTGTTGATCCTCTCTGTGCATGCTGGCTCTGCCTCCCGCTGGGAGAAGAACAGCCAGCACCTCAGGACCTGTTCCCAGGCTGCTCTGCCGGGGGCACAGAGGCACCCCCCGAGCCCTTCAAAGGGAACAGTGGGTTTCTGCTGATGTTCTCACCCAGCGTTTCTGGCTCGGCCCAGTGAGAGCCAGGGAGCCTCACCCGGCTCTGAGGAGCCACTGGGGTTTGCAGACGCCCTTGTGGGCATGCGGAATGTCCTGGTGTGTCCTTGGTGGCCAGTTTGCAGCGGGTGATGTGCCTCGAGCTGCCACACTCACATCCCTTGGTGGGAGCAAACGTGTGCCAACACCGATCCCAGTCAGAGTCCAGGAGCGGTTGGATCCAGGACTGGGAGTTGGATCTGTTCCTCTTTCCATTCCCCTCAGCTTGGCTTCCCCAGCTGGGAAAAGGATGCAGTTTAGTTGAAAAGAAAAATGAGAAGTTATTTTCCTGCTCTCCAGCACAGAGGCATTCCTGCGAGTGGGAATTGTCAGCCCTGGATGCTGGGATGGGTGTTTTCAATCATTTCATTTCCTTGTATTTTTTGCTCATTTTTTACTGTTTGGATTTATTTTTAATGGCCCTGACACCCTTGTTTATAATAATAAATAGCAAACGTGTGGACACAATGAGTCTGTTTCAGGTTCAAGTGTTTTTAATAACCTTGCAGTGAGAAATAGACCCGAGCCCAAATCTGGAGAAACCCGATGAAGACTCTCTGCTGCTGCAGTGAAATACGATTTCGGAGTGGCTGCTGTGCAAACAGCCTGGACTGCGACCGCCGCGCCGCTTTGACTCCCGGCCAGGCCTTTCAGACAAGACTCCCCTTTGTATCGCTCCAAACCCTGACTCCCAGGCAGTGTTTTTGTCTTCCAGACATGACCTGATTTAAGGAAAAGAAAGACAAGGGGGTAGGTATAGATTTTTTTTATTATTATTATTATTTCTCAGTAGCTCTGTAGCTGCCCTCAGTGCACTCCCTGTCCGGAGCAGGGCTGGGTAATTCCCATCCGGGATGTTGCAGCCATGCAAGGCGAAGGGAAGAAGTGACGACCAGCATTGTGTGGCCTCGCGCCATTTAATTAAGTAAAACCTTATTAGCTATTTTCAATGGTTTAACAACTTGGAAGGAGTCGCTGTTTGCCAAGAAAAATACCCATGGGGGTCTGCCAGTGGGCTACGCCTGCCTCCAGTGCCCGGCAGAAATCTGGGCATGGCAGCTGGAAAAGTGCTGCCCTGGTTGGGAGGTGGGGATTGGCCTTTTGGGAAAACAAGTGTTTGATTTTGGAGGACACAGGATGGTAACACTACCCTGGGGGAGGGCCCAGCCCCCGTGGCAGAGCTCCCAGGGTGTGGTTGTGGGCTCGCTGGGCAGCGGAGGGGCTGAGCTGGGGGTCAGGTCCTGGGGCTGAGGGTCACACCAGGAGCCCTAGGGAGCTTGGAGAGGTGTGTCACAGCCCAACACGGGGGCAGGAAGGAAAGGGGTGTCCCTGGAACCAGGGCCCTGCTGTGCCAGGGATCACCTATAGATTATCACAGTCCTCATTAGCAGAGATGGAGTCCATCCAAGTGCCCCTGTGCTGGAGCAGATCCTGCCTCCAGCAGCACCAGGGTGGCCCAGGTGATGGCTGGGAGCAGCCCTGGGTGCGTGCACTGAGCTGTGCACATCCTCAGCTGGAGCTGGGAGCTGGCAAAGGCTCTCCTTGCCCCTCTGCAGCCCTGTCCCAAGGCGGAGCTGGGCCATGCTCAGCCCTTTGTCTTTACAGGGTCTTCTGCCCTATTTATCTTCCCCAAATGTCACCTCCCCTCCCCAGTCCATGCAACACCCCCCGAAAAATAATAAACGGCGGCAGGCTCTGTAAACAGAGCCTATCTCAGAGCTGTTTGAAATGTAGACAGGCTCAAGTGAATTAGTTCAGCGAGGACTTAATTGCTGTCCTGTCTGTCAGCGTGCAGCACTGAGGGTTAGCAGGGGAGGCCATGGCAGGGAGATGGATGGGGTCCTGTGCTGGGGTCACTGCTCCAGAAACCACGTCCCGGCGTGACCCCCGCCCAGATAAGCGGCCTCTGCACCGTCCCCACCGCTGGTTCGTCCTGCTGCTCTGACCCTCCCCGGCCTCCCCCGAAATCCAGCCTGGAAGGAAAGTGCTGGGAGAAGAGCCTGGGTTGGCAAAAATGACCTGTTGTCCCTTCCTAATCCCAGCCTTTCTGGGGCTCAGGGCTGCTGGTCCCCACAGGATTATGAGGAGAATGGGAGTGGTGGCTGCTGGTGGCAGTGTCATGTGTCCCTGGAGCATGAGGCACTGCAGGGATATCTCCATCACAGGCAGTAAAAATTCCTTCAGTCATGTATGAGAGGAGCAGGATATTCACCCTCTGTTCCCTTCTGAGCAGCAGCAGACCTGTATCCCTCATGCCTTGCCGAACGATCCCGACACCCCCAGGCAGATACCAGCCCCGCTGGAGCCGGCTGCATCCCTTTCACACGCTGCTCGAGTCAGCACAAGCACAGCTGGTGGGCAAAAACATCAAGGATAACCATCACTGTCATAGCACGAGGGTTTTTGGGGCAGGGAGGCAGGAGGCGTCCCAGGGAGGTGGATGGGAGCCTGGTGGGTGATGGGGGTGGGGGCAGCACCCCTGGGTATGGTGCAAATGGGATGTCAGTGCAGGGAGCTGGGTCTGGGCCTGGGGTCCAGGGAAGGCAGCCGTCAGCAGGGCGTCTGGCCGGGCTCTTCCCCACCTCCCCGTTAATTAACCGGCAGCCTCTGATGCTTGTGGAAAAGGAAGGAGAGAAAGAAAAAAAGATCAGCAAACCCAAGCCCTTAGATTACTGTTTACCCCCTCGAGGAGCACAGAAGTATATTGTCCATTTAATAGAAGCCTATAAATCACTGAAAAACATTTATAAAATAATTGAAGGTAATGGGAACCATTTGTTTAAATAACATCACGTTCATGCCCCAGAGGTGCAATAAAAGTTAGATTAATTGATAGGATTTTATATCTCACTGTGAAAAACCGAGTCACATTCTAGACACCAACAGTTTGGGAAAGTTGCAAATTCATCAGGCACCCAGCTACTATCAAAATAGTCTCTTCCATGTGAAGAGGCACATTTATATGACCCTGAAGGGTTTTGGGATGAGAACTATTTACTTAAACTGTGAAGTGAACTAGCCAGTGTGAGATCCTGACCCAGATTGGGGTTTTTTCCTTCCTCTTCTATCTGCTGTTGCATTTTTTTCCCATTATGATAAAAGCAAATAAATATCTCTAAACCAGAGGCTCATTCCTAATCCAGGGCTATAGTGTCCTGCATCCGGCTGTGCCCATGGGAATGGCACCTCGGAGGCACCAAGCGAGGAGGCTGGGGCTGGAGCAGGGATGCAGGGCTGGGGAAGCCCTACCGTGCCAGGGCCAGTCACCCCATCCTGGGCTGCTCCCCCAAAGCTTGTCGGGTGTGTGCCAGCCCCAGTGCCAGGGCAGGGTTTGCCCTGCTCGGGCTCCTCTCTGCTGCCAGCCCGGGCCAGCAGTGCACTGTTCTCAGGCTGGGAACCATCCACACCCTCCCCTTTTCCCTGTAACTGTGTTTTGTGGTTTATCTGGTTGAAGGGCAGAGAAGTGGAACAGAGAAGGGTTTTAGCAGAAGGGCAGCTGTCAGGGTGCTGGGAGCTGTGGGTGGGCAGGGACTCCCCAGCCTTGCCACCACTCTGCCTCCCCGGGACTCCCTCACTGCCCACGCTCTGTTCTGGTTTCATCCAGGTTTTCCCCCAGTTCCATTTTTCACTTCTTTCCCCTCCTTACAGCCACTCTTCTGTGTGCCCAAGAGCAAGGCCACAGCAAGCTTGGGTTCTGCCAGGCGAGATTGTGGCACTGTCACCCCCAGGTCACCCCATGGTCCTGCAGTGGTTCCTGCTGCCAGCAGCGGGGACAGTGCTGCTCAAAACCCTGCAGGGCTCATCGCTTCAACACCTCAATCAACCCCAGGTGTGAAAGTGCACGCACAGCACAGGTGTCCCCAAATGCAGCCTCTCAGGGTGGGTGGCACAGTGGGGACCCCACCAGAAAGCCTATCCCTGGGGAAGGAGCAGCTCCCAGCCGCCCTCTCCAGCCCGCGCCGCCGAGCCCGGGCTTCGCATCGGCTTTTGATAAAGGCGCCCTGTCAAACAAGGGCTGAATAAATCATGATGTGTTACCAAGACGCATTACAGCTTTTAAAACAACCACCATGGCATTCTACCCCACGGACTGATGAGTCTGGGGATGCCAGATCCCTGGCGCTCCGCAGCCTTGCTGGAGCCAGCTCACATCTGGAGTGCAGTAAACGTACCCAGAAGCAAGAAAGCAGCTCTGTAAGGGTCAGGAGTACAGAGAGCGGCTGCTGACTCCAGGCGCCACCCCAAAACCCACATGCATTTCCTTGTGTAAACACATGTGGCCAAAAGGCAGCCATGGTCACCTTTCTCCAACGTGAGCCCTATAAAACCGCCAGCAAAGTGAGGAACAATGTCACTATTATTGTTTTAGAGGAATTCCTCCGAAGCAGAAAAGCATAGCCGGGCTGCCGACAAGGGTGTCTTTAAAAGCAGGGCTGACAATTGACTCCAGAGCGGAGGGGAGGAAAAAATCCCCCTGGGGTTGATCATTTGCAGTTGCTGGGGGCTTCTAGAGCCACCCGTGAACCTGCTGGGTCCCGCTGCTGCAGAGGCACAGCTGGGCACAGCTGGGTGTGCAAACCCCTGACACTTATCACCCCAGTGGGGCCGGTGCTGAGGCAGCCCCAGGGATGGGGTGATTTGGGGCCAGCCCGGGGGGAGGGTGTTGGATTTGGATGCTGGTGAAAAGCATCCCTGGAGCCCTTTCTATCTTAGCAGTGCACAGTGAATCAACTCACCAAGAGCCAAGAAACCACTCCCAAAGCTGTCCTGGGTTTATTGCCCCTGGAAGAGGATTTCTCCCCCCACCCAGTATCAGCTGCATCTGCAACCCTGCTGATGCAATCAGAGGTGGCATCCTTCAGGCTGAGAGTTCCCTATACACCCAGAAAAGAAAACCACAAGTGCCTTTGCAAGGGGGCTGACCAGGGCAAATATTTGGGGTCTGGACCTGCTTTCTCTTGGGGGGTCCATGGACAGAGACCTTATAGCTGCTTCTCCTTGGGGATTTATGGCCTGGCTGCAAAACCAGACCTGGACTGCCAGAAGCAGCAGAAGAGATAACCTGGGGCCAGATCCTGCCTGTAAATGAGGAATCACAGCTTGGAGGTGCCCTGGCTGCAGCCTGTGGCCACTGAGCGCGGACCCCCCCGGCACTGGGAGCTGGCAGCTCCTGCCGCTGGGGATTTAATCCTCTATCCAGAGCCCCAGCTGGGCAAGACTCCAGCGCCACTGGGACTGGTAGAGCCCCCATGGGAGGCTGAGGCAGGAGGGTTTTGGGGACAGGACAGAGAAAGGGCTGTGAATATGTAGGGAGGCTGGAGGCGTACAGATAGGGTGAGTCTCCAGGCTTAACACCTGATTGGGATGACCTTGCTCCTGGATCAGGGCTGTCCTCCAGTGGCCATAGATGAACATTTGAATTTCAGTGATAAGCCCATCAAATAGTTAAGTGTGTTAGAGGCTGTACGAATGTGTTGCAGAAAGTTTCTCCTGTGAGTCAGGGTCCCAAAACCTTTCTTTGGGGAGCTTATCTTATCAGGCAGGGATGCAGTGCTCCCAAGGAAACAGGGCCAGCTCAGCCTGAGTAATGGGGCTCTGAACAAGAGCATTGCAAAACTAAAGGTGCTTTTTAAAAAGTCCTGACATGGTAGACAGAGGGGTGAGGAGAGAGGAAGAGGAGGCTTAGTCACACTGGCCATAACCCAACACCCTGGTGCTTCTCCTAGGGCAAGGTCTTTAATGTCCTTCCTAGGACAAAGCTGTACATCTGCCTTCCCCCCTTTCCCTGTGAGAGAACCTGGGGGCTGTTCCCAGCCAAATCCGCTCCTTAATTCCCTCCATCAGAGGCTGGGGCCAGCGAGAGGGATTCTGCCAGCATCATCCCGAGGAGCCAGGAAGCCCCGTTTCTGCGCCGAGCAAGGGGTGCCTGTGGGGCAGGGGTCCCTCAGCCCCCCTCAGCCCCTGGCCATGGCAGCACTGGGCTCCCTGGGGACGCCCCAGCTGGGACACAGCCTGTGCCCTCCTGGAGGCGGCCGTGGGAGGATGAGCTGTCGGGAGCCACTGAGACAAGCAGCGAGTTTGATTCTGAGTGAAAACAAACCAGCTGGCCAGCGAGCTCCCTCCCTCCTGCCGGAGCTGAGCCCAAGCCTGAGCCGAGCCCGAAAAGCCCCTGCGGTCCTTCGGGTCCCCTTACCACCGGGAGCCAGGCAGATGGGGAGCCAAAAACTGGTGTAAATAACATGCAAATACTGGCTAAAGTTTTAAAACAGCTAGAATTCCTGGGAAAGAGGAATATCAGTGTCCAGGGAATAAACAGCCAAAAGCATCCCCAAAAGGAGGAATATTAGTGCAGAGGGGCAATGCCTTCCCTGCCTTTCTCCATGTGCTGATGGAGATCATGAATTTCCCCCTACTTGGGAAATTCTTCCCAGGGTAAGTGCCAGTATTAAATTAAAACCTCCTTGGAGCCTTCCCCTAAAAGCCAGCGTGTCCCAGCCGACATCCAAGCACGGCCATGTGTGGAGGGGCGCCTTTTGGGAATGCCTTATGTATGGTCCCTATAAGTGCATGTTGGACAGAATTCCTGGGGCTGGCGGGATGGGAAGCCTCCAGGCTGCGGGAAGCCTTTGGTTTCTGCCTGCCATCTGCATAAATCCCTGGACACCCACATTCTGGAGATGCTGTGGAACTGAGGGAACAGCTCTGCCACTGTCAGAGCAGAGTGACCACGCTCTGGTCTTGGGCTGGGTGACCAGGACAGACCAGTCATGACATGTCCCTGGCCCTGAGCGAGGGGCTGGTGTGGAGACCTCGGTGCTCTCTCCCCTCGTGGGCATACAAGGGCTGAGGCATATGCACCTCTGGAGGCTTTGCAGGACATGTGTGATTGTTATTGTCATTCCCTTCATTTTTTGGATTTCAGAAAAGTAGCTGCCCTTAGGACAGGGATCTAGAGGAGGCTGTGGTGGAGCTAGTGGCATTTGCTGCTGGGCACTGTGACGGTGGAAGAAAAGGAACTTTTTAATGTGGATTTTTCGTAGTTAATAAAAAAATAAGATGTGTCTCTTTTGTCACAGCAGAAGGAAGTGTCACTAGTGATTAATGGCACTGTGAGCTCCTTTTTGAAATATGGTCAAAGCCATTGTGTGGGAAATGTTTGGAGCCAGTTCTGCCACCTGCCCACTGTTTGCTGGGGCCCAGGGCTTGCACAGGGCTGCCAGGGGGTCACAGCCTCATCCCCAGGTGTCCACCAAGATTCCTCCTGCTTTTGTCATCTAAGCATGGCAGGTTTGGCAGTCTCCTCAAGCCATCCATGTCCTACAGGTCCTGTACCTCAGCTGCTATCCCAGTGCTGGGAGAGCTTCCATCCGGAGCACCCAGTGCTAAGACCCAAGTCATGGTCTGCCCTACATGGATGCAATTTTGGGAAGGTCATAGAGAGCCTTGCCAAGGGCACTGCCTTGTGCAACAGCACGTCTCCTCTTCAGCATCCTGGGGAGAGCCAGGCAGCCCCAGACCCTCACCATGGTGGAAGACAAGTGCAGGAGACCTAAGGGCCAGCTCTGGGGACAGACACCCTCCGGCTGTGCAGGTCCTGTCCCAGCACTGGCCTGTCCACACACCACCAGGATCCTAGCCCGCCTCTCTTTGTAGTGCTATTTTTAAACCACCAAAGGAGAACTCCCACCTCCGTCTGCTGGAAACGTGGCGTGTCCCCCCGCAGCCAAGAGCCCTGCTCATTTTCAAACCTGCCGGAGTTAGCCTTAGATATAAAACCAAACAAGCAAACTGAAAGGGGCTTGTTGTGTAAAAAAGTTCCTCCGAATTAGTTATATCTGGCTTGTGATCCCTTTTTGATTGAATACTTAATAGCAGCCAGGTGCAGGCAATACGGACCGCTCGCCCGCGCCTCTGGAAGCAGCCTGGGAACGCCGGGCGGTGGGGCAGCCCACGGGTGGCTCGGTGTGTGGGCTGCTCCTGCCCTTCCTCTGCCTCCCCGCTTATCCACAGGGATCCCAGCCTTTGTTTCCTTCCCTCGGCGCTGAAGCATCGCAGGAGATGAGCGCACCGTGTCTATATGTGTGTGTGCATCTACACAGACACAGACTCTGGGGGTCGGGTGTGTGCAGGAGTGTGGGCACGGGCACGGGCTGTGACTGCACGTGGGCAGGTACCTAGTGTGTGTAGCACAAGTGTGTGCGTGTGTGTGTTTGTGCATGCGTGTGTGAGCATGTTCTCTCGGGCAGCTGGCACACAGTGCCCTCCCGGCGTGCCCAGGGGTGCCGGAGCCTTCCCGGCGCTCCCGGCACTCCCACAGCAGGACGTTCACGTGGCGCTCGGAGACATTTTTCCATCCTGGCACTTCCAAACGCGTCTGCTGGTGTTTAAGCCCGTTTCCATCCCCCAGTATGTATGTGTGCAGTTTCAGTGCATTAATTTTAGAAACATACTGCCTGCACAGACGATAATAAAAAGTGGATGCCAGGGAGAGAGTCTGTCCAGAACCTACCAAGTTAAAGACATTGCTTTTCTGGAGCATGACATGTCTCTGGAAGCAAAGGGCCCAGGCGGGAGTGCTCCTGAAGGCAGGAATATTAGCAGGATGTGCCCAGTTTTCGGGCAGGTCACAGCAGAGCTGTGGTCTCAGTGCCCTCAGTCCCCCTCCCTGTGTCACACTGAGGGAGCAGCACTGCCGGGCAGCTGAAGATGCCCAAGCTTCTCCTGGCTTGGTGTGGCCTTGGGGTCTACTTCTATCCCATGTCCCTACTGGAAATGCACTTTTTTTTCCCTTCTCTTCCCTCTCATTTCTTCTTCCCAGGTGATGCAATTTCCACCCAACACTGTTCTGGAGAAAGATCTACAGTATGTCTCTTCCGACTGTAACTCCTGTAGCCTGCCTAATTACTGGGGTTACTGAACTCCCAAATTTTCCAAAGACACCCAGTGATTTTATACAAACAATTTCCTTATGCTCAGAGCCATTTCCTCCATCACTGAAATATAACCCCCGTTTTCCACCTGCAAATGGGGCTGATAACACCTTTAAGCCATGGAAAGGGTGATAAGATTCAAGGGAAAAAGGTGCCGTGCCAGAACCAAGCCATTCCTTATTATCCTAAGGTTTCAGGTGTGCTCAAAGAGCTGCAGAGAAAAATCAGCCAAAGGTCTGTTCCTTCTCCTGAAGGGGAAGTGTTTGTAGGATTGGGGCATATTTAGACGTGGCAGAAATGGGATTCCTAAACAAAGGGCTGGGGAAGGAGAGCCCCTGCGCCACTGCCACCACTCCCACCCTGCAGAGGGTTTCCAGATTCACTGCCTACCTGCCTGCGGGAGTAAAACTGTCCAGACCCACTGCCCAGCTCTCCAAACTTCCATTTTAGGAGCTGGTGGAAACAGGGTGAGGCCTTTCTAATCCCCTGCTTTCTTACCAGAGCAGATGAGGCGGGCTGGGAGCCTGTGCTGCTGCTGCCGTGCTGCTGCCATGCAGCCAGCTCCAGTGAGCAGGACTCATCCTGATCCACACTGGGAGCACATCCAGTGCCACACATGGTAATGAACCTGGTCCTGATTTCTGCTGATCTGGAGGATCCCCCCACCTTGAGCACCATCACAAGAGCCACGCTGGCCAAAAATGCGGCATGTGCCTAAGCTGTGTCCCCTGCCTGGCTGGGTTTGTGCTGGGGCCCTTTGCCTGCCCGTGCTTTGTGTCGGTCATGGATGGAGCCTCTTCTCCATTAATAACCATGCAATAAATTGGACTTCAGTGCTAAATTGAAGCACAGCAGGCCGCTTATACAGATTTACTTTGGGATTGTGCAATTAGCAGAGGGGGACATGCAATCCTTGGAGTCAGTGTGCAGGAGCAAATTCCTTCCTATGGAAGGAATCAGGGCAGTCTGAAGAAAGGTGTCAGTGCCAGCTGTCGAGCAGGGATGGGGCTGGGCCAATTAAGCTTTGGCCTGAGTTTAGGAACTAAAGATGTGTGATGCCAGATTGATGCTATGGAGCGAGGAGGGGATGCTGACGAGGATTTTGGATGCTGGAGGTGGAGAGAGAGAGCTGCACCACAGAGACAGAGGGGATGGTAAACCACCTCCCCTTGGAAACCTCCCTCTGAGCAGGGCCCTTGGAAATCTCTCTCATCCTCCCCGCTGTTCCGTGTGTGCTCAGCTCAGTCCCCGTGCACGTGCACGGACGCCGCATGCGTGGGGCAAGCGCTCGCAGATGCTGTAGGTTCATGTGCTGGGCTTGGCTTGCAGCACTGCTGCACATGCAACTTTTTTATTTACGCCCACAATCAGTTTACAACCTCTGGCCAAAACTTCATCTCCTGTATAGGAAGGTTTGGCCTGCGGAGGGACGTTAGCACGAAGGCGAGTGGGAAATATGAAAGGGCTCTCTATGTGAGAGCAATTCCATTCGTCGCCAGTGCACAGCCGTGGTTTTTCCATCCCTCTGGGTTTGGGCTCAGAGATGCGTCCGTGCTGTGAGCTCTGCCTGGGCTGCCACGAGCACTGCCTGTGGCTGGACAGCCATGGCCAGGCTCCCACCGGGGCTCTGATCCCTCGTGGGGAGTGATGGTGTGGGAGAGACAGAGGGCATTGGAGCCACAGCTGCCACGGCTGTGCTCCTGTGCAAAGGCAAAGCTGGGAGCCCTGGGGCTGTGAGCATCCATTCCGAAGCACTGCCACATTCCTCAGCTGGAGGGGATGGAGATGGCCCTGCTCTGAGCAGTCCTGGTGGATTGGCACAGTGTTGGGAAAGCACCAGATCCAGCAGCCTCAGTTGGACCTTGGCAGCCCCATCTGGACCTTGGCCACCCAGGGAGCTCCTTGGGATGCAGGGCCTGTACATGTGGCATATGTGCAGGCATGTGCCACAATGCCCAGTTGGCACTGAATTTCCTTGGGAGTTAGTGGAGAAGATAAAAAAATGAGTCTTGTTGTAAAACTCAGAAAAATAAAGGGGGGTGGGGGAATGAAAGAGCCTGCTGCTGTGCAATTGATCTGCTGACTCAGGCACCCTTCAGGAGGATGGAGGAAAATCCTTTGGCTACAGAACCGCCGAGTGCTTGGAACACAGGCAGTGGCTCTGCTGGTGGTGAGCAGGATCCAGCCCAGCCCTGGCCCTGGCACTGCCCTGGCTTCACGAGCTGAGGCAGATGCTGCTCTCACACATGCAGAGAAGGTGTGGGGCCTCAGCTCACAGCCCAGTGCTGCTTCCACTCCTGCCCCAGCAAAACTTAATTGTTTTCTGCAAAGAAGAAAATCATTTGGGGAATAGATGGAAAAAGGAGATAGCGTCAGGCAGTCATGGCCTGTTCTCCACCTGTTGTTATTTTGGTCTGGCCCAATCAACCTGCTAGCCAGGCTGGAGCCAGTGGCCATCTGGAAACACTGCTCTGTTTATAAACTTGGCATGAAGCAGCACTCCCGGGCCCTGACCTCCCACACAAATCTGGAAATGATTAAAATGGCCCTGGCTGCCTTCTCGGCGCAGAGCTGCCTGCGGAGAGCAGCCCACCGCCTGCATTTGGAGTTCTCATCAGCGGGGCTGGGAACGCGCGTCCTCTTCCCGGCGCCTTGCTTGGAGCCCCCGCGGGCAGGCGGCTCGAGGATGCTCCAGGGAAATGTGCCCATCCAGCTCGTCCTACAGCACCTCTCCCCACTCTGAACTGCCTTGCTTGCCCTGGCTCTGTCAGCTGTAGGCATCAATCCCTCCGTCTGCAGTGGTCCTCTATTGTTATGGCTCGCTGGAATGAGAAAGTGCAGTAGTATCAGTGACTCTGATTTCAGCAGGATGAGATTCAGTGCCAGAGGCAGTGAGTGTGAACACCAGTGAACTGGCTGTGAGCTTTGGTGAGCTCCTTCTTCTGTGGGCAACAGCTCCAAGTCACTGTTGCAGGATTGGTGCCATGTCCAGCCCTTCCCCAGGAGCAGAAAGACTCTGGCAGGGCTTTGGGTTGGGCTCCAGGTTTGGAAAAACCCTCTCAAAGGGCTGCTGCCCTTCCCTCTATGCTGTTCTCACACCTCCCACCTCCAGGACATTGTTTATCAAAGCAACTTTGTGTCCTCCATGTAGCAAAGGGTGACCAAATTCAAGCCATATTGGACCTTGCTGACCCGCTCTGGCCAGGGGACATGTGGCTGGCTGGTCTCAGCCTTGCCTCGCCTGCTGGGCAGCAGCCTAATTAGAGAGGTGTGAATAATGAATTATCCGTGACTCCAAGCCATCCATGGAAAATTCAAATCAACCTGCTTTTCAGTTACAAGACTTCAGCAAACTGTCTGCCAAGAGAGGGCAGGGGGAGAAGGAGCCTGTGTCCTGGTGGAGATGAAGGGCAGGTGGAGGTGATGGTGGGTGCTACAGCCCTGAGTCTACTGGGCTCAGTGGGAAAGGAATGCTCGGCCCCTTGTGAGCCAGGGCTGGAGCTGCCAGGCTGTGTGATGGATGCTCTCTGCTCCCTGCTCCCACCTCACTCCCTCACGCCTGCTGGGCGGCCATGGCAGTGAGTGCAGCCATGGCCAGCACCTGGAGGGGTAGGCAAGTCCTTCTACATGGGGTCCCACATCCTGTGTCCCCTCCAGCTCCGTGAAGCACTGGTCCCGGCACAGAGATAAAGCTGGAGGTCCTGCTGGGGTGGGGGGCAGCTGGCAGAGCTGACATACAGGTACAGAAGGGAGCAGGGGCAGAAAGAGATCCCATCCATGGCTCATGGCACGTGTGGGGTGGACACAACTCCTTCTTGCAAACAGGGCTGTCGGGATTAATAGTGAGGGCTTTGGTAAACACTTGCTTCACCCCAGCATGAAGGGACCTAATCCCTGGAAGGGCCCTGGCCTTGGGCCTGGAGGAGCCCTTTTGGCTGTGTTTGTCTTCCTCCCTCCCCTGCTCAGCCACCCTAAGTCCTGGCCCGAGTTTGCTGTCACTGCTATTGTTCCCTGTGTTATCAGGGGAGGAGGATGGGGACAGGGATGGGAGCAGGAGAGGCTGTCCAGGCTGCAGAGCAGGGCTGGGGACAGCTAGGACCTTGAACTTGGTGCAGCCACTGCTGGGCACAGCTGGGCAGGATGTTCTGGGCAAGGCTTGTCCTTCCTTCCAGGTGCAGCCCTGAACTGGCTCTGAGGGTGGCAGCTCCTTCCGTCCTCTCCAACCCACTCCTGGAGCTACTCATCTTGCTCAAGCAGGGATTCTGGGAAAAGCATGGTTCTCACTCCCACTCCCAAAGCAGGCAGGGGTTTTGATGGAAAAACGTGCAAAAATGCTCAGCCTGAATTTCAGAGGCTTTAATCGGTTGCTGATAACGAGGGGGAGCCCTGTGCTGCTGCCGGGGATCAAGGCTTTGAAACAGGCAGAAAATAGACCTGTCACGTCTTTTGTCCTGGGCCAGCTCTGCCCATTGATCTCTCTATCAGATGAGTAAACTGATATATATTAACCCGGAGCCAAAGCAAACATATTCTGGGTGTTGAAGAAGCTCGGGTAAGTCCTTTTCTCCCCTCAGGAAGCTGGAGCTGAAGCCCTGGCTGGGAGGAACCCTGTGGTCCCAGACCAGCTCCTGGCACAGGCTCATGCGCGGCTGTGTGTGTCTCAGTTCCCCTGCCCTGGGGAGGGGACGGACCCTCCACAGTGGGTCCATCCTGGATGGTCCAGCCCCCACCCCAGAGCCCATCTGTTGGCCTTGCTAACCTGTCCCAGGGACGTGTGCCCTGGGCACACACCAGCCCTCCCAACTCAGCCCCGTGCACTTGGGAGGACCACTGGCTGAGAGTCTATGTGAAAGGAGGGTGATAGCAGCAGGAGAGAAACCCCCCTGCCAGTCCCAGAAGCGGTCAGGGGTCCCGGGGCAGCCCCCGCACAAACCCACCTGCAGGGACCACAAGGGACTAACAGCCCCTACTTCACAGCCTTCCTATAGAATTATGATTGAAACAGATTACACAAATAGATTGTGGAAGTAAATTGTGCTGCAAGGAAGTTCAATACTTGGAGACCTGTGGCTGATTCAATCACTGGCCAGAGATGATAGGCGACAGCAGTGGATCTGAGCTGTGTTTCTTCTCCCTTTGTACTAAATGACCATCACCTCGGCTTTAAGGGGCACTTCTGGGTGCTGGCAACCAACTACCTGGGCAGTCAGAAGTGAAACACTTTACCAGGACATGAGCATTTTGGTACTTTTTCCCTGGGGGAAGAGCCGAAATGACTCACGCAGATGGGGGTTTTGGTACAATGATTTTTGTGCCTGATCTTTTTAGTGAGTTTCAAAGTTTCATTTCCACATGATTGTTTTGGTTCATTTTGCTTCAATTTTTATGCTAAGAACTGTGCTAGATACTTCTGCTTCAAATTTTCTATTAAATGCCGTGCTAAATACGTTGGGAATGCAATACATTGTTACATAGATGTGGTCATTTGGATGGTACAAAATTCGATTTGATACAAATTGCTGTCTAGAAGTGAGAATGAGGGTGCATCCCTATGATGCCACATGGAGACCTCGTCCCCTCCACCATTCCCAGGGCTGGCCAGCCCTGGTCCTGCTCCTCCCATCCTGGAGGCCAAAGGTGAATGGAGATGGTGTTTGTGGTGCTTCACTAAGGACAGAGGGGGGAGGAGAAGGGAAGTGACTCGTCTCTGTCACCGCTGGGCTGTGTGTCACTGGGGAAGCCGTGAGGCCACCACGTCCGGCCCAGTGAGCGGCCCGCGCTGCTTGGCCTGTCCGGCTGCACCTGACCCGGTGCTCTGTCTGTGCCAAGCGACTCAAACCAAGACACCCACCAGAGAAATAAACAGACATGGCTACTGAGGGTGGGTGGGATGCTCCTGCACCCGAGGCTGGTGAGCAGGACCACCACTGGTGCCAGGTTTGGGCTGCACCTTGCAAAGGCCGAGCGGGAGACAGAGGAAGCCACGGCGGCTGCCGGCTGTGCCAGGAGCGGAAACCGGGGCAGCCCCAGCGCCACGACCTTTCCTCCCTCTGGGAATGTGCTGCCTCAGCAGGAAACGCTTGGGGCTCTCCAGACGGGGGGCTGCTGCTCCCCTTGAGCTGCTGGCTGCAGGAGCCCAGGGGGTCCCGGGAAGAGGCTGAGAGAAACCCTGGCCAGGAGCATCCTCCGCAGGGACTTCAGAGAGTAGGGCTGGCTGTGCTGCACAGCGGCTCACACCGAGCAGCCACAGCAACCACAGTCACTTGATTTCTCAAGTGGGTAAGAGAAAAGGGACCTGGAGTGAGCTTGGGTGCAGGACAGCCCATCCCAGGTCAGACTGCTCTCACATCCCACTGCGGGGATTTCTGCTGTCCGAGTCCCAGGAACAAGCATTTAGCCTTTTTTAAGTGGTAAAGAACTTTTTTCGAAAATTAAGGTGGGAAAGGATGGGAAAAGCTGACATTGAATCCTAGTTTCTCCTCTCCAGCCACACTGTGATGTGATTCTGGGGAAAAGCTGCATCTCGCTGAGGCCATGGAGCTGCTGGCCCCGCTGCAGGCATCTGGGCAGCCCAGGGCGCTGTTCTGTGTGCCCCAGCTCCTGCTGCTCCCGAGTTAGCCATGGACATGGACTACAGGTTGCCAAAAGGACAGAGAGCCTGGCTAGGTTGACAGAGCCCAGTGTGGGCAGGGGGAGGTCCTGGGCTCAAATGCTGCAGAACAAAGCTCAGCCCCAGCTGTGGGGGCACCGCACAGAGCAGGGATGGTGCTGTAAAACCTGTGTGATCCCCTCCAAATAAAAACCAAAATGCTTGCTCAAGGAAAAGCGTGTGCTCACTCAAAACTCAGCCCGGATGAGTCCCTAATGGCATCCAGGTTTCCACTGAGCATGGCTGAGGGGTTCAGGCGTGTGATGAAATCCTTTGGATCTGGGGGCCACTCACAGCGACCAAGCACAGGGACTCCACCACAGCTGCCACCTTCACTTGCCTTCAGCCAAGGCTAAACTTGGAAAGGGCTTTTCGTTGGTGCCAGAGGCAGTTCCATGGCAGCAGGGTCAGTCCCTGTAGGTGAAACACCCGGAGGAGCACCAGCAGGCACCCTGCATAGGAAACAGGGGCCCGTTCCGGTAAGGAAATGGTGCGAATGCTATTTATTTGCAGAGTTTGTTTTCATTAACTGCAGCATGAGTCAAAACCCTTCCTGCCAGCATTCCGCCCGGCACGGTGCCTCCGGCTGGCACTGCAGGCTGGAGCTGCGGTGGGGCGGGCGCAGGAAGGTGACGATGTGGCCCCGGGGCAGGTGCTGGCCGGCCCGAGTGCCGCTGGCGACTGTGCCGCCAGCGCAGATGTGTCCCTGAGCTGGTCCTCGGGGCTTTCCAGGGAGGCTCCATGAGCTGTGTGCATGATTCACGAGCTGGCTGGGAACAGAGGAGAAACGCAGCGATGATGGGGGGAGACTGGGAGGTGGGGGAAGGCTGCAGCAGCCCCCCGGGCGGAGCTGGGGCTGTGCTGGAAACAGCTGCCTGCGACATGCAGTGCTTATTTTAGGGAGGGGACTGGGAGGACACCCCGGAGCCAAGCTCCTCACGCCTTCACTGCCGCGGCCGGTGTGGTGCACGGAGCCGGAGCCACCCAGCCCGTATCCTGTCTCCCGCAGCCAGCCGGGATGGAGGCTAGGGGCGAGGGTAAGAATAGCACAACCGTCCTTCCCGGCGCCCGGCCCCGTGGCCAGGGATTTCCTGAGCAGGGCGGTGCCCCCGTGGCTGTCGGTGGATGCGGCGCCGCCGCCGCGCCTGCCCATGCACCGGCTGGCTCCTGGTGCTCACACCATCCCGTGCAGCTCAGAGCCAGGGAATTGCTTCTCCTTCTGTCCCATCCACAAGCAAGGGCTGGTGGTGACCAGTTGCAGGTGTTTCAGGTGTCAATGCCAGCCATTTGTGGGGTAGCCAGGGAGCACGACAGGAAAGGGGATGTAGACTGAGCTGCCGTGGGACCATTCTGGCTCAGAGAAGGGCCCCTTCTGGATGAAGAAACAGGGACATTTAAAACCGGACTGGTGACAACCATCAGAAACACCCTGGCAGGAAATGTGATGGTTCCCCAGTCTGTTCACTTTTCCCCAGACATGCTCCAGCGTGGGTGAAAGCAAACCAAAATTGCAAACGGCTTTTATTTCTCCAGCTGAGAGGTGCAGCCCCACCATGCCCTCACCCTCACTCTGCCCTTCCCCTGCAAACACGGGGACACCGCAGAAGATATTCCATCCGTAGCCCTCTGTCGTGAGCACCCGGCAGAGAGGAACAGCCCCTGCAAACCACACAGCCCTGCAGAGCAAAGGTCTTTGTGTGAGAAGGAGCTGGTTCCCTACTGCTTCCTCTGCCCTGCTGCCTGTGACCCACCGCCCTCCGAGCCCAGAGCTGGCCCAGGCAGGAAACAGGTGGGATAAATATTTGTGCAAACCAGAGTGAAATTTCCCTTGAAGGCTGTGCAATGTGTTTCCCTCGCCACAGTTGTGAATGGGAAGGTAACGGCCGGCATAGCAGCAGGTGCTGCCAGGGTGGTGTGGGACCGGTGCTGCCGCCTTCCCGGGGAAAGTGAACCCGGTACTCTTACTTCACCCAGAAGACAGGCTCGGGAAGCTGCTGGGGGCTGCAGGAAAAGCAATCCTGGAAAAACACAGGCATTAATTGCTGCAGCTTAAACCTGAGGCCCATGGGAGCCCCGCAGGGGTAGGGCCAACACACCTAACCCGAGGAGAGCCAGGGGGCTGTGGAACGAGTACACCAGCTCCCATGCTCCTGGGACAGGGCAAAAGCTGTTACTGCCCCAGCACAACAGCCTTTGCAAGGCTGGTTAAGAAAAACCACCGAATGCCACATCCCCCTGTAGGGCTGCAGGCACAGCCAGTGCCCACTGCAGGGCAGGAGCAGTGGGACATGGTGGCAGCACACCAGGGCAGTCATCACACAGGAGGAGCTGGCAATCTGGGACCAGAAGTTACCTAGTTCCTGATGTGGGATGTTCCCCCGGGGAAGTACTCTGCCTGCTGGGAGGCGGCTGGGGTGTGAGAGAAGGGGCCATGTGGGTCTGGTGCTTTCTGCAACCAAAGTGTTGCTCAAAACAATGTGCTGGTGGGGTTGGAGCAGATCCAGAAGGTCTTGCTCTCCCCTTGGAGAATGGTGGTCAGGATCTGACCCAGTGAGCCCATCAGGATCAATGTGAAGAAGGGGAAAACGTATTGGAAAGCCTCCATGGTGGGAGTCTGCAGCTGTAGCACCCATCTCCAGTGGTGTAAGGGTAGATTCAAAAGGCTATCTTCAACTAGAACCAAAACTGAACAAGTCTGAAATCTCAAACAGCTTCATCTGTTTCATTTCAGAGTCAGACAGCGGGAAAGGAGTGGGAATTTTCTATCTAAATAAGTGGGTGAGGGGAGCCCAGGCAGCACAGGATACAGGCGCCTCTGAGCTAACACACACTCATTACAGCCCCGACATCTGCTCTCTGACCTCTTGAGCTCCGATTGCCGGCAAACCTGCTGTGGCTGCCTTCCCCCTCCTGGATTTCCTCCTCCTCCTCCTGTCTGCGGAGACCACAAGCTCCCAGGCCGAGGGGCAGGTGGGAGCCGTGAGCTCCCGCTTCCCCCCACAGCGCTCTGGTAGCTGAGCCCTGTGATTTGGGGGCTGGAGGGTGGGGACAGACTCTGCAAACCAACAAGGTTTCACAATAGTTTGCTTAAGGGCTTGTGACTTAGGGCCCCGTGCTCAGGTGCTCGAGGCAGGCCGGGAGGAGCCCTGTCCTGGCTGCCCACTAGAGCCCAGCCCACTCTGCCCTGGGGGGCCACAACCCTGCTGTCATCTGGGGCACAGCTGCTCCAGGGATGCTGCAGGAGGGCTCGGGGAGCCCCCGATGTCCTCTTGGCATCAGCTACTCACGCACACCAAACCTGCTAGATCCAGACACAGCAAAGAGGTGCTCAGCATCACACAGGGCAGCTGCTCACATCACGGGGAGTTTGAGATCCACCCAGCAGAAATCAGCACAGCCAACACGATCCTTTCCACTCCTTTAGCTCTCCCCCTTTTTTCTTCCTTCTCCTTCCCCCTTCCCCCAAAAGCTCTTTGTCTCCAGGCTCTGTGGAGGAAGCAGACCTTCTGAAAATAAACTCTTTCTGCTTTGATCTGGTTTATGGGCACACACTGTTTATAGCTCCGTGTGTACGACTTGACACCTTCCCACCTGCGGCCCCAGCAACTGCTTCTTATCACAGCCACTTTGGATATTAACAGGGCAGCAGGGAGGGTGATCTGGAGGTCCCCAAGGCCCCTGGCCACCCCCCACATCCCACTGCCCTCCCCAGCCGCTGCTGCTGCCCCTCTCCAGGAAGGAGAGAGATAGGGCTGGTGTCCCCCTGCATGTGCTAATTGCATCAACCCATGTTTATTGGGATGTTTATCTCGACCAGAGGTGATGGGAATGTCCTCCTAGGTTGGATCCATCCCTTCCCCTCAGGAATTAGCTCATTTTGACCTGTGCTTTCAGCCCAGCTTGGGACAGCATTGGGATCTGATGCCTGCCTTCTGACCTGGCGGATACACGCATGTGGGAAGCAGGGGCAGGAAAGGCCTGCAAAGCTCTAAATCTGCTGAAGTGTATATTGAAGCAGGTGTCATCCACCTGGTCTGGGAACTGGAGCCCATGAAGGCACCACAGCCTGGCTGAGGTCAGCACCAGAGTGGCCAGATTCCCAAGGGGGCCATCACCAAGTGAAGGGGTGCTGAGGGGCACAAGCTCTGTACCAGGGCATAGGGAGCTTTGCTCCAGTGTCAGTCCTGCATGGGGGGGCTTTGCTCCAGGCTTTGCTGTTCAGTGTCAGTCCTGCTGTTGTGTGCTGTGGCACAAGAGTGACACCAGAAACAGCTGGGCCAGCCCCATCCCTGCTTCTGCAGCACCAGAGGGAGGGCAGGCACCGCTGCCTGTTCCAGAGCCTGTTTCACCAAGCTTTCTGCTGTTCTGGAAAGGGCCCCGAGATGTTGCAATAAAATGAGTCTGTTAATAAACAAAGTCAAGTCTGGGCTGTGCTTATAATCATCTTTTATCCAGGCTGGCCTTCAAAACATCTGCTGGGGGGGCATCTCTGCTGGTAACACATGAGTCAGTGGCACAGACCCGACAGCAGGTCCCGGCAAGTCCCTGTGATGCCCTGCACGGCTCCACCACCTCACCTGCATCAGCAGGGACCAAAGCACGGCACCCACAGTGCCTGGGTATCCCGCTGCCCCATGGGATCCCAATATTCCCCTGCCTCCCACCCCCAACTCCTCCACTGGCCCCAGGCAGCTACTGCCCCAATCCCAGTGCTGCAGAGGTGACCCCAAGTGCCACGTTTTGGCACTGACCTTGACACACCAGTCCCTGTCCCCCCATCTCTGCATCTCATGGGTCTCTGTGCCCACTCTGCTCAGCCTGAGCAGAACAAATGCCACCAAACATCCACCGTGGTCCCCAGGTCTGTCGGCTACACAGAAGTTCCACTGAGGGTTTGGAAATCTCTCCTTCAAAAGGTGGGGAAAAATGAAATTTCGAGGCTCATTCCCAAGTCTTGGATTAGATCAGCCTTGGTCAGTTCTTCCATCCTCATTCAGACACTTCCGAAGTATTTTGTTTTCACTTCGAACATACAGAATGTTTTTAAGTGCGTTTAATTAGCTTATATTTCATGGGGAAAAAAGAGATCATTTGGACTTGGAAAAAATTAGATTTTTTACAGAGCTCCAATTGTGGGAGCATATTTTCAAGTAGAGAAATGAATCAAAATCCACTTTTTCCCACCATATTGATTGCAGCTCATTGATACTTTTCAATGAACAGCATGTGTTTAAAACATTCCCCTTGGCTCTGGTAGCAGGGCTCACTCCCAACCTCCCGCCCCACAAAAGGAGATGGTAACACTCAAAACTCCCGTTGACAGCCAATACAGAGGTGCAGTGGGGGAGGAGGACTCCTCGCTACAAGGTATTTCTGAGGTCAACCGCGGCTGAGCAGCGAGCACAGCCCCACTGATGCCAGAGGCAGACGATGCTCCTTGGGCCTGGGACCCCTGGGGCCGTGCTCTGCTCAGGGGAAGGGGCTCCAAGTCCCAGCCCTGGGGGAGCAGGAGCCCTGCCCACGGGGCACGGGCTGTGCCGGAGCACCTGCTCCAAGGTCCCGGGGTTACCCAATCTCCAGGCAGGCTAATGCAAGCACTGTCTTGCACAAGTGCCTGTTATCAGCATATTTTGGGGCTGAGTGGCGGCGCAGCGAGGGCCAGGATGGGGATTGCTCTTGGCTGTTGAGCACTCGGGGCTGCAGCCAGGCGCCGAGGAACAGCCTGGGCTGTGTTGCTTCGAGCCAGCAGCTCCAGCGTACGGAAACACGTGGAAAGCAGCCCAGAAATCCCAAGGCTTGGCCTGGTGCGGGGAATGACTCTCCCTTGGCATTCTCCCCCAGCACATCACTGCCTTCCCAGCAGTCTGCCAGGGCAGGGGATCCCACTACCCTGCAGACCAGGATCCCACAGTGTGACAGGACCTGCACCTGGAACTGCTGGCCTGATGTGGGAATTGCTGTGTGAAACACCCAGGAGAAGGTCTGATCTGCCACACACCACATCTCACACGGGCTCTGCACTGTGCATTTCTCACCCTTTGCTTTCCACCCCTCCTGGCTGTGATCCAAGACCCAGGTGAGGGTTTGGGCTGAGCGGGTGTCCCTGCCACATCCCCAGGGAGCACATTAAACACGTCACTGTCCAACCCAAACCCTCCCCTCAGAGGGAAACCCAGTCATCCTTTTGGGCAGACACTTGCTGAAGCAGCATCCCACAGGAAAGGTCTGGTTGTGTTTCAAGTATTTGGGGAAACCCTCAGGGGCTGCCCCAGGCACAGAGCCAGCCCAACCCTGCTTCTCAAAAGCGGTCAAGGTAAAGGGGACCTGGCAGTGAGTAAGGCAGGGGGTAGCTTCTGAGCGTTACCTGTGAAGCTAAACAACTACAAGAGCAAAGGAAGGTGAAGCAGCTCTTGTTATGGAGCCTCCTGAGGACACACTATGACAAGTAATGGAGGAGTACCCATATCCAGGGTTTCAATGTTTCTCCCAGGCTCTGGAGCACACAGAGCAGGACTGAGCAGCCTACCCACCCAGCTCCCACAAGGTGTGCAGCGAGAAGTCAGCCAGCACCTCAACTTCTGTTCGACACAGAGGCACCTCCTCCTTCTCTTCCCCAGCCCCCTATTCGGGTGGCGAGGGCCTGAGGAGTGTTTCAGTGGCCAGATGCCCAGCTGTGCATGCGGAGAGCCAGTCTTGGCCATGCCCCCAGAGCCCCCATCCCCCCATGCTGCCAGCACTGGCATCTTCATGGCCAGAAGCGGCCATGCCTGGCCAGCAGCTCACCCCACGCTATCAATCACCGTCCAGCCACACAGGGCCTCCCACCCCGAGAGCTCCTTCAGAGAAACTCCTGATTTTCAACACCTACTTAAGGCACTTGAGGCTGCGTCGCTGCCGGCAGACGTGAGCTCATGCTGGGGCTCACAGGCATGTGCCACCCTGCTCCAAGGCTGACGCCCACAGCCAAACATCTCCCCCAGCTTCTGGCTGCACGAGCAGGCGCCAGGCAAGCACCACCTGAGGAACAAAAGGGGGGTCACAGGTGGACCCCCCGTGGCCTGCGTGGCTCCCAAGGCCTCAAGGTCTTAAATAGCAAAGTTTCAGAAGGACCTGCCTCCTCCTTTTTGCTCACTCGATGGTATCTTCATAGTTCACTTGAAGATGTGGGTATTAGTGAGTGTTCCCTAACCAAGGGGGCACAGGGGAGACCCCCTGTTTGCATCCCCCGCTGATACACGGACAGTCCTTCAATATCCCCGAGTTTGTGACTCACCAGCACAGGATTTGGGAGGGAGTTTCATACAGCACTCCCCAGAGAGGTCCTGCTGCCCTGGAGAACCTGTGCCACAGAGATGGAGCAGAGTCCTTGGGATAGTGGTCTGGTCTGCCCTTGGGGCAGTCAAAACCTTCCCTCCACAGGTGATGCCTGAGTGTGGCAGAGCCAGAGGAAGGTCATGTTTCAGTGGGAAGCTAAAAGGTAGATAGCTTTCAGCTGCTTCTGTGCCAGGGTGTGAGCAATCAAGCGCTAGGACTCCTGCCAAAGGGTCACTGTGCCAAAGGGTCACTGTCATCCCCCAGAGGAGCCATCAACCATAGGCAGTGAGGCACCTGGGGTGCACTGAGGCGGGGGCCATCCAGGCATTCAGAAATCGGGTGGGTGGCACCCAAGGGGAGGCTCAGCCCTGTCCCTGTTCCTGAGCTCGTGTGTAGGCTGGACTTGCATTGCTGCGGGTGCCCCCCATGGCTGGGCAGTCCCCTGAGATGAGCATGGTCAGGATAAGTGGACAGCTCTCTTGGTTTCTCACCAGCCCTTGGCTACCGCAAATGTTTTCTTCTGGCTAACCACAGCCCCGGCCACGTGTGAAGATCCCAGGCCCCAGGAGAGGAAAGCCTTTGGTGATTTCCCCCTGCTTCATGCAAACCAGGCTCCTGTGAACACCACATGAAAGAGCTGGGTGGGGGAAATGTCACAGGAAAGGTTCCCAAGAAGAAAAAACCTCATGCCCTGTAAATGGACTATGCTAACAAGCCAAAATAAGGCTGAGATGCCAAGTTGTCCTAAACCACCTGGACAAGAGAAGCCCTGTGTGCAGGGCCACCAAGCAGCCTCGATGCACTGACTTCCAAGGCATTTATGGTGTGTGAAACAGAAGAGGTGTCTGACACCAAACACACATCTGGGGTGAGGTCCCTCATGGGGGGGCACCCTACGGAGGTGGGGTGTGCCCTATAGGACCGGCAGGAGCTGAGGGGGCTGCTCAGCATCCCAGGGCAGACCTGGGTGGGGATAAAGGGGTTAAAAATCCAGGAAAAAGCTGCAAATAGATTTCACAGATGGCCCTTTAGCCACAACTGCAACCTCCACAGGTTGCACTCTGATTGTGTGGGTCCCTGTGGGTGCTGGGGTTGGGGGGAGGGAGGGCAGGCTGCCACTTGGAGACCACCATCCCGTCTGGCAGCCCCAGGAGACGGTGTGGGGCAGACGCTGGGACACGGCAGCATGGCCCGGATTTCAGCAGGAGGCATGGAAAATAAGAAAGATGAGGTCACTGCAAAGCAGTCGTGTAGGATGTGATACAGGAGAGGAGTGGGGCGTACGAAGGAACAAGGAGCTATTGTAACCTTGCAGAGCAGGGAAAAAACAGCTGTGGGGATGGCAGGTCACCTCCTGCTCACGCCAGGCATTTGGGATTTAGCTTGTCTGAGGTCACACAAAATGGGTGTAGAAGAGGAATGGGTAAAAGGAGGTGGTGGAGGCCTGGTGGGATGCTGTGGTGGAGGCATGGACAAGGCTTTTTTCTCTCTATTGCACCAGCCCTGCTGGTGGAAAGTACAGCAGGTACTGGTGCAGCTATTTCAGCTACAGAGAAACAGCTGGAAAACACCTGGCGCAGTGCTAGGAATGCCCTGTGCATGGAGCTGCCCCGTGTTCAACCCCATCCTACTGGTCCCCAGGGAACAGTCCCTGGGGACAGGCCGTGTTTTGGGGGTGCTCAGAGCCTGTGGAGCATCTCTGAGCAGTGGCAGGGGCTTGAGTGGGCTCTTGGGGACAAAAAAAGCTCTTCCCTCATCCCACCACCCTTGGAGCCTCCCATTTTTTTTAGCTGTGCCATGCTGTGCCCAGCTGGCAGAGGGTAGCTCCATGCTCCATGGCACGGGGGATCCCAACGGGATGCACAGGAGGTGCCCAGTGCGCCGTCTGCGGCCGTGCGCGCACCTCAGGCTCCAGCCCTGGAGCAGCGACCTTCCCTCCCTCTCCGCAGCACCGCCGCAGCCCCCCAAGCCTCCCGTGTCCGTCTCCCAGCCCTGGCCGGCCCCGCGGTGGCCGGGCGGCCGCGGAGCTCCAGACTTTCTGTCTGCACGGGGACTTCCCGTCCCCGCTCGGCGCTGCCGCCGCGAAACCAAAGAGCGGCTTGTTCGGCTGCCGGAGCCGCCTCCGCGCTGACTGCCCTTCTCTGTTCCCGCTAGGAATAATATACCCAGGGCTCTGCGCATAAATTGAGTTTCCCAGAGCCAGGCTGGTGGGGAGACTTTAATGAGAAGGAAAATAAACTGTGTACTCGGCACGCGGGGAGGTGTGGTGCTGGCAGAGGGGCGCCGCGAAAAGGCTCCTCTTGGCTTCTTTTCTTCCCCGACTTGTTTGCTGAGGGAGCACACGCATGCATGCCCGCCTGTGCAATGTGTTTGCTTCCCAGGATGCCAAGGAAAAGGCCATTCTAAAGTAGCTGCTTGAGAGCTCTGAGGCCTCTGAGCTGCCGAACTGCATCTGTGACAGCAACCCAGCCTGGCCCTCGGAGGTGGCGTCTGCCTCAGGAGAAGCCGCTGCTTTCCTCCCCAGATCGCTCCCCTCAGGGCTCCGGGGAGGCTGTGGTGCTGCGGGCGCGCAGGAGGGATGTTGCCGTGCCTGGACGGTGCCAGCATGTTTGTGATTTCTCAGCACAATGCTGCGATTCAGGGCCTGGGGAAGAGCATGAGTCACACTGTGAACTTCCCCGGCCAGTCACCGCTGGGAAACACGCTCACATCTGCTCAGCCGCCCTCACAGTGCCTCCAGCTCAGGAATAATCCCACCGCTTCTCCCTTCCCGCCTGCTCCTGGTGCCGGCTGGAGCTTCTCCGAGAATATCAGCAGCCCAGGGAGGAAGAGTGCAGGATAAAACAGTGAGAGAATCCAAGAGGGGGGAAACAGCACCGAATTTGGATGCAGAAGGAAAGTATCTGAGTTTAATTGCTTTGCTGTGCACGATGGACACCAGCCAAGACAACCCAGGGTGCTTTTGGGGCAGCTGGGACCTGCAGCCCCCATGCCCGCCCCCCCCCCGGCAGAGGAGACTGTATTGACTTAACACTGGGGTTGCACCTATTCGTGTTTGCGAAGCCTTTGAAGCCCTCGGGGAGAAGCGCAGGGCCGTCGGATGTGCCCGTGACTCAGGAGAATCCGCCCCCTCTATGACCAATAATTACCCCGAGCGGCAGGAGGGAGGGCGAGGGGTCAGCGGGCATCCCCCCACCTGCGGGCAGCCCCGGGCGCAGGAGGGACAGGACGGGCTTCCCCGGGGCCACGCTGGGGCTGGGAAAAGTCCACGGGTTTGGGAAAACAGTGTTTGCCTTTGAACACGCTCACTGTCAGCTTTCACAAACGTCAGAAATACAAATGGGAAGTGAAATCCCACTTTTATAAAAATATTTGCTTTAAGCTGAACGAGGGTTATTAAGGGAAAGGGTGGGTTTAAGGTTTTTTTCAGCGCGATGCTCCTCTCATCCTGCTCCCCGGGAAGGCAGCCTCCCCCTGCCCCGATGGTCCCCGGGCCACATGCTGGTGGTCATGTCCCACCTGTGTCCCCTCGCTTCTGCAAAATCTGCCTGAGCCAGGGGGGCCTGGGGAGCAACCCTGACACAGCTCAGTCCCTCGGAGGGGCGGGGGGCGAATGGTCCTTTTCTGCCCTGAAACCCAGCCGGCAGCTCGGGGGCACGGGAGGTGCCCCCCATCCCACGTCTAGCTTCCTGCGAGGAGAGCCATCCCACGGCGCGCCAGTGCCTCCGTCTGTGCCGCATCCTGCTGAGTAACACCGGTCCACATCCATACATGGGGAAGAGCCGGGCGAGAGCCCTTCTCCTCTGTCAGACCTCTCCCTCGCTCAGTAAATAACATTCCTGCTAACGCTGGTATGTAGGAAACTTTCCAGCTCACGTCAGCGTCGCGGCTCCATCGCCTGCCCCCAGCAGCAGGTCTGTGTGGGGCAAGGACAAACCCTGGCCAGACCAGGGTGCAGAGGGGGGTCTCTCCTCACCCACCACTTCTGGTTCCACCTGTACTGGCAGCATTTTGTTTTGGGGAAAATACAAATCTCTCAGATGACTTGTGGTGTCCTGTGCCCCCTCAGGGGTTGATGAAGCGGTGCCTGTGAAATGATGAGTTCTCCAAGTGACTAATGCACCAGTGAAAAGCCTCGTTCTGCATTAGCCCAAACATCCTGCCGGACCCCGACTCCTCTGCTCCTGCTGTGATGGCTCACGGCATTGGGCATGGGGTGAGAAAGAGCCAGAGAGAAGAGGCAGTGGGTGCAGGAAGGAACCTGAGCGCCAGCACAGCAAGACCCTCATGTCCCTGGCCATCTCTGTTTTAGGCAGCCCGTGGGTGACTCAGGAATCACTCCTTTCTCCTGCTCAGCCAGAGCTCGGGCTCATTCATGAATCATCTCCTTTGTGTTCAGGCAGAGGGGCACATTGGGGAAGGCACTGGGGGCTTCATCACAGGTGCAACACCATCCTGGGTTCCCCCTCAATGCTCTTTGCACCGAGCTGTGACACTGGGCTGGTGCTGAGGTGTACCTTTGTTTGCCAGTTAAAGCGGCAGCCTCTACATGCTTACAAAAAGAGGGTTTAGGTTTGTCCAAGAATTGCTTGGGATGGTTTAGCAGTATTAATTCAAAGAGTTCTCCAAGGCTGTCTTGAGGACCTGGCAGGACCCTCCCAGGTCTGGCAGGCAGGGCTGCCTGGGGTCCCTCACCCTCTGCATCAACTAACCAGAGCAGGGGAAGCTCAAGACTGACCCCAGGCCTGTGGTGGTGGTAAAGATGGTCTTGGCTGGTGGACCTGGGCTATGAGATCCATGCAGATCCATGAGCATATTCATATTGGTTCCAGGTTTACCCCACTTGGGATGCAAACATGCACAAAAGCAAAACTTTGGGCTGTCTCCAAATACCCAGAGCTGAGCATTTGGGCTGGGCTGATCCCTGGAAAGAGGTGCCAGAGCTTCTCCCCACTGCTGGCAGGCATGGCCAGAGTCTTCCCCAGCACCTTCCTGAGCTGCTGCCACACACTGGGGCCACCACTTGGCTGCAGAGCCAGTGCCCTCGGCAATTTGGGAAAGGCCCAGTCACGGGTACGGTGCCTCCTGTGGCTCTGTCCCACCATGTGTACCCACACAGTGCTGCTTCCTACTGCTGCTTCCCTCAGCACCAGCCCTCTGGGACCCACGAGGGGAATTTTTGCTCTTGTTCCTCAGCAACCAGGCATTCTCCTGCGAGGACCTGGTGTGCCAGACATTCCCCCCCTGCCACCTGCCCACACCCTCCAGGGAAATCACACCCTCATCCCAAACTGATGCAGCCAGGCTCCAGGCTCATTTTATGGCCTTAGAGGGAACTCCATGGCTCAGGGAAGAGCCCACATGTGTGGCTGTGTACCACAGCCCTGCAACCTTGGGAGAGGGGCCCCTCTGGTTATTCCCGCTGCAGATCCAGGTGGACACGGTAAAAAGGATGCTGGTAGCCCCAGGAAACTGATGTGTTTCATGCATCACTGCATGCCAAAGTGTGGCTCCCTGCTGGAAAACAGGAGTAAGAGCCACAGCTCTGGGACTCGGCACAGAGACAGCCCGCCATCCACTTGAGCCCTTCCTGGCCTCAGCAGAGGAAATGTGTGCTAAGGGCTGCTGGGGACAGGCTGTTTCCTCCCCTGGGTTTTTCCTTCTCTTCTTTTCCCTATTTAGGTATGTAAGGATCAGTGGAGGAAAGCTTGGCTGGCGGGGGGTGTGCAGAGCTGTGGGTCATGATGTGGGGCTGGCAGGTCTGTCCATCCTCCCTGGGATGGGGTCACCCTGCTCATTTGCTTCGCTCTCCCTTTGGCCAAGGATGCTGTGATAAATCCCTGCAGCAGGTCCAACCCCACATCAGCCCTGGGGCCATGAAGTACCCCTGGCTCTGCACTCCCCATGTCGGGAAGAGGCCGGATCCTGGTGCAGCAGTCGGGCTGTGCTCCCTCCTGATGTGCCTGTGTGAAGCCAGCAGTGGGATTTGGCCCTCTCCGTGCCTCCCTGACAACCTCTCCATGAGTAATGACACAAACGTGCTTCTCGCCCTGTCCCCACGCTGGGCTGCTCACTGGGGCGTCCGCGGGCTCCACTCGCGCTTCCCCAGCTCTGTTTTACATCAGAGCAGCTCCCGTCCGTCTGTCTGTCTCCTCTTCTCCCCTCAACACAGCTTCCAGACAGTGTTAAATGCGCAAAAGGAGAAGCAAGCCAGGCAGAAGGCTGCAGGCAGACCCAGGGTCAGGCAGCCTCCCCAGCACCACGCCTGAAGTGCCAGTCTGGCCCCTCATCCCCACCGAGGTGACAATAAGGACATTTGCTCCTTGGGAAGTGCTGAGAGCTAATCCTGCCCCCGAGTGCCAGGAAACCACCTGGAGACTTGCCGAGAGGGTGAAAACTATCAATGGGCTCCCTTGGATGTGGGGATACTGAGAGGAACCAGGGCAGCCTCTGCCTCAGTGGCCCCCTCTGTCACCTGCACCACTGTTGGGGATCGGCTGTGCCAGTGTCCTGCCTTGTCTCTGCTCAGCCCCACCGGGCAGCTGGTGCTGTAACACTGCCTGACACTGGATGGAGGAAGGAAGGACCTAGATGATAAAAAGGGGCTTCTCCCAGAGGATGAGACTGCAGGGGAGATCTCCATGTGCTCCCACCCTGCTGCCAGACATTAGAGGACAGATGTTACATCTGTAACAAACTTTGCACTGGCAGCCTAATTGCTCGTTTGCTGTGGAGCTCTGCAGTGAAATGTTTGTCTTAAAAGCAGCCCCTGTGGCTGTGAGGTTGTTCTGAGACACACGTGGCTGTTCGTGCTTGAGGTGAGAGAAGTGCTGGGTTCCCGTTGCCTCCAGCAATGGAGTAATCCGGGCAGAGCAGTGCAGCTGGTGAGGGGTGGCCATGGGTGCTGCTGGACCCTGTGGGTGCTGCTGCAGCACGTGGGTGCTGCCGGAACTGCTGTGGCACTGCCCACGTGGGATGGCCGTGGCTGGGAAGTGGGTCTGTGCCAAGCTGTAGTTACAATGAAGGGAAATGAAAATAAAAGCATGGTATTTCCAACTGTCTCCTAACATACCCCCAGATGTGGTGGGGTGCCTGTCTCAGTGCTGCTGCAGCCCAGCTAATGGGATGGGGACTGGGGGAAGACGTGGCCAGGGCCTGGCTGCAATCCCTGCAGGAGCCCGGGATGCCAGTGAGATAATGAGAGGGGATATTAAACATTCGTGCAGTCACAGGGCTATTTATCTGACACGAACAGAGGCAGCCGGGAATCCTCCAGGGTGCACAGCTCAACTTAGACCCCATTAAAGTTCCTTTTATTCCCTGTGTTTTGGCTGACGTTGAAGCAGTGCCTGAATTGCTCCTGCGGGAGGCAGTTCCACGCCTGGCGTCAGGTCTGCTCCTGCTCCGGCCAGCGGCCGGGCTCTGGCTGCCTCTGCTCCTCCATCCCCCTGCACCCCAGACACCCACATCCCAGCCTGGAGGGGGCTGAGCAGGGCAGGGACGGGCAACCCCAAAGGGCAGGGCACTGCAGGTGTGGGCAGAGACACAGCAGAGGAGCTGAGGGTTCCCTTCAATTCCAGCCATCCCAGGACTCTCAGAGGTCTCTCAGCTCTGGCCGGGCTCTGCAGGATGGGGACAAGAGGGAGAAGCCAAAGGGGCCATTTTCTCGGAAGCCAGGCTTGTGCTGCCTGCCTGCAGCCAATCTCCCAGTGCTGCTGCTGCCAGGAACTTATATCCCTCTGCTCTGAGAGTTTCCCAGGGATTTTTTTTCCTGTCCTGAATTAGGAAAAAACCTGAAAAACCTCACAGAGGTTGTGCTGTAGCTGGGCAGGAATGCAGCAGGCTGAGCAGAGCCTCCCTCTAAAGAGCTGGGGTTTCCAATCCAAGTCCGCTGTGAATTAGAAATGTGTTTAGTTTTTTGGGGGGACACACCAAAATGAGACAATTCAAAAAGTTCCTAAACATTTTTTGGACCTCCGAGTTCCTGCCCCCCCCACTTCCCCACGGGCCACTCCTGGACAGGTTTTGGGGCTACCAAAGGACCGTGGTCAGGACACTGGTGATATGGAGCTGCTCTTTCAAGCCAAGCTTTGTATTGGCCAAGCTGGATGCCACAGCACCACGCCGAGGGGATTCCCAGTGCGTGCAGGTGCCATCACACCATCACCCACCCTGCCCGGTGTCTGCAGAGGTGAGCAGAATCCAGGTGCTGCTCCCCGAGGCAGGACAAGGCAGGAGCGGAGCGAGGCAGCCAGAGGATGGGGAATTCGGATCCAGAAGCGGAACAGACAATTTCCAAGCCGTCGTGACGGTGCGCGGTGATGAGCCGGGGCTGCTTCAAAGGGAACCAGCTTTAACTGGATCAAACCCCGAGCCAAAAGCATAAACACTAGGAGGAAGTTTGGCTAAAGTTAAATCATGTTTTATTTAAAAATCTCCCTCTCCCTGTTGCAAGATGGAAACTCTCCATCTGAAAAGTGAAACTAAGATTGGAAACAGTCTGCAGTCATTAAGCTTATGCTACTTTTTTTTTCTCTCCAGCTTCTCAAGTAAAATATCAACTGGCTCCACTGTCAGGGACAGGAAACATTAGTAATAAGTTCATAGATTTACATTTTCTCCAGGGAAATACAGGAATATCAGAGATCAAAAGTTGGAGAAAGGAGTTATTTTTATACAGTGATTTGCAACCAGCATTCATTGAGGGGAGTAAATAAATTACAGGCCCTTCACTTTGGGGTTGTTTAAGTTCTTTTTCTTTAATGCTGTCCTTTTTAACTACTGTAGAGAGTCTGTCAGGCCTTACACAGAGCAGGGAGACTTCCCTGCCTGCCAAAAGGGCTATTCTCCAGCAGATGTAGTTGGCCACTGCCATTAGTTGTCATATGTGAAGGTACATAGGGGCCCGTGGGCAGGTGGGCATTGGGGTGGCTCAGGCTAGGATATGGGACAGGCCAGCCTGGTGTGAGGGGAAAATGTGGGGAGATGGCTCTGCTGCCAAAAAGGTGCATTTGAGGGCTGTTAGACCCAGCCAGGTACCCGTGTGAGGCAACACTACTGCTGGAGCTGGGCAGCACTGGGGCTTTTGGGGCCTCAGCTCTGCCTCCACTGCTGGCTCAGCCCGAGCAAGGCAGTGTCTGTGGACACTCCGCTGTCCAAGAAGGCAGCGTTGGCCCCATGGCCTTCACTGCCACCCAGGCTGTCCTCCCCCACAGCGGAGGGCTTGTGGCACCCCTGGCTCCTCAGGGAGTCTCTGCCTAAGCTCGTGTCCCAGCCCAGGTACACCCAGTGCCCCGTGCTGGGTCTGCTGCCACAGCCCCTGCTGCCCCACACCCACACCATGGGGGACCACAGCTCACGGGGCTGTGTCCCCCTCATCCTCCAGGTCACCCCCAGGGGCTGAACCCCGCTGGCAGGGTCGGGGGTGGCAGGGAGCCAGTCCCAGCCATGGTGGAGACACTGGAAACTTTGACCAGGAATTTTGTCTGGTGTCATCAATTAAAGGTGAGGGACTCGCTGGCTGGGCAGGATAATGAATGATGGTTTTAAGTACAACTGGAAAAACAATAAAATACTCTATTAGGGTGACACAGCTGTGAACAATGAACATTAAACAACTTCACGCTTGCAGAGCTGCCGCAGCAACACTTAGCCCTGGCGCTTGATGGATTCCTGTTTGGAGTGCGCCTCGCAAAGCCACTCTCCGTCCACCCCGGGCTGGGAACTGCTCTCTCCTTCCCCTGCTTAAAAATACATCCACATAAAACGTGCTTTAAGAATCCCTTAAGGTTCATTAATGTCACAGGCAGGGGAGGAGAAAAGAGTTGGAAGGCCTTGAAGTACATGTCGGAAACACTCCAGAGAAAACTGTAAATGCTGCTGGGATGAACTGCAGGCTCTGGAGGATCAGTCATGCTGGAAGACTATTTATTTTCCAGTCTATTTTAAACACTGGACTGTTTCAGATAAGAGTTGCCTGTGGTGGCAGACAGGATCGTGGGACTGGTGTGCAGGAACTCATGCCAGATTCATTTCTGGGGAGTATTTCCTCTCTGCCTTGATAAATCTGCCTTGTCTGCTGTACCAGGTTACTTCCTTTGGAGTTCTCTCTCCTTATTATTACTTATTAAAATTGCCTGCAAATAGCACTTGGGCTTCATGCAACATCCTGTATGACAATTCATCCTTCTCGTTATCTCAAAGCTGACAATTCCCACCAGGGCCAGAGAGGGTGGGTGGAAAAATGCCTTGAGAAGAAACAGAAGTGGCCACCCCTTCTTTCAAGGCTGGAGAAACCACACAGGGGAGGCTGGAGAGAGCAGGAGATAAGTGGGGACTTCCCCCCTTCCGGGACAAAACCAAGAAAGGGAAGAAAAGAATCAAAGCCAGCAACACCTACGAGTGCCCTCCTTCACCCGCTGGTGCTGGGGTCCTGGGCTGGTGTTCAGAGGGGTCAGTGAACCCCCTGCGACCTGACCTTGCAAACTGCCCCCCCCCTTGCCTAGATCTTATCTAGGAAATGGTGCTCAGGTTACACGGCTTGGTCGTGCAGGGCTTTTGACTGCAGACAGTGAACCCACGTCTTCCCTCTGCACCTCCTGACATTGCCGTGTGGAGAGGCCCAGGCAGGGTCACTGGCCCCTGGACTTTGGAACTCTGCTGCATCCCTTGCTGTAGGAAAGAGATACTACATTTTGGTGACCGGGGCTGCGTGGAGGGGCAGGTCTGGGGAGTTGAGCTGCTGGTGGAGCCGGATGCTTGTTCCTACAAGGGGGGCTGCAAATGGCATTGGATGCAGATGCTGTGCTGGAGCTGCTCTGGGGACGGCTCTCCTCACCTTCCTGTCCTCCAGGGCTTCATGCCCAGCAGCGTGAGCCAATGGATTGAAGGTCCCGGCCCTCGTCTCATCCAGTCCTTTCAGCCTGATGGAGTGGAAAAGTCCACCTTGACTCCTGCAAGCGTGGGGCATTGCCACTGGGGAGGTGTGCTGGTATGAGACCGTTTCCACCCTGAGCATCCCTCGTGGAGGCACAGCAATGGCTTCCTTGGCTTCATCCTGCCAGCCCTCCCCAGCCCCGGCCACGCTGCATCCAACCCCTCTGCCAGCTCCCAGCTCCCAGCCCCCTTCCCAAAGCAGCCTTTTCCTGGGCACATGCTCTTGTCTCTGGCATGGGCACCACAGCCCTGCTCGAGGATGGTGCTGCCCTGTGCATATGGGCTTAATCACAGAGCATCTGCTTCCCATTGCAGCCTCCCAGGGCAGGTTTCCCTGGAAGCTTCCTGCAAGGGTGCTAATTTTATGTACATAGGCTGCTTCAGCGAGGTATCTAGATAGCTGGGCAGCAGTAGGGGGACAGGGGGCTCTGCCCTGGTCAGAGGGAGCAGGGCAGAGGGGGGCCAAGGCAGTGCAGAGGGAGAGAGGCTCCACTTCCCACTGGGGCCATAGGGAAGCTGGAAGCAAGTCTCAGAGACACTTGGCCCAGCACAGCAGCACGGAGGGGTGCCAGGGACTATTTTGGGAAAGCTTGCTCATGGTAACATCCCAAGCCTGGGGTAGCACTAACATAGTGTCGCTGGCGCAGCCCGACCCACCCGAAAGCCGGAGGGTTTGCGAGATGGCTCCTCGTGCGCAGTGATGGGCAGCCCCAGCGCCAGGCAGGAATCTTAACTATCACTTCCCGGCCACAGGTCCTAGAAATGGCAAATGCTCCTGGTGCCAGACGATGCATGACTCCTCCAGACATTTTGGAGAAGCCTCTGGAAAACTGTCTCTTCAGGGGAGCTCAATTTTGGCTTTCTAAATTGAGGCTTCCCAAATTACTTTTGGAAGCATTAGCCATTATTATTTTCCTTCTTTCTGTCTCATCACAGTATTTCCCCTGACACTTGGTGATAACAGAGTCCAAGCACTTCATGCTCCCCAGGAGGGGTCCCACACCATAATATCCCCAGCTCCCACACTGTGACAGTCCCCACTGCTGTGCCAGTGCTGCCATCACCCCTTCCACCGGCAAGCAGGGGTGATGCCAAGCAAGAGACTGTCAAATCTTCCCTTGGCAACGGCCGGGGAGCACTGCAAACCCCGGCTGTGCTGCAAACCCACCCAGCAGAGATCAGTGCCAGGGGTTGCTGAGGTCCCCCAAGTGCCAGGATGAGGGGCGAGAAGGTGGCTGTGGTGGGGTAGGGTGGGGATAACCCTGTCCCTGTGGCTGGGGGCTGCTGACAGCAGCACATCACCCTCTGAGAGCACTTCAGCTGCACAAGGAAAACCTCAGAGCGCTTTGATCTGTGCCAGGTCTCCTTGATGGAAAGCAGGGACCGGTGATGGCGGCTGCAGAATGAGCCCTTCAGCTGCCGACTCTCCCATAGGGGAGGAACGGGGCTGGCTGCCCCAGCAGCACTGAGCAGTGCTGGCCTCACCAGTGGGGACTGAGAGGGCACCCGAAATGCATGAGCAGGCTTTTGACTTGTCTGTTGGGTACACCAGCTCCCTGCCACGGGGCTCAGAGACCTCCTTACAGCTGCCACTGTGGTATGATATTCTGCACTGTGCATGGAAAAGAGTGCATGTGGAGGTGATGTCCCATCACCAAGGATGCAGAGTCGTGTCGGAATGTGATACCTGCACCCACCCAGCTGTTCTCTGCTCTGTCAACCTGCCCTCACTCGGTGCCACATGGTGGCTCTGCTGGTGTTCCCCATTCAAGGCTCCAGTTGCTGTGGGGAACAGCTCCAGTGCCCAGGAGCCCAAGCCCAGCCTTGGCAGGGGCTCCCCATGGGGGCTGCTCTCAGCACACCCTGCCATGCTGGGCTGAGTGTCTGGGAGGATGCTTGTGGGGAGGATGCTTGGAGGGTGAGGAGAGGAAGGCTGGGAGTGCCCCATGTGCAAGTGGCTCCTTGGCACACCACGGACCCTCTCTGCCCCTCCACTTGCTGATGTTATCCTCCAGCCAGGAGCTGGAGCATGCCGGGAAAAGCTTCCTGCATCTGCACTCACAGCCTCCCCCATGGTCCTTCCCACCACCCTTTATTTATGGGACAGCTATTTCCTTTCAGAGAGAAGTAGCCAGCAGTACGAAATGGCAAAAGGGTTTGAATGAAAACAAGGTGTTTGCTTAAATTGCAGAAGATTTGAAGCTTCCGATGGGTGATGGTGTGTGACTCCCCAGCCTTCCCTTCCAGCCCTGCAGCTGGCAAGGACCACAGTGTCTGTCCTTCAGGCATGTTCCAGTTGCTGTGTTGGCTCCTGAGATGCTCTGAAGATCATTTGAAGGGAACCATTTGCCATCTATCACAGTGTCTGCATTCAAAAACTGGCCTTCAGGTCCTCACCTGTTGAGTACCAACCATGATTTTTTCCAGCAGACATGGGCCCCATGTTGCTGCCCTCCAGCTCTTTGCAAGGGATGATGGAAAGCTATTGCTGTAAAGTGAGGTTTGGGGGGGAAATTTGGATAATATTCATCACAGACAGCAGCTGCCATAACCAGGGCAGTGAACTTTCCTACCCCAGTACTCCTTTTGACCTAAAATAGCTTCTGTCAGGCAGGATGAGACCCCAGACTATAGGGCTATAGCTGAGGATGCTCTGACAGTTGTGGTGGAGGTATTTGGGGGACCAGGTCCCTGCAGCCGCACACAGGCTTTGAAGCCAACTGGATGGGTAGGACACAGGGAACACTTCCCAGCACCGTGATGTTACCCTGGCTGGCACCTCTGCGCTGGCTGGGAGCTCCCTGCACCTCTGCTTTTGCTCTGTCACCACCTTGCATGGCAGCAGATACCTTTATAGACAGGGGGAGGGCTCTGTCTCTTCCTGCCCCTCTCCTCAGTGATGAGTCTCTGGCAGCTCCCGTGCCAGCCGCTCACCCTGCGGTCCTGGGGTGACACCCTCTCCTAACACACATCGGTTTCCTGCGCACGGCTCTCGTGCCACGTCCTACCCCACTTTGGTTTCCACCAAGTACTGCATGTCACAGAGTGTGGGGGGGAGGAAAGAAAAAAGAAATTAAATGAGTAGCTTTTCTTTCTGTGGACTGAAGCGAGGTATGGGCTGGGCAGACAGTTCCTGTCCCCACAGCCAGGAGCATCCTGCCACCAGCTCACCCATCATATCTGGCTGGGTGAGGAGAGGTCATGTCCTGTGGTCACCGATGCTTTGACACCAAAACTCAATTGTTCCCTGGTTAACAGCCTGATTTCTGAGGTTGGTGACAAGGGCAGGTGCTCTGCCCCTCCCTGCCATACCTGAGCTGCTGTGGCTGGGTGCTGACACCCCTGTCTTGGTTTTAGGGTGGCAGGGGGCTGCCCTGTCCAAGGTGGTAGTATTACTCCCCACCCTGCCTGCTGCAGGGCGGCTCTCCAAATCCACTTTCTGCCTCATCAGGAAAGCGGGAAAAGCGATCAATGGCTCCAGCTCTGGCTTTAGAAAGTGGATTAGGGCCAGTGAATAGGAACTGTCTCTCTAATGAAGTGCTATTACCAACAGGCTAATTGAGTAATGACATAATGCAGGCCCTTGAAGCTCTTTATAACGGGCCATGACTCCGTGCCGTGACACGCCGCCACTTCCTCGCCTTGCCCTGCTCTGCCTCCAGCACATCGCAGCAAAGGAGGCTCAATGTGCAGCACCGTCCTCCCGGAGCAGCCACAGACAAAGTGTCGCCAGCATAACCCTGCGTGGAAAATGCGGAGGTGGAGGGGAACCCGGACTAATTAGCTCGGGAGCCGCCAATCTCCTCCATGTGAAACGTGAGCCTTTTTATTGGGAAAAGTAAAACAGGCCTCGCATTGCTTTCAGGGAGCCCAGTAAAACAGAAGGTGATCCATAAATATGTATGTTATGCTGGATTTAAAATACTTTCTGATGATTTTCTAGGCAGATATCCAATAAGTTACAGCACAGCATTGCTATTGTAGAGCAGTCGGTGCAGGCTGGTGGCTCCGGCACCTCTTGTTGTGGGGAGGACACTGCTGTGCGTGCACCGGTGTCCCTTGTGACAAACTGTCCATCCTCAGGTAAAGAAATCGATTATATCACCCTTATGGCAGGTCTCTGATGCTCTGCTGGTGCAGTCCTGTGGTGGGCATCACCCCTTGTCCCACTGGTTTGGGGGCAGGCAGGGAGGAAATTGCTGACAGCGTGGCCATGCTCAGAAAAGCAAGACCACAGTGATCCTGCAACCCAGACCACCTCCATCCACAGGGAGATATCACCTTTTTTTTAATCCTCCAGCCTTGTGTCCCTTCCCCAGGCCTGCCTGGCTCCCTCTCTCTGCGTTTTCCGTGCTTTGTCTCCATGGGAAGACTCACACCTCCCCAGCCTCACGCTATCAGTTCATCATCCGATTAAAGATTAATTCGAGATTATTGCTCATGTCAATAGCCCAGAGCCAGAAAAACAATGGCTACACCTGCAGCTTGTTTGTGAGCCCTCTTATTTATGGCGAGCTGTTAATGGATGGAGGCTTTCACCGGGACTACCTGTTGACAGGGGCTCGCTGAGCCCTGCACCAGCACCTGCTGCCCTTGTCCAGCCAGGAATAACCTCACACACCTTCCGAGGCCTCCCACATCCCAGCTACCCCAAGTGGGAAACCCATGTTTCCTCTGCTGATCACCCCACGAGCCATCCCAGCTTCTGCCATGAAGCTCTGATCGTTCCCTTCCCCAAATCAGAAACAGCCGCCCGGTGACTGGCTTTAATAAGGGGCCTTTCCCTGGATTCTGCCCGGTTTCTGTTTGTTTGTTCAGCTTTTTCTAGGTAAGGTAAGAGCCAAAAGAAGAATTAGGCTGCTACACTTTGTAGGGGCTGAGCTTTGGCTGCCTTCTCTGGGGGCCGCACGCTTGGATGCTGGAAATGCTCCTCTGTAGGCTGCTGGGGATCCAGGAGATCACAGAATCACAAGGAGAACGTTTCTATCAGACAGTTTTGCAGTGACAAGAGAAGAAAGTGGAAATTTTTTTCCTTTCTACTGGCCTGGAGGTGGGAGGAGGCATTCTGGGTGCCCCCAGAGCTGCTCTTGACCCTCACAACACAGGGGCCAGTTGTGCCTTGTGCCTGTCCGTGGGAGACATGGGGACAGAAAGGGGTAAAAAAGCCAATTTTGGGAAATGCAGCCTCCAGATCACTGAGGAGATGGAGCTTAGCCTTTGAAAAGGTGGCTGTAATCCTCCCGCTTCCCTTCTCATCCCCTCTGGGATTCTCCGGATGCTCACAGAGACAGGACAGGACGGTTGCAAACAGCGTCATGGAAGCCTTAAAACCCTTTTTAACCCGGTATCTCTGCCCCAAGGGGGTCCCACGGCAGGGGGGGTTTCCCAACACCCTTAATTCTGCATAGGGTCAGGGATGGGGGGAAAACACTAGTCGTCTGTGGGAAGAAAAGGCACTTTGTGGTTTCCCTGGAGCCTTTGAAAGGGCTCCAGGAGCTGAGGGGACGTGCGTGCTCGTTTAAAGGTCCTGTGGAGGTCCGTGGAAATGAAAGAGCGGAGTTCAAACGCTCGACGCCGCGGCCGTGCCACCGCCCGGGGAGCGCGGCAGCGCGGAGCCGGCACCGCCCGCACCCCGGCACCGCGGCACGGCCAGCGGGACCCCGCTACCTGCCGGGCGCTTGATTGAATCCCGGCTTTTACGAGCTCTGACACCGTAATCTGTTACAGATGGTCACACAAGGTGGTCACCAAATGGTTCCTCCGTTAATCGCCGGCTGTGTCCCCCCCACCCCGCCTCCACGGCTCCCACCCCCGAAACTGCAGCCTGCGCTACCTGGCTGAGGCAGCCGGGCTGCGGCAGAGCCTTTGCGGTGCGTTTAGCTCCTGCGGCACTAAAACAGAGAGGGGCGAAAAAACTGCTGAGGTTTCACCATGAACCCTCAGCCTTCGCTGTGCAGCGCTGGTTGCCTGGAGAAGGGCAGGGAACCACGGGCAGGGGACCATGGCACTGCTGCCAGGGATGCTGCTCGGCAAGTTTCCTTCAGAAAAGGAGATGAGACAGCAATTGCAATTCATCCTGAGGCCCAGACCCGGGTGCATTTCTCCATCACAGAGCCCCCAAGGCTCTGTACGGGGTCAGAGAAAGGCCAGAGGGGATCACCCTTGTCTGCAGCAGGCTTGAGCTGCACCCAACGGCGTCCTGTCCATGGTTCCCAGCCCTCTGCTCACCCCAACAGCCCTCAGGTAGAAATAGGAAATACTTTTGCAGTATGAAAATGAGCAGCTGGTCATAAGAGCAGGGATGGCCAGGGCCGTATCGATCACCTCGTGACAGGACAGCAGCTGGTTCAGACCTGGGCATCACCTGGGGAGGTCCAAGGCATTGCCAAAGGAGTGGGACATCACCTGAGCAGCCGTGTCCCCAGGGCACAGGGTGCTGGGCAGGGCAGGGAGCAGATGCAGCAGAAACCCAAGTGCCAGTGGGCTGAGCTTTTGTGATTCAGAACAGGCAGCATTTCTTTTTTCCAGTGTTTTAAGACTGCATTTGTGTTTGAATGCCAGCGGGATTTGTCAGTCGAGCCTAGGCTGTTCACCACCCGGTTTATACCTTCCCTCTAAAAGCCTGGCGTCCCAGCCAGGCGCTGGACAAAGCCAGGAACACAACTGAGAGCAGCAAAGCTTGCTAAGGAGGAGGTTTCTCACAGCTCTCACCGCCGGCCTGACCAATATTAGTTGAAGCCCATTGAGAGGGAGCTGGCAGGAGTCCCCGGTGTGTGCCACTGCGGGGATGAAGCAACAGCCTGAATGACACGGGAAAGGGTCAGGGTCCCCATCTGGTGACAGCCATGGCACACGTGGGCGGGGGGAACGCACAGCCCGTGCGGTGCAGGGCCCTGGTGTGGCTCTCACATATCGGAGCTGCAAAGCCAACCCCGGCCGGGGCTGCTGGTCCCAGCGTACCCACTCCTCCTCGATCCTCCTTTCCAGCTCCTGCAGGTGGTCCGTTCTCAAAATTAGTCTTTTTCTATTTTTTTTTTAACTATTTAGCTGCTTTTGCGGCTCCAGGATTTTATGGATGGAAAGCTGAAAGTAATTAGTGCCCCTCCCCCGCTTCCTGTTGGGAAAAGGAAGAAAAAAGCACACACAAGAGCAAACCCAAAACTTCCTGCCCTGCTTAATAATCGAGTAATGAGTCCAACTCGGCTGGGAAAGTCAGTTTATACCGGGTGAGCTCTTAATTAAAGAAGGGCCGAGCAGCAGCTCTGCTGACTTTTACAGCCACACACATCTTCCTGCTCCGAACAGCCCCTGGGAAAGGCGCTGGGAGCTGGACGCCCACGGGCTGGAGGGGGATCAGAGCTGGAGGGCGTGTGCTTTTATTCCCTGGTTGAAAGCAATGTCCGGGAGATGGCACTAAGGAAGTGCAGGGGGAGAAGGATAAAATTGCATCCCCTGGAGAAGGCAGACGGCAAGCCTGGCTGCACTGTCCCTGAAGCACCCCAGATTTGTAGAAGGCTGGGAAGGTGCAAGGCAGGTGCTTTGGGAGGTTCATTATGGAAATCCCGGAGGCAGGTATGGAGGTACTCCGGAGGACCCACCCCTTGGTGGCCCTCCAGGCATGGAGGCACAGGGACAGCCCCACCTGTGCTTGCTGAAGAGCTCTCTGGTGACAACAGAGTGGACAGACCTCTGCTGCTGCACCACCCACATCGGGTCGCCCACCCGGAGGTTCATCTGGTGCTGGAGCCACCTCTGGGAAGGCTCAGGATCCTGCCAGAGGCAGCCCCACCACCCCAGCAGGGGCACAGACCTGCTCCCCATGCTCAGAGGGTGCTGAGGGACAGGTGCCCCAGCAGCTCCGTGGGGAAGTCAGCACCCACCTGGGCAGGCTGGGAGGGACAAGGCAAGCCTTTGTGCTTTCCCCCAGGGAGCCTGCAATATCCACTGCAGCCCCAGCCCACATCAGCGCACAGCTGCCCCAGCCCTTTGGCAGGAACTGACTCAGCCTGACTTTTCCTCTCCAGAGAAGCAACTGCTCCACAGATCCCTGCCTGCAAGTACCACTTGCCAGTCACCTGCAGCCAGAGGCCAGGAGCACCAGGTAGAAGGAGAGCTGAGCCGAGCCCCCTGGTCCCCAGAGCACTGTCCCCTCACAATTGCACGTTCACCCCAGGCACCCACAAAACCCTATTATAAATTAACCATTTTATTGAATATCAATAAACTGTATATAATTATATAAAACGTTTCATCATTACAAAATTGTGGCACAAAAATATAAATACCAGTGTACCTTTGAAATGTAAACATCCTCTTTGTAATGATTTCATGAAAACAATGTCCAAAGAAAGATGCATTCAGGAGGCACCTGTCAATACCCATAAATAGGGCTTTTGGCACACACCTGTCGATGGGCAGCCTTGGGACAGGCCACCATTGTATCAGCTGACAAGTGCCTGCTATTAGTCACAGTTCTCTTGAAAAGCAGTTGTTAAGAGTCATATTAACAGGTGCTTGAGTGCATAGCTGCTCTGTAAACAGGGCTGGGGTTTGAAATGGCTACCCCTGCCTTTCATGGACACTGTTAATCTCGCAGGCATTGCAAATTGTCATTGTGCTGGGGAGAAGCAGCTGCTTCACAACTACTGGGATACTGTATTATTGCATAGTTACACCTTCTACAGGCAGTGTATATACACTCGGGGTGGTGGTGGGGGAACGTTTTGTCCTTCATTAAAAAAATAATGGTTTTTAGAAGTTACCAAGTGGTTACGATGTTAACAAAACGAAACAAAAAAAACCACCAACAGAAAAACCCCAACCTCCCAAGCTACATGGTCGCAGTGTTCGGTACCGGCGTGGGGCCAGGGTGCAGGTCCAAGCCCTGCAAGGTGCCTCTGGCAAGAGGGGGCACCTGCCGAGGGGCTGTGGCAGCAGCGGGGCAGGCTCGGGGCCGTGCCCCCCGAGTTTCACACGCTTGATTTGCCACCCACACTTGCCACTGAGTCCAGTCCTGCACCCTGAGACGCCGGGATGGGAGAAGTGGTCAGAGCACCAAGCCTGTCTGAGTTCAAGAACATTTGGACAATGCTCTCAGGCACATGGTGTGTGATTCTTGGGGCATTCTGCGTGGGGCCATGAGCTGGACTCGATGATCCTGGTGGGTCTCTTCCTACTCAGGATATTCTATGATCAGGCTCTTGCATTGCACTGGAGGCACCGAGCGAGGAGTGTGAGGGTCTCAAGGGCCAGAGGAGCTGCGTTCAGCCCGGTGCACACTGCAACGCCGACGGAGGAAACTAACTCCTACAGAAACTAGTTACAATATAGGTATTTGTGATGCGAGAGGCCGGGGGAGTGGAGTCCAGTCCTCAGCGAGAGCCGGAGCAGCCCGTCTCCTCGTGCTTGTGGAGCAGCGACATGCGGGAGAAAGTCCGGGAGCAGGTTTTGCATTGGTACTTCTTTACATCTGAATGGGTCTGCAGGTGGGCGCGGAGATTAGAGCGGTCAGCAAAGGCCCGATTGCAGTGTGTACAGGAAAAGGGCTTTTCACCTATGGGACAAAGAGAAACGCTCCCAATTAACCAGTGCATCAACACATGAGGAATATCAAAGAAGGAGCCATTCATTAGCTAAAGTTTGTGCAGAGCACAGTGAAAAGAAGTGCTGGCTGTTATTGTTCGGAGGGAAAGACGGGTATGTACAGCATTGCTCGGGGGAGAACTGCCGGCTTGGGAATTGCCTGCTCCCAGAAAAATCTCTCCTATGAACCACGGAAAATTAATGCTGGAAACATCTGCAAGCGGCAAGGCAGTTGCACGTACAAACGAAGACACGATACTTGTCTCCTGCCCGGAGCCAAGCAAGGAGTTTGCAGCGAGGCAGGAAAGCCAAGCGCTGTGTGTTAATTATATCATAGCAGGCAGCGGCTGCGAGGCGCCAGCCCAGGGTGAGTGGAGCTATTTCCTCCGCGCTCCCCCTTCTCCTGCCCAGCTCGCATTGAAAAGCCTGGCCAGGGCGAATTCCTCCCAGAAAGACTCTTTTGGAGGAAACAAATGTGTATGCTCAATTTGGAAAGCACAATTAAGTCTACCCGGCTTCCTTCAGCCATCATCTTTAGTACGTTAAGAGGGTGTGAAATCAGTGCCAAGTCACAATTACACTGTCCCGCAGCCCCATAAAGGATGCTCGGGAGATGCATTGTCGGGGCAGTGGGGTGGGCTGCAGCTGCGGCACCCGGAGCCGCGCCAACAGGTGCCGCCAGCACCTGCCCACAGGCCTCGCCCAGCCTTGCACATCTCGGCAGCGGGTGTGCTTGGAGCCGGGCTCATCGCTGCCAGCGGTGGGCAGCCGGGACCGGAGCTCTGCCCTGGCCAGGAGCCCTCGGTGTGGGCAGAGGGATGCTTGGGCATGGCAGTGCCCAGGAGGGAGGGCTCCAGCAGTCTCACAGCCCCAGTTTATGAAATCACGGTGAAGCGTGTGCTGTCGCACTGCAGCCAACAGGCCAGCTCCGGGGAGGCACTGCAGCTGCACAGGTTTACAGGCTGGGCCTTGACCCTGCGCTCGGTTTCAACCAAGAGGATATTTAAAGGACATTTTAGAGAGATGTGCCAAGGGGGTCTGGGAAGCCCTTATCTTCCCAGATAACACCCGGCCTGCCGATTCGCTGGGGGCAGCGGAGCAGGGAAGCGGGAGGTGATAAGGGAGGGAGTGAGAGGGAGAAGAGGGGACCTTACCGGTGTGTGTCCGGATGTGGCCCTGCAGCAGCCAGGGCCGGGAGAAGGCCTTCCCGCACATCTTGCAGACGCAGGGCAGCGTGTGGCTCCGGATGTGCATCTTGAGAGCCCCCAGGCTCACGTACTCCTTCTCGCAGTACTTGCAGCTGAAAGATTTCCTGGCCTGGGCGTCGCAGTGCAATTGCTTGTGCTTGGAGAGCCCGGCGAAAGTGGAGTACGCTTTGGCACACTGGGCGCAGCGGAAGCGCTCGGCGGCAGCGGGGGCCGAGGCCGGGCTGGGGGGCCCCGAGCTCTTGCCTTCATCCTCCTCGCTGGAGAGCGCCGTCAGGTCCAGGGCGGGGGTCGCGCCTCCCGCCGCCTCGCTGCCCGGGCCGCCCGGGAAGAGGCTGGAGAGCAGCCCCGCATCCCACACCAGCGGCGGGTAGTAGGCGCCGGGGCCGAGCACCTCGGGCGGGGGGATGACGGGCAGCGGGCACGTCTCGTAGAGCAGCGGGGCGGCCAGCACTGCGGGAGGCGGCGGCGGTCAGCGGGGCCCGCGGCTCCCGTGGGAAAGGCAGCGCGGGGCCCCGACCCACCGCCGCGGGCTCCACGCCCAGGGGCGCGGGGTGCCCAGCCCACCCATGGGAGGCTCAGTAGGACCCTATCCCACCCCATCCGCGGGAGACTCGCGCCGCACACCGTAGTCAGAGGGGCAAAGGGACCCCAGCACGCCCCATGGAAGCCTAGAGCCCCTAGTCCGTCCCAGGGCAAAGGGGACAGACCTCACACCACGAGGGCCCGCGCCCCT
>VZRE01006766.1:406927-466703 GCA_013396775.1 Cephalopterus ornatus
AGGAGCAGCGTGCGAGTGCCTCGGGAGCAGGGTGTGCCTCAGTGCCCGTCCCCTCCTTCTCCCCTGCCGCGGTCGGGGTTTTTGTGCAGGTTTGATCCAGCGTGTTCGGACAGCTGGTTCCCTCGGGTGAGGTTTTGACCCTGGAGATGGGGTAGGGACGTTCTCTCGTCCCACCGCCAGACACTGGACTCTGACCGGGGCTTTACTGTTCTTGCATCTCCAGGACGTCTTGAGGTTTTCAGTCAATAACTTGCAGCAGAAAAGAGCCTCGCTCCTCGCCGTGCTCTGTCACCAGCCTATATTTATCCGTGCCTGCTGCACCGCTCCCGAGCCTGTCACCGCGGCTGTGCTGCCGGGGGCTGGGACGGAGCCCGGGGGGTTCGGTCTGTCCCGGTTCGCAGTTCGGCCCCGTGAGCCCTGAGCTGTGTGCACTGCCCGGGGCAGAGGCAGGGCGGGCAGGGGCTCCCGGAGCTGCCGTCTGCAAGGCCTCGGTGAAGGACTTTTCACCTGGCATCTCTCACGTGTAAACCCAGTGCTTTGTTGGGTGGGTGCTGGCAGTGGGGGTGGTGGAGCTCTAGTTCTGACTGGGGTTCCTTGTCAGCACGGGATCACTCCGTGTCCTGGGGGTGCTTCGCTGACGTGCCAGACAAAGATCTCTCTCCGCAAGTCTCCTGTGCAGCTCGTCTTGCCAAGGAACGGGCTCTGCTGTCTTTCTCCACAGATCCATCCTGCACAACTCGGGGAGGAGCGTAGAGAGAGGAGGGACTGCTGCTGGCCCTTATGCTCAGATGTTAACTTAACACTCCACATTTCCTGTGATTCACAGCCTGTCTCTTGACACTAGCACCATGTGCCTGAGAGCAGAAACCGAACTGCTGCTTAACTTTCCCCACACGGGGCTGGCATTGAGCATAGCTTTTCATCAGGGAGTGTTAACTGCTAGGGTGGTGGCTTTGTTTGTTTGTTTTCCAGGCCTCTTGGTTGTTGGTATTTTGTGGTTTGGCTCCTTTCATTCAGTTAATTTTGGTCTTAGTGGTGACTTTCACTGTAACAGGAGTGGGGGGAATTGATCGCTGTTCTAGCAGCTATTAATACTGGGTGAAAAGTCTTCTCTGAAGTGCGGTTTCAGACTGACTACAGTTGAAACACTGCACTGGTTTCTCCCACCTCCCATCAGTTCAAGGGCTGGGTTGTCTTTTTAGCTAAAGATCAAAGCCTGTGGTCTGCTTTTTGATTACAAGTTCCTCGAGCATTTGAGATTCAGTCCATTGTACTGTTAATTACCTCTGTTTTGGCAAAGCAACGTTTGGGAGCTTCTTTTGTCAGCTACTTTTGGGAGCTACTTCGGTGCAGTGTGTGAGCTCAGTGAGGTGAAAATGCAGATCAGTGTGTCCATAAAAGCAACTATCCCTGTCAACAAAAGCACGTGCTGGAAACACAGAAATGGTTTTTGCTCGGTTTCAATAAAGCAGTTGAAGGTGGCAGATGTAGCTTTTTTGTCTAAAAGATGACATTTGTGTTTGCAGCTGCCAGCATTCAGCTGAAACTTGTGGTTTGCAGGGGAGAGGGTTCTCTGGAGATGGCTGCAGAGGTGCCCCAGCGCGGGGCTGGCCTGGGGGTGCCAGCACAGGGAATGTCAGTGGCCATCAAAAGCCTAGAAAATGCTAGAAATCAAAAGGCAAAGTAAATAAACCTGCTCAGTTTAGGGGCAGTCCTGTGCCACGAGGAGGGGGGGAAAAGTAGATGCTTTACCAAGATGAGCAAAATGAAACTTCTTTGTGCACTTTTTTTAAACTTTGTGTCACTGTGCACCAAAAAAAAAGGGAGGGGGGGCGAAAAACCCTCAGTGACTGTTTAAAATAATGTTTGTGTAAGTTATGTGAACTGAAGGGGGAAAAATAAAATGGTGAGAAGAAACTCTAAAAACTCATCCTTCTCCTTGCAGTTTTTTGCTGTGAGTTACTTCTCCCTGGGTTCCCAGGGCCAGGGGAGCCTCAGTGTGGGCTGGAGCCTGCCTAGCTCTGCTCTACTGAGCTCCTGGTGTTGCCTGGTGGCACTGACTTGGGCAGGGACCTGGGAGAGGAGCAGGGAATGACAGTGAGAGGCAGGACAGCAGCATTTCTGTGGCCACTCACGCTTTTCCAGAGTCCTGGAGAGGCTGTTGTGGGAGCTGCTGCTCTGTGAGAGCCAGGATTACAGAGCCCCGTGGGGCAGGGAGATGCTGTGGGCCTCTGGGGTGTGGGCACCTGGGGTGACTCGGCTTTGTTTTTAATTTCTGTTCCAGGAAAGTTGCCACTGCTGAAGATTCTTGATGCCAGACACTCAACCTACTGCCAAATAGCCATGACAGAGACGAGGTAGCTGCCCCAGCGCGAGGGAAACACTGATTTCAATGGATACAAAATACAAAGACGATTTATTTCGGAAGTATGTACAGTTCCACGAGTGCAAACTGAATGCCTCTGACAACAAGCAGCGTCCTATTAACGATGAGTACTTGCGAGTGGCAGCAGCAGCCTTACTTTGCCTTCCCAAAATCGATCCCTTTTATAGATTCCGGTTGATTAAATTTTATGAGATGGCTGAAAACTCACTGAGATCTGTGAAATCCTCGAGTTTACGTTGTCTCCACAATGCATTCAACATGCTCGAGACAGTTGGAATTAATCTCTTTCTGTACCCCTGGAAAAAGGAGTTCAAAAATATCAAGGTAAGACATTTTTTGTGTAGCCGTAGCGAGAACATGATTTGTTTTCCTTTCTGTTAACACATTTCATGCAGTTCCTTTAAAGCCTTCTTTTTTTTTTTTGTCCTGTTTATTGGCATGATATATATATTTGTCTGTATATACAGCTGGTAAACAGAAGCCATAGGAAAGTTTCTATGTAAAACAAGTGAACTTGTGCTGGTGAGAGTATCCCAAGAGCGAAAGTGCGAGTACTACCTGCAGTTACAATGTGTATAAAATAGAAAAAAAGAGCTTGTTTAAGGTTGTTGTATGGTCTGCCCTGCTACACTGTTTTATTTCTACTTGGAGATGCTTTCACGAAGGTGAGCTCTTGAGTTGGATTTAATTTCACTCAGAGTTAGATTTCTGTCTTGCCACAGCTGTTACTGGACACAGCACTAAGTACTAAGCCCAGTGCATATGTTCAAGTGGATGCTTTGCTGAGCTGAACTTCTTTGCTGAACTTCTCCAAAAGAATTGCTTTCAGAATATCTTTTATCTGCTCGTCAGTTCTCAGTTCATGAAGTTTTGATTTTAATGTATTTTCAAATGTATCTCCCTTTGCCAAGATCTCAGGGAGAGAAGAGGGAACACACACACACTGCTGAGCTTGGGTGCTGCAAGTCACATAGGGAGTTCTCTGCTGTTCAGTTTTCTGTTTTATCTTTTACCTGTTCTTAGATGCTTATTCAAAGCTGCTGCAATGTTTCAGTAATGAATGCTGCACCTGAATTACAAGAACAGTTTTGAGGCCTGAAAGCTGGATAGACACACTGCTGGGATTGGTGTCTCCAGTCCTTGGCAGTTGTGTGCACTAGCAGTGGGTATTTTGGTTTGTTTTTCTTAAAAAGACAGTTTCACTGTTTAGCAGAGAATTTGGACGTTATTAGAACATTTGAGAGTTCTCTATTTTCCCCAAGGGGAAACTGCATTTCTTCAGGATCTCTCCATAAATGTCATTACACTTAAGTTCTGGTGCAAAGATGCTGCTCCTGCCTACAGTCCGGAACAGGCTGAACTGGGTTAACCATGTCCCTCAGGTGTGCCAGATGCTGAGGGTATTTCAACTTGCACAAACTCGTGTCTTTGCTTTTGGGGCTCTTTTAGTGGAAGTTTTTTGAATTAATATTAAATTAAATAGAACTGATGTTTGAAACTGTTTAGTAACAGTACAGAAAAAAGTGTGCACCTCAAGTCTATTTAAAGCTGAACTGAAGAGAAGTTTGGCCCTCCTGCAGTAACTCTGGGTTCCTCTTGCCTCCAGCTTGCCCCTGGCTGGGGCAGTTCCCGAAATCCTGTCCTTTTTGCCTTTCATGGTAGACTTCCTGTAATGCAGACATGTCCGGTATGCATAAAAGTTAACGTCAGTGCATAGCAGAGTGATTTAAATCACCAGGGAGGACATTATGCTAAGCAGGATTTTAATTTGAATGAAAGCTCTCCTACTTTGAATTTGCCTCATGTGGAATTTCCATCTGCTGAACAGGAGGGCTGCAGAAATCGAGCTCATCTTGCCAAGGGAGTTGCATGTGTTCACAGTCGTTATTATTCTATTTAATTATAATGCTCTGTCACTGAATTGTCTGAACATCTAGTCCACCGCTGAATTTGTAACCTAGTTTTCCTTTTATTCCCCTCCCCTCCCCCTTAGACCTACACTGGACCCTTTGTTTATTATGTAAAGTCTGCTCTAACCGAGGATGATGTAAGGCAGATTCTGAACTACATGGGCTATGTCCCAGAACTGGGAACAACGTATAAGCTCAAAGAGCAGGTCGATGCCATCCAAGTGAAAATGATTTCATTTGAACTCTTTTTGGCCAAAGTGGAATGTGAGCAGCTTCTTGAAATTCACTTGCAAGTGAAGGATAAAGGTTATTCGGAGATCGATGTCATAAATGAACGCAAGAACAGCAGCGAGGACGTGAGAGGCTGCTCCGAGGCCATGAAGCGGCGTGTGGAGTGCAAGGAGAACTTGAACACTTCCATGGCTCGGATGGTGCTCCAGAAATCGGCGAGTGAACGGGCCTCCAAAGATTACTTCAAGCCAAAGGTGAGCAAGCCTTCCAAGTCAGTGGATACGTACGATAATTACTGGGAAAGTAAGAAACCGCCTCTGATGAGCTCCCTGAGCCTCAGGAAAGAGCCGATTTTGGTCGATGCAGAAGATGACATTAAAGATGAAATTATCCGCCCGTCGCCCTCTCTGCTGACCATGTCCAGCTCCCCACACGGGTGTTCAGACGAGTACTTGCCAACTTCATCTCATCACAATGGCATGCTAAGAACGAACATCCCTTACAGCTCCTATTTTTCTGCTCAAGAGGACTTAGATTTATATACTGATCACGATTCTAGAAGTATGTTAAATTTTAAAAGACAAGAATCTATTAAGCCTGACGTGTGGCTGTTAAGAAGCGATGCCAACCCCGTTTACCACAAACGCACCCACCTAGCCAAAGAGACAGCTTCCCCCAAGTGCCAGAACTGTGGTGTACCCTGTGGCACTTCTGTTTGCCAAAAGTGTGACAATCTGTTCAGCTCGAGGCAGGAATACCCAGCGGTGAAGCAGAGCACCTACTCAATCAAACCGCTCCCAAACGACAGCTTGTCACCTGCGTCTGCTCTGAGGGAGAAGTCACAGTACACATCACAGACTCAGAGCCAAGACAGAGCTGCTCAGTTCAGCTCCAAATCCAAGCCTTCGGGCACCTCTCGCTGTGGCTTCTGTAACCGCTCCGGAGCTGCAAACACTTGCACGTTCTGCTCGAAAGTCTCCTGTGACTCTTGCCTCAATGCTTACTATTACGACCCGTGCTGTAGGAAGAGCGAGCTCCACAGGTTCCTGCCTAACAACCAGTTAAACTATAAATCATCCCAGCTGTCCCACGTGGTCTACAGATAGACCCGATTAGTCTGTTTGGGAAGGGAAGGAAAGGGGAAGGGGAAAGGGCTATCCTAACTAATGTTCTGATTCCACACTGACCTCTTACCAAAATGACATGTCCAAATATCTGGAACCATGGTTCAGTGATCAGGTGCCAGTTCTTGGTTTTTGTGGCTTCACAGATGCTGCAGATCCATTAGATTTCATGCTGCTATAATTTAGGTAACTCCTAAATGATCATTGCTTTTCAATTTAAATGGGGGAGAAGAGCACATTTTTCCTTAAAACTTGGCAGCTGTTGTATTTTTAAAAAGTGACATCACACTTTTCTATTACATCGCAGTCATCTCCTGGCCCAAACAAAACCAGGCAGGGCTTGAAGATAAAGTCAGAGAATTAAGCTTCTCATTTTCTATGAGCGATAAAACTGCCGGTTTTTGATAAAGTATGACTTCAAAATGTGCAGGAAATAGGTGAATGGCTTGTTTTGCCAACAAGGACTATCTTTTGACATGTGTCTGCATTTCTTGATCTCCAAAATGCAAACACCACAGCATCTCTTCCTTTTGTCTTTGTTTCCTCCTTCTCCCCTTCTCTCCCAGTTGTTTATCTCAAGCTTATGTAATCTGAATCTGGATAATACGTGCTTTATTTTCCGGTGTTGCCAATATCATCCTTCTGGATTTTACTGTATGGTATTTTAAAGAGGTGAAGGTGTATCCGTGTCACTCAGATGATGCCTGGAGTGTTGTCCTCTCAGATGAGTATCCATTTTCTTTACTTTCTGTTGCACATGTATTAAGTACTGTTCTTTGTACTGTAAATAGGTGATTTGGAAACAGTTTATTTTTAATAAATATTTAATATGTTGAGTTCTTAAAAGTGGTAGAATCATTATAACTATGAAGTCTCTCTGGGTTATTTGTTCAGGTGTGACCTTTTGTTTTTCCTTGTACTGTATTTCATAGCTTATTATAGCCACTCTGGCAGACTGATGTTCTTGGCTCTGATGAATTCTTGGTTTTAATATGCCTTTTCTTTTTTTTTTTTCCCCTCTGATAAGACTAGCACTAGTCTGAGTGGAGTCTTGTCTAAGAATTGCAGGATTTTGCTTCTCAGTGCACGCTTTTTCTTTGTGGTTATGGAAATTGTAAGTATTAATGTTATGCTTGCTTCCAAATTCACTGCCAAGTCTGTAGTGTAGTCCAGCAAGTAAAGCACTGGCCTGGTTAAAAATCAGAGCTCATTTGTGACTCCTGTTCAAGTGAACCCATCAGTTATGGATGTGAATCGGATAATAACCCTTGTCTATTGCTGTAGCACTTGGGAGCCCTGGCTGAGAATCAGGACTCCCTGGGGCTGGGCTCTGTACAGTTTGACCCCCAAACAACACCTGGTTATGAATAGACTTTAGTTTTTTATTAAAAAGAAACCCATGAGAATCCTAACTCCCTTATTCCAACTAGCTAGTTAGCACAAAGTATCAGGCAACCTAATCTGATGTGCAGAACTAAATGTGTTTAAAATATCTGTAAAGAACTCTAGCTGAGATGTAAACTATGTAGTCCACTTTGCACTGAAATGATTCACTTAGGGGTTTTTAACCACTGTTAGAGTCTAGGCTTCTCAATTCAGTGTCCATCAATCCCTGTGTGACACAAACATGCATGAATGATTGTTTGTCTTACATTTTTTTGGGTGGGGGGAGGGCTTCAGGTAGGTAGAGGGGGAAATTATATAGGCTAACATTGTAAAATAGCTAAAATAATTTTAGCCGTAAATGGGTGTCAGAAGCATAATGGAAATAAGGTGGAACCTGGGTCTTACAGAGGGCTGAGAACGATAAGTTACTGTCCAGTTTGCACTAAGAAACAAAGTGAATGGTGTGTGTTTAACAATCAGGGACTGCAACTGAACATAATGTCAAGGGCAAGTACTGCCTTGCTGACCCTAAAGGTTGGGGTGAATATTGTTTAGGTGAATGATTTTAAGGTTTTCAAAATCTTGTATGTTTTTTATAAATAAATATATATATATATATATAAATATGACACAAATGTAGATACGTTATGTATATAGTGAAGAATTTAAAAACAATTTTACTATTAAAATGCAGTCTAAGGGTGGTTTTCCTTTCGGTGGTTATTTTGGTTTTGTTCACCTTCTGCAGTGTCATGCCTGTTTGGCTGCTCTACAGTGTATCTTCTAGTTCACAAGTTCAATTTCCATATGGCTACTCACACTACAGTGAATAACTAAAACTGTGATGCCACGTAATTTTTACGGTGACCAGAGCAGGGACTATACTTGCTCTGAAAAAGAAAAGTCCTCTGTATATATGTCATGGAATCCTGTAGTACAAACCTGTGTTGAATTGAAGTGATACCATGCTCTATTTTTGTGTATCTTACTGTATGAGGTTGCTGTGATTGATACAGTAAAATATATGCTAATTTAAAATGCAGGTGTTTTGCATCTGATTTGTTTAAATTAATTTATGTTTTGAAGGAACTGAAAAAATAAAGAGGCCTTTAAGAAAAGGCTTAACTCTTTTCTTAAAGTCGAGTGCATGTAGCTGTCTGTTCACCGCTGTGTTTGCATGCAGCCATGAGTTGGTGCACAAAGGGGGTCTTGGGCAGACGGGCAACAGTGTCTGTATTGTGGGCCTCAGCTTCCCCAGACGGGGCGTGCTGCTTGCAGAATGCAGAGCTTTTTAAAACCCGTTTATTTTCCAGCCTTAGCAGCATGACTCAGAGCGTTCCATGGAGCATGTGAGCCGGGATGTCAGCAGTCTGCAGCAGACTGAGGTGGGGTGGGAGCAGGATCTGTGTGCCATGTGGAGCTCACCTCCATGGATTCCCAGCCTTGGCTCTCCATGGCACTTATCTAACTGGCTTCCTGATGGAAGCTGCATCTCCCAGAAGATGTGTGATACCACTGAGGTACATTTTGGCACTTGAATTAGGCCACCTGGCTCCTTTTGCATCCTGCTAGCTCCAGAGCAGGATAATTTCTCAAGTTCCAAACTAGATCATTCTTTTTATTTGTTCCTTATGTTAAAGCATGTCAGGTGAATGCTGAAATGCCTGAAGTGCCTTTTCTACAAGTCCTCTACTCAGATCTGCCGAGATTACTGGAAGTACCAGGGAGGATTATAAAAATCAGGCTCCAGGTAACAAAAATATTCTTTCAGGAAATCTTCCCTCACGCTGTGATGCTTCTCATGCTGACGTGTTTCTGGTGCATATGGAACAAGGCTTCGTGCTGCCTTTCTGTCTGACGTCTCTGATTACAGACCTATAAACTTGTTTTCTGCGTCTTTTGCTCTCAACAGAAGCTTAAAGGTTCCATACACCGTTAAGTAGCTTAGATTTGGTGGTTTGAACCAACAGCTCCTTGAAGTTGTTTTTTCTGTGGAAGGTGACTGTGGATTACAAGCGTTTAGTACGTGTTGCTAATTATGCTGTAGAACCTCTTTAGGGGAAAAGATTCACCTTTCCAGTATTTGTTTATAAACAGGAGGTAACCTGAGCATGGTGACAAATGCTGCCAGAGTGACTGAGAGAAAAGCAGGAGGTGACTTCTGCAAGTTAAGGTACATGTTGATGTACCTAGTTTGGCTCTCATTTAGTTGCTTCTCTGAAATCAGTGAGAATTAGGCCTTTTAGCCTAATATCTAAGTATCTAAGCAGCAACCGAGTTGGGCTGCAAATGTCCCTGTCTGTTATTTGTGAAGGGTGTTCCATGATTCCTTCTGAAAATTATGGAATGTAGTTGTGTTTATCTAAAATTGTTACTATGTAAGTGTCTTGGAGCTCTTGTGTAACATTAAGTAAAATTGAACGTTGCTGTTACTGTTAAGTACTTTTCTACAGTTGATCATATTCCCCTAGAGAAGATTTTCTGTAACTTGTCTTGCCAGTCTGAAAATGTAGGGGCAGGGAATCAGTAACTAAGTGGGTTTGTGGTTTTGTACTCCCACACCCCTGCTGTGAAAACCAGACTCCGAGGGCAGCCCTGTGCACTGAGACATGAAAATGAACATAGTGCAGCACATCTTCCACAGTGCCTGGAGGAAGGCAAAGGGTTAAAGCATGTGCTGTGGCAGCAGCTCTTCTACCTCCCAAATCCTGCAGACATGCCACATAATTGAAGCTCCTCCGTCTGAGGAGAGGTGTAGGAGAGCCAGGGAGCAGCTGCTCAGTTTGACAGGATTTCTGTGCAGATTTCGGTGTGCTCCTGTGTGTGAAGCCAGGGCTGGTCCTCACGGCACCAGAGCTCGGCCCTGAGGAGATCCCAGCATGGTTTGTTCTGTGTGGCAGGTCCTTGGATCAGACGGGAATGTAGATCCTTGGATAAGGCAGATGAGGTGCTGGTGGGCAGCTGTGGGCAGCCAGCCCTGTGCCAGAGTCGGGAAAGGCAATTCCGGTCCCAGGCTGTCCTTGCAGAGCTGTGGGGATGATTGACTTGTAACCAGGGATTTAGGGCACATAGCACTGCCCAAAGTGGAGCAATCCATATCATTCTGTATTTTCCCCCTCCTGCAGTGCTTTTGCTGCTTTCACAGTGTGGGACAGGCTGTGGGAGCTCTGGCATTGCAATAGGTTGTTGCCTTTTTGGAACCAGCTGCTTTGTTGCTCTGACCTCTGCAAAAGGAAGAGTCTGCCCTCTTTAGGAGTCCCTGAAGGGACAGCCAGTTGGTTCCTGCCATTTGGTAAGGCAGAGTCGCTCCAAGGTTTTTCAAAGGCAGGCAGAATGCTGCTCCCATCTGGGCCGTGCTGCCTCCAAGAGAGCTGGAGTTGCTGTTCCCTTGCCCTGAGGAACAGCAGGGGCAGAGGCTTTGGTTACTGCTGAGCCACAGCTGCAGCCAGCCGGCCCTGCTCCCCATCCCCTCCCAGCTGGCAGCAGTGGCTCTGGCTTTCTGCTGCTGTGGCAAAGCAAAGGGGCCATGAAAATCATCCTGACACCTAGCAGCTTCCTGTGTCACCTGTGCTTAAAGCCCAGGCATGGACTTGCACTGAACTTGGAAAGGCTTTGTGCAGAAAAGAGGTGGGCAGGTGGATACGTTCCAGATAAAAATGAAACAACCTGCTCTGATTATTTTTTTTTTTCCTTAGCCTCGAGAAGAAATCTCTCTTTCAGCGTTCAGAGTCTGGGAGGCACTGAAGTCATATTGCAGGGAACTTCACATGAGGTTAGAAATTGTTTTAATTACTGATATTTCTTATTGGTAGGTTCTTTTCTGAGTGCCGCAGATCCTGTGTGTGAGTGGTGGTGGTAGTTCTGTTGCTTCTGCTCAGGCTGGGCTCTATCATAGGAGTTCCTACTTTAAGCATGTGAAATACTTTCTGACTTGGGTAATACCACTCGTTTGTTTTTTCTGTCATATCTGGTCTTCGAGTTAATTCTGCGTTGTGCAGTTTTCTGCATTGAAGACAGTGTCAGAGCTCCAATGGCTGTAAGTAGTGCAGGACCAGACCTGCAGTGTGTGGCTGACAACTTGTGTGTGGCAGCTGCTTCTGCTGTTGTGGGTGTGGGACTGTCATGCTTCCTGCTTTAGAAATCATTCTCATGATAGTCATACTGTTCTGAGATTTTTTTCATCATCAACCTGCTTTAAAAAAAGAAAAAAAAAATCAACCCACAACTGCTCATCAACTCCTTAGTGAAAAATGTTGGTTTCTCCCGAAGTAAGTAAAATCTGCTCTGTAGCTTTGTGTGCAATGTGCTCCAATTTAACTGCCTTACCTGAAATCTTCACAGACCACTTTCTTAAAGCATGGCCAGTTCTGGTGACCTGTCTCTGCCAAAGCAGAGAGCTCTGCATGACTCTCCATCATTGCACACATCTAAGCCCCAAACACTAAGAAATTAACTGTTAATGAAAATAGGTGCTGTCATCCAGCAAGTCTGAAAAGGAACAGCCTGTTTACATGTCTCAGTGCACTTATGCTAACAAGTATGTTCATGGTGAACCTTCCCACAGGGCAGTCTGTGGTGGGGAGGAGAGGCTTCCTCCTCTCTCATGCCCCCGGGAGCTGTGGGGGGTGTGTGGTCCCAGCGGGGCCACAGCAGCTGGGAGGAGCTCACTGCTGGAGAACAAGGGATCTGTGTGGTCCCTTGAAGGGTGCAGAAGAACCTGTTAGATACCCATGTTAGCAGCAGGTCAGAGGATCTCCTGGCACAGAGACCCTCTGCGTTCCTGGGTGGAGCATGGCTGGGTGGGAATGCTGAATGCAGCTCCTGCCAGTAGAAGCCAGCAGACACTTGACAGTGCTGTGCTGGCTTGGTTGGGGCATGTAGGTGGGCTTGTCTTGCTCTGAAGTGATGGGGTCTGTTTGGCCGGATGCTTTGGAGATGTTCTCCTTTACAGTCAAGCATTGTAATTCCTGTAATTCCTCTCATGGAGAGGGTTGTACTGTGACCCTGAAGGGGTGACCGAGAGGATCAGCCGAGTGCTACTGACAGCTCTCTCCGTGCCTGGCAGCAGCAGTTCCCAGATGTGCCCACGGAGGAGGGGGCTGTATGGATTTACTGGCTGTACCAGTGCCCAGGTAATCTCATGGAGGTGGGGGCTGTATGGATTTACTGGCTGCAGCTTGCACAGGTTGACTCAGTGGCAGAAGCAGACAAGGACAGCACCTGCCACATCACCTGCTCCAAGCCTCTTTCCTCAGCTGCAGGGCCAGGGTTGACCCCATAAGCCTTTCTGTCACCGCTGTGAAACACCTCCCCAGAAACATGGTTACCCTTGGGTGGCTGGTTTCCCTGGTGGAGGTGGCTCATTTACTGGTCCTGGGGTGTGCATTGAGGGGAGAATGCCATTTCCATCTCTTTTTGCTTTATACTTGGTTTCTGACTCTAAAAATGCTAAACGTGCTCCAGTATCATTTCACAGGTACCCAGCCTGGTTTATACGCTGGCTTCGGGCCACCTCAGCAGAAATCAGTGGGCTGTGTGCATATGTTCTGCTTCTCCTTTTTTGGGGAGAGTGGGGGAGAGGGGCTTAATTCCCCACGCTCTGCCTCTTGCTCCAGAAGTAAAAGCCCTCTTAGGGCAGCTACTCTTGCATCTGCTGCTATGACTAAATTCTCTTGTTCTTCAGGCCTTAATGACAGAAGTTTTTCTGAGGGATATTCCTAATGCCAGGAGGGGGAATGAGCGTGCCTGGGTGTTTTCTGCTGTGCTGTGAAGTCCTGTGAAATAGCCATAGATGGCACTCTGGGGCTGGTCACTGCCTGTGCCCGGCCGGTTTGTGCTGGAGGACAGAGCACGGTGAGACTGTCCTGGGTGGGGGTAAGATGTGCTCGGCCAGCTTCTGAGAGGAGATTTATGTACAACTGCTGCAGCAGCAAAGACGAGAGGGTGAGCAAGGCCACAGGTAAAGGTAAGAAGGGTAGAAATTTGGTGTAAGGAATAAGGTGAAACCTAGTGGCAGAGCAGCATCATATTTCAGGAATACTGTTTCCTGCTAAACAGATTTTTACAGACAGTGCTTCCATGCAGATGATCTGGCAGTTTGGGTCTTGTGTTGATAAGGATCTAAGGGGACTTTGTACCTCGTTTAAGGGCATGTTTTGTTCAGTGTCTGCCCAGGCTTTCCATGCCCTGAGAAGTGGTGCTGGAGGCTGTGGTGTCCCGCAGGAGTTTGGGTGTCCTGGGACTGCTCCAGGACAGAACTGGGGAGGTGTTAACTGAGCAGAGAATGCTGCTAGGCTCTGCCTTCCACTCTTAGACCTCCAGTGGAGAATTTCACCTTGAGAACATAAAACCTCTTCATGTAAATCAGTAACAGAAAAAAGATTTAGAATGGGCGAGTACTTGAGGGTATAAGGGGGTGTTTGGTCTGTGTGTGGCCCTCATCCCACCAGGGAGAGTCTTGTATCTTCAGAGCTCAGACTTGAAAGGTCAGTCTCGGGGATCCTTTTCTTTCCCTTCCTTACTCCTGCATTTCAGTATTCAGGTGGAGAAGCACTGAATCATTTGAAATGTGTTCTCCACTCCACACGTCACTGCCAGGCTCTGGGAAGAGTTGCCATGTCTAGTCTTTCCAAAACACCCTTCACTTGGACTCTTCTAGTGACTTCTGCCTCTTTCAGGAATCAAAGTCTGATTCACTTTCCACTGTGACTTGTAAAGTCTTGGACTATTTAGAGGCATATCAAAAATTAAAATAATCTCTTCTGACAGCACCGAAGCCTGTGGTGCTTGAATCTTTGATATGAAGATTTCTCCTGCTTGGAGAATAGTTCATTTTTAATGCTGTGAAATAGAGCATGATAACTGTGCTGCTGTATATACTACAGTGAGCATTATGTGCTACTTAATAAAATGATGCTTGTGTCCAAGAGCTTCCTTTCACAACAGAGAAAGGTGCAGTTTTCAGATGCTGGTAACTCACACTGAAAACTTTTGGCACAAATTTGTCTTTAGTGCGGATCTGCCTGCAGCTGGAGTTAAATTCTTTCTTCCTGGTTCAGTGCTCACAGCTTAAAATACGACCTGTTAAATGTTGCAATGGTCTAGATACCTTTGGGACCTGGTGTCTGTCTGGTCTTGCTCTGCAGGGAGTTGTGGTGTGTAGCCATCATTCTACTTGCCTTATCTGCAGTACAATGAAAAGCTGAGGTTGGAAACAACCTGTTTTCTGTAAAATCATTTTTGGGATATGTTGAAGCACTGTGAGATCTATAGACATGATTTGGGGGAAAGAAAGTTGAGAGACTCTGGAAAGCCTCACATAGCTGCAGAAGTAAAAAACGTTACAGCGCTTTGCCACCAAGAACTCTGCTTGCTAGGAACTATCAAACCCAAATGTTCCTGCTGTGGTACAAGGTATAATCACTGTATTGTGCCTCTTGGCTGCTCCTGAGTCTGTATCTCAGGGCCTGTTGTGGGCATTTTCTGGTACATTTCAGTGTTTGATCTAAAAATCCTCTTTTTGCTTTCATTGTACTTCTTGCTTTTCAACAGGCTCAGAGCCTGTTGGCAAAATGACTTTTACTGAGCACAAGTAGGATGCTCACATGTTTTTGGAGTGAATGTGGATTTGACACTGATTTGATTCTGCTTTTTCTGCCTGCAGCTTATCACTCAGGCTCTCCAGTGAAGGACACTGTTTCCTCAGTCAGATATTTTCCATATGACTAGATAATGGCTATGGGCTGTGATTTTTGTGTCAGTGCTGGGCACTGTGTGTTTCTGCTCAGAAATTGTACAGCCATGTGAGAAGGAGCCCTAAAAACAAGCACTGCATTGTTCAGAGTGACAGGATAGAATGAAGTGATGGGGTATTTTTATTTCCCTGGCACTTAGTATTTGTCTTTTTTTTTTTTTTCCCCAACAAAGCTTGAAGGAGGTTCATTCATTGTCAGCAGGCACCTTCCCTGTCAAACTGAAAGTCATGTCCCAGATTCTCCATTTTTACTCCCTGGAACGTGGTGCTTGTGAAAAGCACCAGCTCATCTGCAGGGGTGTTCAGATCTCCCCCTCCTCCCCAGGGGCTGTAGCTGAACAGATTTCCCCGAACACGGACATCAGGACACCCAACAGCTTTGCCCCAGGAGCACCTTCGTGAAGGGGAGCCCGATTTCCAGTTGTGTTTGGTCAAGAGCTCTCCTGTTGCCAGCAAAGGGGTTTGTAAGTGGCTTTGTGATTAGGGAGAATGTTCAGCTGGAAATTTGATTGAGACCCTGAGCTGGTTATGCACCAGTCCCAGGACAGTGTCTTTAGATCACGGCTGACACGGTTTTATACCAAAAACGAAGGCTGGTACCATAATCTTTGTGCTGGTTTAGGCTGGACAGGACCGCTGATTGCAGTGTGGTTAAACCCTGATCTGTATAATGCGGAGAGGAACTGAGGGGACAGAATTAATGCTAGATAACACCACAGGTGTGGAAGGCTCATTAAAAACTGTCAAGCCGTGGAGTAAAGAAATGTGAGAAAGAAATTACACCCATGCCAAGGAGTGAAATGAGTAGGAAGATAAGGGGAGAAAGTTATTGGCCTGACAGTCCTTCAGAGAGGAGGAGGAGGGAAAATTGACTTAAAAATTGAGCCTGATAATGAAGTGGTATCTGATTACTCCATATAAAAGTGACTTTTCTTTGAAATACTATTTTTATAGTCTAGTGCAGAAAAGGCAGCAGCAAAGAAGGTTGATAGATTTCAAAGGGAATATTAATTAGGAACAATTTGAAAGTCCAGCTAAAGATCTATTTAAATGGATGCATTTTAATGGAAATTAGTCTGCCATGTGTTTTCCTGAAATAAAATAACTTGATAATATACTGCATGTTTTCAAAGACTTTGAACATTAGAAAAGAATAGACCAAAAATTAAAGGAATTCACTCCAGAGTGTGAGGCATGTACTGGTCTGCCAGTGCTGCGTGAACTGGTTCCAATTTGCAGCGCACATGTGAGCTGGGGTGGATGTTAATGATCTGCTTGTTCACTTGCAGAGATTTTGCAGAAAATTATATTTATCGATCTGATGTGTCCAGTGTATGATGGGAGCCTAAAGGTGAGCCATTCTTTTTGGTCTTGTTGGGAAGAGCAGGCATAAAGGAGACACCACAGTCGAAGGGTGTGCTGTGTTCAGCTACGACTGGCTGAACCGAAGTGCTCTTTGACGTCAGCACATCTGTTCCCTCGGAGGTAACTTCAGGAAGCACACGGACCCTTTGCACCGTTTACACCACCCAGCCCTTGTCATGGCTGTGGGAGAGCAGGAGGAGTTTCCTTTGTAGTGATGTTTACGGGCAGGTATCCCACTGGGATGACTGCAGTCTCTGTGGGTGGTTCTCAGCTGCTCTGAGTGCAACCTGCTTCTTCCACCTCAAGGCCAAGCCTTGACTCCTTGAAGCATTAGAGCCTGCTTCAGGACCATCAGTTTGCTATTCCATATGTTTTCCTGCTTCCCTCTGCTTCAGTCTCTTCCCTGAACTTTGCTGTGAAACCATGGCAGGAGGTGAGATGCTCTTCATGGCAGGGGAGGGTGGAGAGTTGCTGAGTGGCTCTTTCCTCCCAGTGTCCTGACCCTTGGGTGGGATCCAGCCCCCACAGTGCTCCCAAGGATACTTTGCAGTGTCCTGTGGGGCTGTGGAGCTGAGCAGGGCTGCCTTGGAGAGAGAGCCTGGGAGAGGATCCTGAAAGTTAAGGGTTAAACTCTGGCCAGCTGGACTTTAGGTAACAGGCAGCATTCAAAGCACAGCGGACAAGTGGGATGTGGGAAGCCAGAATATGCAGGCAATGGGAATTGTGGGTGGCATTGAAGAGCCAAATACAAGAACAGAAACATAGATTTTAATATATATTTCCATTACAGTCACAAGCACAAATTGTGAGGGGAGCAAATGCATCTCAAGAGCGACATACGTGTTACCTCATGCCTCCATCTAAGCATACAAGCATGGGATTAACGTCTATTGAACATAAAGCTGAAAGTTTGGTGTACAGATGGTAGGAAGTTGGGCGACAGCATGTGTAGCTTGTAGCTTAGATCTGCCTTACATGAATGCCATCGCCTAGCATTGTTTTCTCACTAAATATTACCCTTCAGATCCAGCTATGACCCATTTGCAAAGATGCTGAGCTGCCTCTTCAGTACAGGAGTGCTCAGGAAATTATAGGCCGGTGTGTGTGACCTCAGCTGGGCTAGGTGAGAATCTGGTGATGATAAAATCAGATGAGAACACAAAGCAGTGGGAGAAATGTGAGCCGATAAAAATCAGCTAGTGGGGCTAAATCTTGTCAGACAAATGTGGTGGGGTTTCTCCCCTCCCTTTAAGGTCAGACGCAGGAAGCTATGGGCACAGACATCTGTGAGTCATTGACAGTGAGGCACAACAGACTGATGGGTAGGATTAGTGGGTACAAAACGTGCCTGGGAGATACCAAAGGAGAAAATGTGACTGGCATGCTGAAGAACTCGTTGTATGCAGATTTGAGAGCCATGCACAGACAGGTGATGAGCAGAACCTCATACCACACTGGGTGCAAGGCAAATATCGCTAATGCTGTTTGCAGGTGAGAGACAGGGGCCCAGTGAGATGACCTGATTCATGAAAACGAGCACAACGGAACTGGAAGTGATGCTTTCCAGATTAATTTCATTAGTGTGATATACTGTGACTGCTTTGGTACATCTCTGCTCCAGAGGGTAGTGAGAGAGAGGGGATGAGGCTTTACAGAAAACCTCACTCTACATTCAGGCAATTTTGTTTCAGAATTTTCTTCTGTGCCTATTTATGGTGATTTTTTTTGTGTGTGTGTTTATAAATCTGACCAAGCACATCTTTCAATCTGCTGTTATTGAGGCCAAATATTAGGAGCATGCTTTTAGGGAAACATTTGTGACCTCACTGATTGTGTTGAGCTATGTGTGTTCTAAAGCTTAGGATGCTGTCTGCTTTATGAATGCAATTGAAATCAGCGCTTTCAGTCTATGCTGTCTGTTTGCTCTCTAAAATTAAATGCTCTTGTGGTCTGAGTGGAAGCCAAGAGTGGTACTATGCAATGCTTTAGCTGCAGCTGGCTGACTTGGAGACCTCTCAAACTGGTCTTCACAAGTTTTCTGCCAGCTGGGGACAATAACGCTTCACTAAGACACCCTGCTCATGCATGGCCGTGGAGCTGGGAAGGGGCTTACAAAGTATCTGCTTTGTTTAGTCCCTCTGGACCTCTGTGTAAGGGACATAAACCAGGCACTTGAGCAGCATCCAAAGCCCTCTCTTCAGTTCCACACTTTGTGTTTGGTCAGTACAGACATTCACTTCAGTTGCACCACAGGAGCAGTGTATGAGTAGGTGAATGACTGTTTAGGATGGTTTATTTGGTCTCACATGGCCTTCTCTGCACATACAAAGTGCTGACACAGGAATGAGCCCTAAGGATCCCACCCGGAGCCTCCTGGTTAGTTCCAGCAGGTTTGGGCTGTAGTTGTGCTGGTGGCCGTGCAGGGAGAACATCAAACGAGCAGAAGTGAATCCCTCGCGAGGATGTGGTGCAGGATCCACCCTTTGGTTTGACTCTGGGCAGTGCTGTGCTGTGTTTGTGACTGGCCAGGTGGGTGAGCACTCCCACCTGCACATTGGGCCTTTCCAACCCACATGTGACAGTTTTGTTGCTGCCCATCACGTTTAAAATGGAGCTGTTTCTTGGGGATCTCCCCTCCCTTTGGCCACTAACACTGGCCTGCAGGGTGGAGATAGCGTTTGCAACTGGCACTGAGCCTTCTGCTGCTGCAGATATCCTCAGTACCAGACACAGCTGTGTGGACAGGTCTCTGAGTCATTAACCCAGGTGAGTATTGAGATAGCTTCCTCCCAGTTGTCTCTGTGCTCAGTGTGAATACATCCCCGGGCTAATGTCTCATTTGGCTGAAGGCTGAGGCTCCTTTCAGCTCCTGGACAATACTGGGCACAGCAGCCTTGGCTCGGGCAGCACAGCTGGCTGATATTCCTGTGACCACCCTGTGCTGATGATGGGACCCTTTCATGGGGCTGGGCTATTCATAGTCACTCTCGGACTCATGACTCTGTCCGCTTTTGCACAGGAGCTTGAATTTCCATCTCCTGCTGACATGGCCTGCCAGGGCACTTCCTCTGGCTCCTCATGCTGCTCCCGGAGCCTCCTGCTTCCCAGGTGAGTGACTGTGGGGCATAACAGCTCTAATTCCTGCTCTCCGTCCCATTACCCTGCTGCTCACCTGCCGGGGAGATGATGGTAAGGACACAGGTCTGAAATACCATGAAGGACAAGGCTGTCCCCAGAGTCTCCATCTTCCCCGACCAGCACAAAGTGATTATTAAAGCCTTTCTCTTTCATGAATAGGTTTGGTAGCATGTCTTTTGAGCACAATATCCTCAGAGCTGTTTTGCCACTTGAGCCCTGGCTCCTTGCTCCCTGTCACTTTATTTTTGCCTCTCCTGACTTGATTATTGATGAGAGCAATTTGCAGTCCGTGTTGCTTTATTCATCAGGAACAAACTAGGGGTGCGAGAGAGAAAAGTATTCCCATCCTCTCTGTAGGAGATTGAGCGATGTGCTTCCAAATCTCTGCACACCTGTGCTGTCACTGATTCACGTTTAGACTCTGTCATTTGCATACAAACGACTGTGGTCCTTCAGGCTGCAGCTGGGCTCCATGTCTTGCCGTGGAACACGTTCCCAGTCTGCGTCTGTCACTGCTCCTTAATGAGAAAGCTGAACATCGCTTCTCTTGCACGCTCCTCTAATGGTTCGATTTGCACTTGTGTGTTGCTGACTGATTTTTCTCTTTAAACTATGATAAATAAAAATGAAGCATTCAGAACAGATCTCTACCTAGTGATGTCAACACATTTTGGAAATTTAAGTTGTGCCTCATAATATCCCTGTGCTCTGCTTTCTCCTGTGAGGGAAACTGAGGCAAGCAGAGGCAACCAAGGAAACTGAGAGTCCTTATGCTGGAAGCTTCTGTGTTATTGAGGAAATTAATGGCTAATTAAAGATTTCTGATTTTAGTTAGATTAGTAGCAGACATTTCACAAAGCACTGCTATAAACATCTGTCCAGCTGCCTTATCAAATCCAGTTGGATAATGCAGACTCCTGCCTTTCTTCAGTTTGAGAAAACATACCTGACAAAGTTTTCATTTTTGAATGAAGTTTATATAAATATTAAAAGACTTATCAGATTAATAGGACTTCACAATAAGTGCAGAACTATTCTACTTCATGGATACAAGTACTGCCTTTGTATCCACAGCAGCAGCCTCTGAAAACCGATGACAGCTCTCAGTGTGATTGTCAATTACATGTTTATACTCTGTTTGACAGGTAATTTTTTCATGATGTTTTACTCTTCCTCATAATTAGATGTAGCAATTAGAATATCTTATATATTATGCTGGAATTTTCTTCTTATGCTGCTGTAGCTGGATGGTCTCTCAGACACCTGTTCCACAGCACAGTGAGCATGGGAATTAACTCTCCACCACACCAATCTGCTTCTTTCTTATTGCTTCCTTTTATTCTTTTTCCTCCTTTTGAATAATTCTAATCTCCTGGTATTGGGGAACTCCCAGTGTTTTCCCAGGATATTTCCCATCCCCAGTTGATGTTTGTTTGTCTTATGAGTATCTAAGTTATGTTCTCACAGATCTGATTAGCTGGTTTGCTATCCCAGCATCGCCCCTCCTTTGTCTCAGAAAACAGGTGCTCAGCCATGTCCCTTTGGTACCCCAGGAATGCTTCCCATTTCACCAGCAGTGCAAAAAAAGTGGCCAGAGATTATCCTTGTCCTCTTACCCTCAGCTTTCCCTGCTCACTGTCCCTGAGCACGTGCTGCAGTGAGGGGAGAGTTCTCAGCAGACATCACTGCGGGGCAGTGTTGGGGCTGGGGGGATACACAGGACAGAGGCATCACTGCGTGTCTGCTTTCCATGTGCAGTTATTGCAGACGTAAATGAACTGCAAACACACGTCTCCACAAGCGCTTGTGTGTCAGTGCCCATTTTGTGTGGAAAAGGTGGTGATATTTGCACCTATGAGTTAGGTGCACAGTTATGGAAGTTAATTACTGACTGCACTGGGACGCTTACAAATTCTTGCAGCCAGTGCCTTCCAGCACAGGGGCAGAACCACAGGGCAGGAGGTCTAAACTCAGCCAGACTAGTGGTTCTCAGTCTTATCTCTGGCACTGCCAGAGATGTGCTGCCAGCATTTTAGTGGCGTGCTCCCAGGAAAGGGTCCTGTGTCTGGTGCTGAGCTGGTGGTTTCTCAAAGGCAGAGAGATACGAGTTTCAGGTTACTTCCCACCATCTGGAGTTCAGAAATGCTAAGCTGAGGGAGGGCAAGGACACTGTAAAGCACCTCTGATAGGGAGCAGCTGGGCTGTACTGTCCCTTCTTCACCTGGTGCTGAAGTGATACCCACATCCTCACGGAGCAGCTGGGGAGCAGGAGAGCTGGCAGCGTGTGGAGGAAAGAGCCACCTGCCCTGGGAGGGAAAGCCTCAGCATCCAGCACTGAATATAAGGTGCCATTGGTGCAGCTGCATGGCCAGGCAGCTCTCTGGGGCTTTTTGTCTATGTGCTGAGCTCGCTGAAGGCTTTGGGAGGTGAACTGGGTTGCCCTTTGGCTATAACATGACTTACCAGGTTCCCCAGAACAGGTTTGGTTTTCTGACCCCTCACCTCTGTAGCCTCTGGCTCCTCTATCTCTTCTGAGAAATCTCATGCAGACAAGAAGGGAGGCAGCAAACCCAAGTCTGTGCCTCCTCCATGGCATCTCCACTGAGCTTTCTCACCTTCTCATCCACCTCCTTTGAGTCTTTCCTCACTGCACAAACCAAGTAGGAACTAAACTATCTCTAAGACTTCAGTCCCTCTTCCAAACCCGGATGAGATTGGCTGACAAATGAAATGCTGTTGGGGAGGAGCAGTGCTGCTGAGGAAAGACAGACTGACATGGAGGTCCGTTTCCAGAGGAAACTATGCTAAAGAAATAATGCAATTGTGCAAACATGCCCACAAAATTTAGTAACTGTTGGCAGCACAGTGTGGAGTGGAAAGTGCTGCTACTGCTCTTTGAGCTTGTGATGCTATCGAGGACTTGGGGTGTCATGAACATCATCCCTCAGATCTGTTCCAGGTGAAAGAAGGAAAATGGGCACATTCCCTGATGGATGTTGGGCTTTTTGGGTTAACTCTGGCCATGTGGGGGGGCTGTACAACAGGGCCTCAAACTTGGCTGAGGCCTTTAGTATTTCTGGAACACAAACAAAAACTAACTTTCAGTTTATAATAATCTCAGTGTGTATCTATTTACATAGCTGGTGAGTCCATAAATGGTTCTCATGAAGCCTCTTTCCAAAGCACATGGAGGACAGAAGGCTATTGCTGTACATTTATCCAGCTTCGGTGTTCCTTTCTGAAGTAAATTTAAGCACTGAATCCAAGCTGACCAGCAGTCCTGACAAATATTGGAACTCTAAAAATGAATATTAGCATTTTTTATGCCATTCCCATTTCTAAATGGCAACCAGAGGAAAGCTTCTTGTGTGGAGGGAATTAACAAAATGCTCGTTTAAGTGGTGGCTGTGACTTGTGTTTTGCCAAGTGGAGACAGGTAAAATGCTTTGGGTGGAAAACAATACCCAGCTCCAACGGCGACAGACTCAGTGCAATGATCCCCCTCTGCTTGTGCCCCCTGTCACTCCGAGCATGCCCTTGGAGCACCGCCCAGGGCACCGTGGGGTCCTGCCCGGTGTCCTGCCAGGTCTGCAGGGGCAGGGGAGTGAGTTACCAGCCTGCTTCCCTCGAGGGGAGGAGAGGGGACGGCCAAGGGGAGGGAAAAGCGAGCCTGGGGGTGCTGAGGCCATGGAGTGATGCTTTAAACCACGCTCCTCGTGCCTCAGTTTCTCTTGCTGTGAAAATCGCGGCTCCGAGGCCGGTGAGTGCGGGGGGAGCGGGCGGGGCTGGGCTGGGCTGGGCTGGGGGCTGGCGGGAGGGGGTGCAGGGGAAGAGGGTCCTCGGACTGAGCTGCAGCGCGGGGGCCGTCCCGGCTGCGGGGACGGTGTCCCTCAGCCTCCCCAGCGCCGGGGGCAGGGCGGGACCGGGCGCCGTGCGGGAAGGACAGAGCGCGGTGCAGGAGGGACAGAGCGAGGTGCGGGCAGAGCGAGGTGCGGGAGGGACAGAGCGCGGAGCGGGCAGAGCGAGGTGCGGGCAGAGCGAGGCGCGGGAGGGACAGAGCGCGGAGCTGTCCGTCCCGGCGGTGCTGAGCGCTGTGGCGGATCCCGAGCCGCCCCGGTAAGTTCCCGTCGGGCGGGGAGCGGGGCTGGCGGCGCCGGGGGCTCCTCCAGGAGCCGTGAGGGGGGCCCGGCCGCGGGGGAGCCGCTGCCCCAGGGGGACACGGTGCCCCGAGCACCGCCGGGCGTGGGGAGCACTCTGTCCCGCGGGTGCCTCGCGTGTTCCCGGCTGCAGCAGGGCAGGGAGCCCGGCCCCGAGGGCCGTGGACGAGCCGGGTCTGCGGGGACGCTCCCGGGGGTGCTGGAGCACAGCATGGGCAGGGGCTGCCCCGGGGGCACGGGACCGGCAGCGGCAGCCCGGGGTGCGAGCGCTGCTCCCCGTCGGGGCCGCCCCGGGCATGGTGCGTGTGAGTGAGAGACTCACTTGGGGTGTGAGTGGGGTTGCACCCCCTCAAAGGAGCCTGCAAGAGTCCCGGGTGGGGAACTGAGGCAGAAAACAGATTTTACTGTCTGTAGTCGGTGAGGATGGGCAGCTGTGGCAGAGGAGAACTCCATGATTTTGGGTAGAGGTCCGAGAGCTGCCTGTCCTTCAGATCCTGAGCAGTTCTCATCTGTGTGCTTTTGCTCTTCTGTGACGTTTTAAGCCCTGCACTATTTGCTAGACAGTCAGCAATGTCTGAGCTTCCCCTGTGCTGGGAACTGCAGAAATCAATTATTGCTGTTTACTATTAAAGGAGTCTGGAGGTCAGTGGAGTTTCCAACCTCATCAGATTTCCTCCTCCTCTCCAAGGCAGGCATGGCTTTGTAGCATGTTGACTGAAGAAAAGCAACTGTCTAAGTCTGAAGGGGAAATGGGCAAACCAGACAATCACATGAAACAAAATCTATGATCTCTCATGTAGATAGAGTGTATGTGACCAGGACAGTCCAGCCATGCCAGTGCCCTCCCAGTTTCCAGATGCGGACATGGGATATAACTTTAGGTTTAGGTTTGATTCTTCCTGTGAACACAAGAATAAGGGCTGGGATGCAGAACACAAGGGTTTTCTGGTAATGTACCTGTGGCAGCAGCTGCTTGGAAAACTTCATCTCATTTTGAAGTCTGATTAAATTGAGGGGAAAGAAGCTTTCACAGTCTGTCTCTTCTCAGAACAGAGTCTGAGCAATGGAGCTTAAATCAAATTCAGCAGCAGCTCTGTATGCCCAGAGACTACGTGGCCGAGTGGTTTGATGTTGAAGGGCTGTGCTGTGCTGGCTGGCTACCCCGAGGAGACAGTCTCAGCTGAATCCCTCCCTGAGGAGCCACAGATCCAGTCTCAATTGAGCACAGTCATGCGTTTGAAATGTTTCTGAGTTGAAAGAAAATTCCTGTAGCTGTTTCTGTCAGAAATTATTGTGAATGTGTTTAATACCTGCACTGATATTTCTGCAGCTTGTCACTCTCCATCCACTAAAGGTGACAGCAGAGAGGGAGGCCTGCACAAGCTTCCCCCATCACACACTCACCCGAGGGAGCACCTTGGTGGGAGGGGGACCTTTGGGCAGGTTTTCAGCAGGCAAAAACCACAACAGGTTTGTGAATTGCCAGGGAAGCAGGCGATGCTCACTGTCTTGCTGCACAAGGAAAAAGACCATGTAAGCACCTCCTGGGGCCAGGTGAGAAGAGGTCTCAGCCCCCCCACCCCACTCCACCCCAAAGGAGCTCAGACAAGCGTAACACCTCCTAATTTGTTGCGGGGGGAGGGGGGAAGGCTTTACAAGCCCCCAGTGAAAGCAGCAATGGAAAGTCTGAAATTTTTCACTAGTTTCTGTACTGATCCCAGCTTCACTTGCCTGTCTGCTGCACAGGCAAGTTTACAGGATCCAGTATATGATTTACTTTTGGACACAAAAGTGATAGCTCCCCATGTTTCTATAAAACTGATTTATTGGCTGTGTGTCAATGACATCAGCACATCAACCAGTGCAAGAGGTGCATTTTTATCAGTTCTGTCTTACAGGGAGTTATGTGTGCTTTACAAGTAGCTCAAGCACAACCATAAAAATAAGGCCTATCCCAAGTAATGTCAGAAATAGAAGTTCCTCTCCTGCAGATTGTTGTTCCTTTTTGCCAGCTTGACCTCACAGGACACTTGCAGCTCCCCTGATGTATTGCGGATGGAGACCTGCCAGGGATCTGAAGGAAATAAAGACCTACAAGCTTGGCCAGTTCTCTCCCTTGCTGCGTGTGTGCCTGCGTGCTGAGGAGCAGGAACAATTCCTTCCAGACTGTTCGTGGTGGGCCTTGCCCTGTCTTGTCCCCAGTGCAGCTGTGTGACCACAGTCCCTCCTTTCTCCCTGGCTCCGTGTTTATAATGGATGCTTTGCTAAAGCCTCTCAGAGAGATCGTGTGCATGTGCTGTATTCAGCTCAGCTGCTTCTAAGGACTGTTGAGGAAGATGAAATATGGCCTAGGGGAGAACTGTGCATTATGAGAATTTCAGGAGTGATTTGCCCAGCCCTAAATAAAGGTTGTTTCTGATTAGGTTAATGAAGGACATTGTTCTCATGGCCAGAGTCACTTGTTCTGTACAGGGAGGTATAAATCACCTGTCCCTGCACGTGGACAGTCTTTGCTCTCTGGACAGCACAGGAAAGGAAAGGAGGTTATTTCCACTGGGCTGTGAAGCACTGAGCATCCAGGGTGCTCTGTGGAGGAGAAGAACCCAACAGCTCCCTTTGGGCACTGGGACTCTGTCCTCCTGCCCCCCATCACACATGGGGGGTGCAGCCTCCAGCCCCTCCACCTCCTCCTCTCCTGCTGGACTCACTCTCCTCTGCACCAGCCTTGCTCCCAGGGTGAGTGGCTCCCAGTCCCACTCCCAGCGGCCACCCCAGAGACTGGGACATCTCTGCAGCCCTCTGACCCCTCAGCTGGGCCTCACCCGACTTGCACCACTGCAGGGCTCTCATCACCAGGACCTGCAGGTCCCTTCCTTGCAGTGTGTTGCAACAGGGATGGGCAGAGCAACAAGTGGCTCAGTGCCCCAGACAGACCTGTAACTGCCCAAATGTGTGTGTGTGTGTTTATCCCAAAGGCACAGGCTGGTATCTCACTGCACACATCCAAAATGTGCCTGTGGGAGCTCTGCACCATTTTTATCTGTTTGTGGTTGAGGGGAAAGAAAGAGTCACTTTCTCAAAGAATTTTGAAGAGAAACTTAGAAGCTGATGAATAAGTAGTAAAACCTTCTCCCTCCTTCCCTTTCCACACGGTTGGTGTTGCAGGCAGGGTTAGCTGGGACTGGGGTTCCACACAGCTGGCCAAGAGCTGTCCTCCCAGAAACCAAAGGAGCTGGGCACTCCTTCATTAGCCAAAATTCACTCTCACTTGTATGTGTGTCTTGCTTTCAGATGGGAAATGTGTCCAACATCTCGGTGTTCACCTCCACCTTATCAGAGAGAGAAGACCTGATTTTTGGCACAGTCTATTTGGTCTTTGGTAAGGAAAGGCTTGTTATCCCTGTGTCCCTGCTGCAGGCAGCCCGGGTGCTGCCTGCCTGCCTTCCAGAAACGTCCAGGCCTTTTCAGCTGCTGATGCTTCCAGAAGTGTCCAGTCATTAGCAGAATAATTAAACTGACCCTTCCCATATTCCTCAAAATGAAGATCTGACTAAAGCTTGGTGGCTGCGCTCCTCTCTTGGGGGAACTGCAAGTGCCTGCTATGGTTTCAAATATTTTGAAAGTTGAAGAATAACTTCTGAGGAATATGCTGTAACTCCTACCACAGCCACCTGATGTGAGATGGGCAGGGACTCTGTTGGCATCACCAGCTTCATGCTTGTTGGAGGGGATTTGGACTGAGCTGGCCCTTGCTCTCAGCAGAAGCTGCTGGTGAAGGTTCTGTCATTTGGAGTTAGTGGCACTGAAAAGCCAACAGGCAAAACTGAGGGGCTGGGCCTTGCTCGGAGGTGGCCCAGACCTGGTTAGTGTGGGCCAGAAGTGAACAATGGGCAAAGAAAAGCCTCCCAAGTCTCCTGAGCCCTGAGCAAGTTTTCTCCCAAGTGCTAGAAGAGGTGTTTATGTCTGTGGGGACGGGGAACCCAAGGGGTGCTCACGCCACTGGACTGACAGCAGTCCTGTAGGCACCTACAGCTGATGAAATGTGCTTACCACAGATGTAAGACTCACTCTGTGGGAAAAATGCCCTGTGAGGCTGGAAAGAAGGACAAAATATCTCAGCATTCTGCCCTCCAGCAACTCCAAAGCCTCCAAAGCTCTGTATTTGGCCAGGTCCCATGTGAGAATCATGTTCCCGAGAGGAACTTTACTGTTGGCCATTCAGCAGCTTTGGAAGCTGATTCCTACCATGGGATTTAATTTACAGCCTAATCCATTAGGAGAAACTCTTATCCTGCCCAACCTGCCTCAAGAGCAGCAAAGATTCCCCTTCTGAGGACACTGAAACCTCTTTTCCATGAAAGCACAATTACGTAATAAAAAAGAGAAAGCCCTTGTTATAAAACTTTAATCACCACTGTTGATTTAAATACACTAATAGCAAACAGAGAACCTTCTTTTGTTTAGTCTGGATTTTCCTTGATCTTCATAGTTCCTTTCTTCTTGTTTGTTTTGTTACCATGATATTGGACAGCACAGAGTCACAGGAGTGACATTGCCAGGAAGAAATTACAAAGGGGAAGGGGCCCAGCTCCTTGGCCTCACATCAGAGGACAATTGCACAAAGCCCCTGTTATTTATCTAGCTGGAAGGAAGTGCCCCCCTTGCTTCTTCCAGCTGGAAGAAGTGACTTTGGCCAGATCCTGCACCCGGAGCCCATTGCAATCTCATCCCATCACTGCCCTCCTACCAAACGCCTCTGTAGGATCTCAGGAAGGGGAAGGGATCAGATCCAATGTAAAGCAGCTCCAGATGTGCTCACAGAGCTCTGTGGGTCCCGTGGGCTCCCCTATTCAGCCCAGGGTCCAGAGAGGGAAGCCTGGAGCCCTTTCCAGGCTCTGTAAACTTCTCTGGTATTTGCTTCCAAATGTCTCAAGATGATCCTTGTTCCCTTCCTGGCTCTGTTACACACAGCACTGTTCCTCTGCCTTCTCCACAGGCATCATGTCCTTCTCTGGGAACTCGCTGCTGCTGCTGGTGGCCTATCAGAAGAGGTCCTTGCTGAAACCTGCCGAGTTCTTCATCGTCAATCTGGCCATTAGTGACCTGAGCATGACGGTGACGCTCTTCCCCTTGGCCACCTCATCCTTCTTTGCACACAGGTACCTCATGGAAGTGGCAGGGGGCAGTTTGTAAACCTTGTCTGGAAATGGGGAGATCCCTCGTAGGGGGTGCAGAGGAGCCCAGGCCTCAGCCTGGTGGCACTGGGGCACTGTGTAAGCTCACAGACATCCATCCCACCGCGGGTGCTTTGCTGCTCCCTGTCCCTCTGGTTCCTCACACAGACCTGCTGTAAAAGGGGGTTGGTCTCCAAGCCAGCACCACGTGGCACAGGCACTGCAGTGGTGTGTGCCAGTGTGGAGCAGGGCAGGTCCTGCATCCGTGGCTCCATCTGTGCCTGTCACTGGGACACTCAGAGAACAAATTAGCAGAGAGATCACACCCATGTTTTCTCGATCAGGTGCTGGTACCTGGTGTGGGACCAGCAGCAGGGAAATTCCCAGCCTCCCTGCGGAGCTGGGACCACAGAGATGACCCCTGTGGCAGGGCTGTCCTGCAGCTGCCCTGGGCAGGGGGAAGAATGGGTTCACTTGCAGGTCTCCTCACAGGTGGCTGTTTGACCGGGTGGTTTGCACTCTCTACGCCTTCTGCGGGGTCCTGTTCGGGCTGTGCAGCCTCACCAGCCTGACGGTGCTCAGCACGGTTTGCTGCCTCAAGGTCTGTTACCCAGCATATGGTAAGTGCTGGGATGCGTTACCTGATCCATACTTACACCCCCTCTGTCAACAGAGCCCTTTTTTTTTTTTTTGTAGTGAGTCAGATCCTCCTCTTCTGGAAAAGTTTTGCCCCGGGACAACCCGTTCCCAGTCAATATACTGAGTCGTAGAATTGCAGAAACAAGTTTAGGCTGGAAAAAGTCTGTGAGATCACAGAGTCCAGCTGTTACTCCAGCACTGCAAAGTCCACGACTAAACCATGCCTCCAGGTCCCACATCCACACGGCTGTACTAGAGCAGGTTGCAGGTTTTTGAACATCCATCACGGATGTGAGCTTAGACCAGAGCAGACTCTGCATCTAGGAAGCCACAGACTCTGGCAGAGCAACAAGAGCTGCTTTCCCTGGTCCCTAGTGGCAGAGCCATAAGCCAAATGTATATAATTCACCGAAATAATTAGTACAGGAGGGCTGGATTTGCAGTGTTGTAGCTCTTGTCTGTAGCCCTGTTTCCACCTGGATGTCCTCCACAGAGCTAAGGTGAATGTTCACGCTGCAGAGAGCACCTGAGGAAGTGAAGGGGTGCAGGGGTGTTCCCTACTCATTCCCTACACACGGTTCCTCCTCCAATTTGGAGTTCTTCATTTCCTCAGCTCAGCTGCTGATCCTCCATCTAGCATGTATCTTCAGAATATACTTTGCATTAAATACCAAAAATAGAAATAAAATGGGAAATCAGGGATATTAGTTTGATTTGCAGCCCAGCACCCAGGGTCCATCCTCTCCCCTCTCCCATGACTCACTACCAGTCTGCCCAGAGCCGGTGACCACTGCCAGCCACTAGCATGCTTTGTCCCCAGCAGCTCTCAGTGCCTCAAGGGTGATGCTGGAGCAGAGTCACCCTGGTTATGTGCCAGCACAGCAGCTCAGGAAGTGACTAAAAAGGTGGGAGGAAAGATAAAGATGAAAGCTGGCTATTGAAAGGCAGCCCAGGTGCTGGTGGCTTTTCCCTGAGCAGCTTCTGCTCTTGATTGGCCTGCACTGGGGGCTCGCACGGGGCTTATCTACAGCCCAGCCCACCTTCTGTGAGGAAGTGCATAATCAAAATGTGCTTTTAGTTGCTTAGTTTCAAAGAAAAATGTTACTTCTATGTATGGCTGAAGAAGTAGCACTTCACAGTGAGTTTTAGAAGATCAGAGAGTTTGTGATTTGATGGGGGAGATGGGGGGACAAAAAGAAAAACCACCTCTGCCAGAGTTTCAGTCTGCAGGGAGGGAAAGGTCCTTGTTCTGGCAGGGTCTGGGGTGGCCCTGAGCAGCCCCTGTCCCGTGTCCCAGGCAGGGGCAGCTGCCCAGCCACCCTTCTGGCTGCCCGTGGGCTGTGGGTGCAGTGTGTCCTCACGTGTCACACAGAGCCCCTTCCCAGCAATTCCCCCGGAGGCCCAAGAGGCTGTGGCCGATCCTGCCGCTCGCTGCCGGGCTGAGGGCAACCCTGACATCTGTCTCTGCTCCTTGTGCTGGCGCCTGGAGGTGTGGGTGGCTCAGAGTTGCAGTCTCCTCTCTCCACCAGCCCTCACCCATGAGAAACCATCCTCACGCCAGTCCCTCTGCCGCAGGGAACAGGTTCTCCCCGAGCCACGCCGCAGTGCTGCTGCTGTGTGTGTGGGCTTACGCCCTGACCTTTGCCATGGCCCCCTTGGCCGAGTGGGGCAGCTACGGCCCCGAGCCCTACGGGACAGCCTGCTGCATCACCTGGGAAACCTCGAGCAGGGAGGCCACGCTCTACATCCTCGCCCTCTTCATCTTCTGCTACCTCCTCCCCTGCCTCCTCATCCTCGCCTCCTACTCGCTGATCCTGTGGACGGTGTGGGTGTCCCGGAGAGCCATCCAGCAGCACACGTCCCCCCAGCGCAGAGCCCGCAGCCTGCACAGCCTGCTCCTGAAGGTAAGGGGGATCAGGGGGCTGTGGGACCTCGGGGTGCCCCAGCCCCCCGCCCTGTGGGCAGGTGAATGCAGCAGAGCCCCTCCCGCTGGGTGTCTGCTGTTCCTGATGAATTCTCCAGGTGTGGGTAATAACATATTTCTCATTTAAAGCCATCAGGTGGAGGAGTTTTCATTTTAAATTGCATTGGAAAAGATCAGAAAGGAGCTTGCATGAGTCATTGTTCCCCAGACTACAAGCTAATACTATAATTTACCAAGGATATGTCAAAAAAAAAAGTGAATACCCTTTAAAAAAAACCCACAGCACGAAAGAAAACAGCTTGCAAGCCTTGCAAGACTGGCAAGCTGTGTCCGATCAGGGGAGGAGGGCTGAGCACAGCCCGTTTCCAGGAGTCCCAGTCAACCCACGTGCCAGCACACAGATTGCTGGAGGGATTTTCAGTGCTTCCAAAGGCTGTTGGGGTCCGATGCTGACCTGGTCCCAGCAAGGTGTCTGGGTCCTTTGTACCTGTCTGCTGTGGAGTGCTGAGGCAATTCCCGAGTTTCCCAGGCAGGACGGGCTGTGAGTTGCCTGAAGTGAGAGCAGGTTTATGCATGCGGCGTACTGAGTTGCTGCCCTGATGTCTGACATCCCAGTGATTCAGGGTGACGGATCCAGAGGTCTGAGCACCTTTCCCTGGGAATGTAAGGACTGTCTGGGGTCCAGCTGCACATGGCTGAGTTTTGGAAGGGGTCTCAGTGTCCCATGTGTGCCACAGGAGGCTCCTGGCACCACCGTCTCCATCTCCTTCTCTTCCAGCTGAGTGTTGCCGTGTGCCTGGGGTTTCTGGCTGCCTGGACCCCCTATGCCGTGGTTGCCCTGTGGGCACTGCTCGGGGACACCAGCCAGATGCCAGCACTGGCCTTCGTGCTGTCGGCCGTCTTTGCCAAGTCCTCAACGCTCTACAACCCGCTGGTGTACCTGCTCTTCAAGCCCAACTTCCACAAGTTCCTCTCCAAGGACAGGGTGCTCCTCCAGGCCCTCCGCACCCTGCTGTGCTGCGGCTGCCCCAGCGCGGCGCTCCAGCCCTTCCCGTCCCCGGGCGTCAGTGACCACGCTGGGGCTTGCAGAAACTGCAACGACACTTTTGAGTGTTTCAGGAACTACCCCAAGTGCTACAACCCCCCCCAGGCCCCCGGCAGCTCCCCCCTGCACGGTCCCCTGGCCATCCTGGCCAATGGAGCTGCTTGCCAGCCAGGGCTGAAGAGGACAGTGCAGGTGATGGTGCTGGTCACACGGAAGAGGTCGGGCCTGGGCACTGTGAATGTGGTGGGGGAAGCCCTGCCATCAGCCCTGGTGAACGACCTGCTCTGAGCCTGGCTGTGCCCGGCTCTGTCCTGCCAGCACACCGCAGGACAAACCCAAACACAACATTCCTCTCACCCACGTACCCAGCGGGTCCCCAGATGTTCTGTAGATGAAGTGACGTGAAAATATAAGACCAGCCTTGCCTCTCACTCTGGTTTGGCTCTTGCAACTCTGAGCCTGGTCTTTGCGCTTGCAAAAACAAGAACAAAACCAGACCCTGAGTGCCTGAGATCTGCCCAGGGTGCAGCCCAGGGTAGTCTTTCCTGCTGTTTGCTCTCTGAGCCCTTGGCCTTTGTTTTTCCATCCCGGTGCTCTGATGACCAAGTAGGAACTTGGTTGTCTTAAAAACTGTGCCTGGCAGGGCAGGTTAGGGGCCAGGAGGCCCTGAGGGGCATCTACCTTCACTGCTGGCTCCTGCAGCCCCTGCAACCATGTCCTCTCCTGCTGGGGAGCAGGATCATGTCACACGGCTACCTCACTTGGGATTATGAAGCACCTCCCTATAGCTCTCAGGGACTGCTCTCTGTGCCAGCTGTGCTACCCCCCCTCCCTCCATTTGAATGAAACCCACCACTGTTGTGTGTTTAGAACAAGGATTTGGGGTTACAATAATCCTGGAGTGACTAATGGCAGTCCCAGGTTGTGGTCTCCAGGCAGGGAATGACAAATCTGTGGCTGAGCAACATCCTGGAGATGGGGCCGTGACCACAGGTGTCCCTGGCACAGGAACAACAGGGCAGCTGCTGCCTGGGCAACAGCATCCCTGAGGATTGAGTTGGCCCTTGGAGATCAGTGTGGGCAGCACGCCCACGGGGAGGGACTGGCACAAAAGAGTCCAAGAAGCTGTGCTAAGGGCCTGATGCAAAGCCACCCCCACAGGAGCCCACCCAGCAGCTCCCCTGCCCCATCCCAGGTGCTCTGTCACATTGAGGGGATCCCGTGGTGTCCGTGCTGACCAGTAACCATGTTCCAGAAGTTGTCCATTTCTAAAGTAAATTCACTCATGCAAAACTGGCTTTTGGCTCTGTTTAGCTCTGTGTTCGCAGTCATGCTCTGGGATGGATGGGAACATGGATGGGAACATGGATGGGGGCATTGCTGCCGTGGCAGTTGCAGAGAGTGTCTGGGGCTGGAGCGTGGGAGGGCTTGGGGCCACATGAAAGTGATCTCAGGGACAGGGCACGGGGACACGGGGCAAAGAAACCTCCCCCTGCCCGTCAGCCGAGCCTTCCTACTGCCGAGGGACACAGCGACGGCGTGTCCGGCAGCAGCAGGACCTGCTGCACCCCCGTGTGCCCGGGCTGGGCTGTGCCCTCGGGCTGCCCGTCGGCCATCCCCGGCTGTGCCTGCTGCTGCCCACCGAGAGGAGCCTCCAGAAAGGGACCGAGAGCTGATTTCCCACCGCAGGAAACGAGCACGAAGGGCTGCTGCCACCTCCTGGGGGCTCCGGCGGCATGGCCACCCGGGACGGACAGGGACCAGAGACTGACCCAGCCGGGCCGGGGGACTGTGCTGGGCTCAGGGACACGGCGGGTCCAGCCACCTCTACTGGTTAAAAATACTGGGGGTCAGAGATCACCTAAAGGAGACAGGGGGAAAAAAACCTTCAAATCCCCTCAGGTCCTTTATTACTCCCGGAAGCCCCCAGATCAGTGTCTGCACGTTCAGCTCGCTGTGAGAATAATGCCCAGCACAGAGAGCACTAATGATGGGAGTGCTTTAATCTCCATTCCCGGACACTCCTGCTGCCGGGAAGGGCAGAGGCTCTGCAGCCATCCAGCAAACCCCAACCAGTTTAATGAGCTCCCCACGCTATGGCCAGGCCGAACAGCAGGTCTGGGTACTCCTCCCTGCCAGGCTGGACCCAACCCCTGGGGCACGGCACGGCTGTGGGTGTTTAACCAGCTGGGAACGGGGCCGGCAGCTGCCACCAACTACTTACCTGAGGACTAGAGACAAGCCCCTCCCTGTCAGGGCAGCTCCTGCGGTGGCTGGTGGGGGGTGAGCCTGCAAAGAGGATGGAGCCTTCACCCTCGAGGCTGAGGTAGGATCTGCACCAGCTGCTGGGTTGGGCAGGGCTTGGGAGGGGATTCCTGGTTGTGAGAACTAATTTCTTTGGATTTGGTGCTGCTGAAGTGGGTGGGAAGGGGTTTGGGGGCTGCAGTGCTGTGTTACTGCTTGGTGAGAGCTTGGTCCTGGTGCAGGGAAGGAGCCAGAGCTGCCTTGGGGTGGGTTTGGTGTGGGGGGGCTGTGCTACAGGCGCTGTGTTTCCCACTCACTTGGGGATCTGAGGGCACAGCAACACACTCCAAGGTGGCAGGGAAACAGTGTGTCCTAGAAAGGAAAAATAGGGAGTAAGTTGACAGTCAAGGAAAGCCCGCAAAACTGTAAATGAATGTGGAAATCAGTGGTTGACATAGCAGCTGAAATTTCTTCCAGTGGTTCCAAACTGTGGATGGTAATGCGTAGTTTGAGGGAAACTGAAGTCTTAACTCTAAGTTGTGTAAATGTAGTGATGTTTTAATGCAGTTGCTTTTTAAATAACTTCTCCCACCCTGCATTCCTCCAGCTTCTTTGCCTCAGATGATTTAATTCCTTCTGGCTGTGGTGGGTAATTGAATGTATAAACCTCTCCAGTTGGGGCTCTTGTCTATTATCTTGGTGTTGTCCAGGGGCAGGGCTGTGAGGAGGACCAGCCTCCCCAGCAGCTCCATGCTCTGGCAGGGCCCACAAAGCTCATCCATCTCCTGTTCAAATATGAAGAGGGAGCCCCTGATGAAGGTTCTATCAGCACAAACCAGAGCTGCCCTCAATAATGCCAGAGACCCCTTGCATCCAGATCCTTCTGTATCTCCAAAACTAGCTGTTTCCCAAAGGCAGTGGTGCACGTGTCCCTGTGCTGTCATCCACTCTTCCCAAAGGCTGGGCAGCCTCAGCCTGTGACACTGATCTTTAAATGCAGCCCCTCAGGTGAAAACCTCCTCTCAGGTGGGTGACCTCACCTGTGGGGCTGCACAGCCACAGGGGAAAAGGTGAAGGGTGTTTAACCAGCACAGCTTGGAGCCCTGCTTTGGCTTCCCAAAGGCTGAGATCCTGAGGAGCAGATAAGGATGGCTGTTCATGGCAGCTTTAGGATTGGGCTCTACAAACAGCCCACAGATCCTTTAGTATTTAAAATAAATGAGCGTCTCTTGGTGCAGTTGAGATAAAATTAACATCTTCACCGGGATGGAAGGGAGGCACGGAGAGCTGGGTGGGTTTGCTCGCGTTGGGTGGGTGAGTCACAAGCAGTGGGGCTGGGGCCCACCCGGGATACAGGGGGGCTCAGGCCTGGGCAGGTGGAACATGAACCAGACCCTGTGGCAATGCCCACTGCGACTGTCCCACAGCTGTCTCGGGGGGCAGGGTGCCCCCAGCCAGGCTGTTCGGGTGGGACAGGAGGGGTGTGTGCAGGGGACAAGCAGGAGCCCGTTGCAGGCCCTGCTGTGCCTGCGTGAGCCCCGGGAGCTCTCCCTGGCCCAGCGCAGGCTGGCTGTGTGTGGCAGCTGGCACAGGGAAGGGGTTGGGTGTCCCCCTGATGAGGGACATGGAGTGGGGTAGGCAGGGGCACCCCCTCCCTGCCTGGTACAGGAGCTGCTGTCAGTCTGGCCAGTCAGATGCGGCTTTAGCAACCCCCAAAATCAAGCTGGGTGGGTCTGCAAAGGGCATCTGGGCTACTGAAGAAACTGAGGCACAGAGCAGGCCTGCGAGCAGGCAGGGACCACACAGCACAGTGGGTTTGCTGTCCTCTGGAGCAGCGGAGTGAGACCTGTTGGTTTGGAGAATGGGATGGGCTGGAATAGGTGGAAGAATGACTTCTGTGAGCTGGTGGAAGCTGAGCTCTGGGTTCCCCTGCCCCTTTCAGGTATAGCTGCTGGGCTGTGAGCCAGAGCTCACAGTCCAGCAGCACCCCGGGGCTCTGCAGTCACCAATGTCTGCGTTCAACTTTGGGGGGTTCTGTAGTTAAGAGCTTAAAAAATCAAGTTTGCTCTTGCACAAATTTGCAGATGAAATGAAGTTAGGATGGGGCAGTTACCACTTGTACTAAGAGGAGTAGAGTTTTATATTGGTCTGATAAAATAGGAAATCACCTAAAGTAACTGGCAAGCAAATCAACAGAGACAGATAATTTTTCTTTTCTAAGCATATTAAGTGAAGAACGCCAACCTGTGAAACGACTGACAGAAAAGCCAGTGTATTGATGAATGAATATGAAAATGGGTCACTTAGGTAAACACTTCTTTCTCCTAGAATATGGAAGTCAGACAGCTTTGTTCTCTCAAAATACACACTTGAATTCCAAGTTTTGACAAGTGTAATTATTTTCTTAAATTTTGGAGCAGCTGCTTTTAAATTAAACCATCCAAAATGTCTTCACCCGAACTGCTCCAGAGCGACTCCCCCCGCTCCAGCTCCAGCAGTTAATCGCTCCGATTCCCTGTTGGGATCCCCGCCCGGGATGTCCCGAGGGGCCGGCGCGGTGCCGCCCGCGGCCGCCAGGGGGCAGCAGCGCCCAGCGCACCTGGCGGCAGGTGCGCGGCTGGTCCCGCGGAGCCCCCGCGATCCCACCGGGAAAACCGCGGGGACCTGCGGGACTGGGGGCTTCGGCGTGGCCCTGGCACAGCGCTAACCCCGCTGTAACAGCAGCTCCACCCATGTACCCCCTGCCGGTGACAGGAGATGCTCCCAGGGGCTTCCTGCCAACTCCCGGGCTCAGGGGCTCAAGCTGAGAAACCCGGTAGGGCTGGTGGGTAACTAAAGGGGAATTCAGGCCACCGAGGTCTAGAAGGGTGACAAAAAAGCCCGATTTTCACACAGATCCTCCCAAAAATAAAGCAAGCTCTGAGTGCTTTCATGCCCTGCTCAGACCCACCAGTGCACGTTCCAGCTCCAGGATGAGCAGTGGGGCCCTTCGAACTGGCAGGGAAAGGGCAGCAGGAGAAACTGCTCATACAACACAGGGTCAGGATTCTTAATACATTTCTTAACTTTTATTCTCCCAGCAGGTAAGCAGCGGTTAAAAAACCTCAGTAGCAAAACCAGACCAAAAGTAAGTCTCACGCTTTCAGAAACAAACATGTGCATCTGCATGTCAGATTTGGGTGCTGAACTACCGTTCACATCCCCGCAGTGGATATGCAAATGACCAAGGAGGAATCTGGCAGCGGGAGCAAACTGCTGCATGTGTCACCATGGCAAATGTGCAACAAACACGTGTGTGTTCAGGTGTTGGCAATGCTGAGCAAACACCGGGCCATGGAGAACAAACACAATGATACCACATGTTCTGAGACGGTGTAGGCAGAAGAGAAAAATCTCCTTAACAAATGGGACAGCTTAAGGGAAGCTGTTTGGCACTTCCCGGCTGAGGCTGCTTCAGCCATGTGCAACATTAACTTTTCAGTACTTGGATCAGATTTTGTAGACTCTTCTTCCTCATGTACGTGCTGATTTTGCTTCCACAAAAGATTAAAAATTCCACCGGTGAATTCTGGAGTGTTAGGGACACTTCGTGAATTAGGAAATATAAAAGCTGCTCTTTTTTAAGATTTGAAGCCAAAACGCCAGCAAGGAGCAACTGCCAATTACAGAAACCCAACTGTAACGGGCTTTAGCCAAGGAAAAGAAACTACAATTCCAAACACAGTTCTGCACTGTGTCACAGTACCCACACTCCCCCAAACTATGCTATAATCAGTACTGTGGATTACATTCCTCAGTATAAAAAAAAAGAAATCCCACAAAATAGAAATCAAGAATTTCTTAAGTGACAAAACTATGTTTTCAGAGGTGCTTCCTTGTATGTGCAACATCTGCTTTTGTCAAGGTATGCATCTTCTCTGGGTTCATAACGTGCAAATCCCATAAATTATAGATTTATTCCAGTCAGATTCCCTTACTAGCTCTGAAACAAATTCACAGTATAAACTGTCGAGACTCTTCATGCTGTGAAGGAATATATATATTTAAAAGGTAAAGTGCAATTTCTTCTGTTTTGCAGAGCCACTCAATGGCTTGCACTGCAGCATGTGGTTGCAGCAGGTTTTGGAATGGGAAGAAGCCCTTCCATTAACCAATGTCATCATTTCATGGCAGATGGTTCAGCTTTTCAACAGGCTGCAGGAATTTGCTATGCAGTAAGGCCTGAACGAAGGCTTCTTCGTTCAGGCCATCCAGTGTCCGACACGTGTGGGTTTCCCTCCCTGACCAGTAACAGCAGAGCTGTGGTTTTTACCTAAACATGTAGCACAAGACGTGTCTGAAATCTGAAAATTCATCCTTCGCTTTCCAGCTTTTGCGCAGACAAGACTCTGGATACTGGACCCTCTCTGTAAGGCTCTGACACACCCTCACCGCACTCCTGCCCCGCTCTGCTGCAGCAGCTCTTGCTCGTCATCCTCCGACCCCGAGGGGCCCTGTCGTACCTCTTCATACCACTTGTTTGTCAGGGTTTTCATCTGGATGCGCCCATCGTGCAAGTCCTGAGGCAAAGGCAAACCAGAGCACTTTGTTACTTGGCTGCAACACCGCTTGTGTGTTAGAGCAAAACAGAAAGACCAGTGGGACACATTCCTTGGGAAATAATCAGCTCCTGGTCTCTACGCAATCAAAGCAATTCTGTTTCCTACCAGAAAATATTTATCAAGGGCTCAGTCAGTAATTATCGCCACAGATGATAGTTTTGATGAGGGGTATTTTTACCTGCGTTTTTAGACAGGCCTGCTCTGTGTGTTTCAACAATCCTAATGCTGTCTGGAGGACCTGGCTTTGACTCTCCTCCTTGTGCTCCCAGGCACACTGGGAAGCTTGTGGCCTCCTGTGTTGATTCACATACTTATTTTTCCAGCCTTTGGTTGCCATCTGGATGGCAGCCTGTGCTTTTGGCTACCAACTACAAATCAGATGCTTACTCTGGTTTCTTGATTCCTTTTCGACTTCGCGAAAAATGCCCTTAGTTTTTGTGGGAAAGTGCTGAAAGGGTACTTTTGAAAAGAAAGGTACAAAACAAGAGGAAAAATAGTACTTTTGAGAAGGCTAGGAAGATGAAATGTGCACACTTTACATAAAATTATCAACTCCACAGCCAAAATGCTTAATTCTGTGGCAAATTGGAAAATGGGTGAATTATGTGGCTAAGGAGTCTAAGGTTTTTGAGGCATGGGAGTGAAAATGACACAGCATTTACACCTCTCAGAGCCACTCAGTGTTAAGTTACAGGTTCAGTCAGGTGTCATCTTGCACCCACAGCCTCAGAGCTCTGGTATCCCAGTGAAGCAGTCTGAAAAGTGACGGTTGCAATGCTGGTGCATATTTCCAAGACAGAAACTGCACAGCCCCAGAAGTCACAGGACCATTGACAGTAAGAGGCAGGAACTGTGTGTGACAGCACTTTAAAAACTCTGCCTGAGCTGGTTTTTCTAGCAGCAGCAGAAACCAATAACTCCTGATACCCTTCATGGTTCTCCGCATGATTAAAGGTGAGCTCAACAAAATCCATACACCGAGTTTAACTGGGGTAGGCCTGAGATGCTCACTTAATCCAACCTGCACTTTTACAGTGCAGCTGTTCAATACAGCTGCTCTGTCTATGCATGAGCAATACAGAGATGTCTCACTGTCCCTAATGCACAAGTTGTGTGGCTGCATGACAAGCTCTGCTTGATACTGAGGGAAATAACAAACTCTAGTTTTGTTTCTTCAAGAAAATGAAAATGACTTACTTCTTGCGTGAGTCTTCTGGTGAAGAAAGGATTCAAATACTCGACATCAAGCCGCATAAACCCTTTGAGGTTCTGGCGTTTTATGTACTGGGCTTCATATTCCTCCTCTGTGAGCTCTGATAAATGTTCAGATTCTATGGTGTTTCCCTAGAAAAAACACAAATACTGCAATAACCCGAGAGAAGTGCCAGTCATCCCTCCAGCCTGCTTCAGACCTTGCCCAGTGCTCTCCCTTCTCACAACCAGTTCCCATTCTGGAACAATACAGAAATTATCACCCCAGCCTCCCAGGGCTTAGGGCTGTCTGAGTCTGTTCAGCCGCCAACTCCCAGAGCCACTTGGCTTCCCTTTCTACACTCAAAGGGAAAAAGGCCTCAAATGTTCCATGTTTTGTATTGTCACTACTGCTGAGAACAGGTTTCCAGTGTGCAGGTTTTCTCTTGTGAGCTGGACAATGATTTTATCCAGCAAGCACCACTGATGTCATTGTCCCACAGCAAACAAACTGTGTCGAACACGGCCTGTCCCTGTGCTTTTCCCATGCACATCCCTGCATGGGTAGTGCAAGGTAATTCTGGATACTGCAAGCAACCTCATGCCATGAGAAAAAAATGAGTTCTTAAGATCCTACAGAACAATACTCTGCATATATTGTTCAATGGTTTGGGGAAACACAGGCAAAAAATGCTCTGGGATACATTATCTTCTCCAGCCTTTTGCACAAGGCGTTCCGGAAACTGGCTGTTGGTTTTGTCACTTCAGTTACTTCGCCAGAAATTGCTTTAAAATAAAGCCTAGTCAGAGGGGGGCTGCTGTTACCACCTTCTCATGGCCTTTGCTTTGCCTTTTTCAGAATAATTTCCATCTGCCTTTTATGATTAACTTCTGTCTCACACTGTACTAACTACTTTCTCGCTGTATATGACTCAATCATCTATCATCTGCTTTATGCTTTTGCAGGGATTACTTTAATTTTTATGGATCAATTTATAACTGGATTGAGTTAAGAGACTATTTCTCTTCCCTTTGTCCAAAAAGTTATTTTGTGTAAACGTTACCCAAACTCCGACTTTGGGATATTTTAAAATTATATCGCTTGGTTTTGTTCTACCACCTTGCCTTTTTCAATCGCTTTCATTTTACTTTCTTGTAAAAAATAATGTACTAGCCCTGAAAAATGTTTAAACTGGGAAGAAAAAAAACCCAACAAAATCTGGTGATCCTCTCAGTAAAAAAAGGAGGAACAAACCATCTTCTCTGTCTTGCTCAGATTAACGTCCTTCTTGTTCCTCTTGCGTGGTTTGGAGTCCTCGATGTCCACGAGCCTGATGAGGGGCATGGTGCCCCCTCCCAGCAGCAGGATGGTGAACAGCACGATGATGATGGTCGTGGTCCCGATGAGCTGCCGCTTCTCTATGGGCTCCAGGCCCAGGTGGAGGCTCAGGGCGTAGGGAATGGCACCCCGTAAACCTTATCGGAGAGAGCAGCACATCAGTGCAGAGCGAATCAACAGCAGCACTGGTCCTGAGCACTCTGAGAACTCAACAGGAATTCCCCAGCTCTAAAAGGTTTTTTACAATCCTACGGTGTGTGTGTTTATCGATCACTCGGTTCCCACCCTAAAACAAGTCTGAGAACCTCAGGCACTGCTGTTCAAACTGTGAAGCTGTTAGGCCTAGAGAGACAAGCAGCCTCTTTGCAGAAAAGCTTTAGTGGGCTCACCACTGCATAGTCCTCCAGCACAAAGGGGAAAGAGGACATTTCTGTCCCACTTGGGTTTGAGAACAGTGCAAATGTTCAGTTGAATTCTTCTCAACTAATGGAAAACCAGTTCCTCCTAGAGTGGCCCACACAACGAAAAAGATAAAACATTTTTTTCCAGTTCTCTGTATTTTGAGCTTTAACTTACCACTAAACCACATGATAAACATCATTTTGGGGGTGATTTTATGATCACGGAAAAAGTTGAGTAGGTAGGAAAGTGGAAAAATATTCACTGCTCTACCAAACAGAACCAGCACCTGAAAAACAGAAATAAAAGCAAAAGACCATCAGATGTGCTACATGCAGGAGGCTCCAGCTGCAGCTGCTTTTACAGGAGAAGGTAAATATACTCTTTTTGCTCACAGGCAGGTAAACTGCTCAGTGAACACAGAGAAACTTCTCAGCATAGGGCATTGTGGAATTTAACTCTTGAAAAATTTTGTCTGCTTAACTGAAACGAACCCAGACCTGTCACTAATGGAGACCAGGCTGCTTTACTTATAATAACTAAATGGAACCCAAGAGGCATTCCAGGGACACCAAGAATTACTTCGGGTAAAAGTTCTCCTCAGTTCAGTCTGTTCAGCTCCTTTAATCATTCCCTTGGCACAGCAGCCAAGAGGAAATAAGACATTTCTATTGTCTCCCCGTGGACCAGTTCCTCAGAGAGAAAGGCCAGAAGCCAAAACAAAAAGCACACATGCTGATTTCTCAACACTTCGCTGGGTATGGCTATAAAACATACCACACGTTGAAGTACCATGTTGAGAGAGGAAAAGAGAAAAAAAAGGTACTATTGTTTTAATAGCAAACTACTAACACAGTGAAAACTTTAACTCAGAAAAAGGCACAGTTCTCTCAATGCATTGTTTTTAAGCTCCACCACAAACAGACCTTGGTAAGGTAAATATCCTAGAATTAGTCAGCAGGATCCTTGAAGGGCTGTGCTGTTTTCCTTTATGAATCATCCCAAAATTACACAATTTGAATTATGCCTGTGGGGACAATGCTACACAGGAGGAAGCGTCACACCTTAAATACATATTAGATAGGGAAGTTACGTGTAGTGCAGGGAGAGCAGTTCCCTGCGCCGATATCTGTAAGCTGCAGATAACAATTCTTCCCTTGAACCATGCACCAAAATGGGCCAGTGTATGTTGCTGTAAGCAACTAGAAATTGGTCCCCATTTTGTTCATTTGACTCTACTTTTCTTGCTGATATTAAACAATTATTATAGCAACAGATGTAGGGAACTCCCATGTGAAACATAATCCAGTGTCACTACATAAAGCTACAGTGAAATACAGATTCAAAGACAAAGAATTAAGAAAGGAGTCCCAGACTGAACACACACTGGAGAAGGTCTGAGTAAGGACCTCCTCTGAAGAACTCAGAGGAAGTGGACTAAATTAATTGACATAAACAAACTGCAATGATATACGAGAAGGAAAACTCAAAAGCTGCAGTGCTGGGGAGATGAAAGGAGCAGAATTTGATACTGGTTTGCACTGGAGTTGCTATGAGCTGCCCATCACACAGATCGCTCACGGGAACGTAAAGATGGGTAAAAACTCAGGATTGTTTACTGGTAAAATGACCAGAATGGTTATGGATACTAATCTCAACATCTTTTGAGATTGCTTTTAATTTAATAAATCTAATAGTGTCAAAACAAGCAAGGTTCTTTTCCTTGTTTTTACTAATCTTATATAGAAGGGCTTCAAAATAACAGCTGAAGGGAATTCCTTGAAGACTGATGTACTGTACACCAAAGTGCTGAGAACAAGAATAATAATTTCATGCTATTAGAGAGAGTAAACGTTGTGCAATATACAAAAATACAGAAGTATTTTTATAAAAACCTATAAATCATAACAATTATTCTAAAATATTTTAACTGTAATGTCCCTTCCGCAGTAAGAAATATTGCAAAATGCATCTAAAAAGTATGGAAGAAAGTAAATACCTACTATGCACCAGATGACAAAGGACATTTCAAACTTGTGAGGAAAACTAAAAATTGACAGGCCAAGAAATGCAAAAACACACGTTTCTGAAAAAGAGAAATCACACCTTAAATAAACAATTCTAGAAAACCTTTTTTACTCCTATTATAAATTGCTACATACAGTACATAAAATGGTATTTCCTGACTTTTGAACGCACAAAATAGGCCCAGATGCTGTGATGCAAAAGGCCAGACTCTTGCTGGCAGAGGACAGCACTTGGTCCTGTGTGTGGGCTTTTTTCAGCTGTAAATTACCAAGGAGCAAGAACAAAGCCAGCAAAAGCTCAGTCTAAAGACTGACGAACTTCTAACTTGAGCAATAAAGGAGCTATATTTTATATATATTTTTTTTAATATATATATAATTCATAAATAAAACTGCTGATCAGGAGCTACAGAAGTTGCGTGGTTATTCATAACTAACTCCTTTGCTGTGACTTGACTGAATGCAGGCTTTTTTAGCTTTTGTAATAGATTGAGACTAAGCCTTGAAGAGCTGCTGCTGCTCTGGAGTGGTTAAGTTCAGTTTGCAGCAATGCCACTCCCTGACCACATTCAAACTGCATCCTCCAGCAAACAATACAGAATTCATTCATGGCATCCCCCCAAAACACAGGGATATGTTTGTAAAACAGAAACATGTCGTTTCTTCAAAGGTTTGGCTTGTAGAAGGAATTGGAAAGGCTCTGGGAGTGAGCTGCTTGTACCACTACGTCCAAAAACTTCTCCATTGGTGAAGCTATTGTTTTTGAAAGTAGATTTTTATATAAAAAGCCATTAAAAAAATACTACTCAACCCCCGTCTCCTACAACTAAAAATAGACCAGAGGAGTACAGGAGTCAGAGATCTCTATTTGGTCATCAATCTTGTGGCAAATCTTAGCAGGAGCCTGCAGGATGGGAGAGAGAGATTTACTGCATATTTTATCCAACGTGGCAGGAAAGGTGACTTTCGAGCGCCTTCCAGGCTCCACTATCGGGAATTCTTCTCTGGAAGACAAGCACCATGGACATACAAAGGCCTAGAAGCAAATTCACACCTCTGCTGCTCCCAAGAGAATCACCATTTCACATGAGTAAGATTTTAAACTATTAATGCTGGATATTAATTGTAGGCAGCACCTACCACACATGAAAGCAACAGTTCTCAGTGTCTGCTGCATTAAAATCTGTGTGACTGGGGACAGGTTATGGTGTGTGTAGTGAGACATCACGATGCCAGAGAAGAGGATGGCCATGATACCTGTAGGCAAGAACGGGGCAATAAACAGAAGAAACCAAAACTAAAATCACAACCCAAGAGAAAAAAACCCAAACCAAGCAGAATCCCTACCTATTAGAATTACACTGACTGTGGCATCCCTTCCCCCTTTCCTTTGGGAAATAAGACAGGAAGACCACTGCCTTAAAACCCCCACTTAAACCAGCAAAGGTCAGAGACATTGGGCATCCAGCAGAAATAGAGCTGGTCTTCCTACTTGCTCCAACAGAATGCTGGGAGAAGTTTACCTCTTCTCCTGGCCTTCAGCAAAACCTCTGCCAAGTATTCAGAGACACACACAACACTCTGCTCTCAGCTGATTTCCCCAGTGAGACTGAGGACAGGCTGGAAACCACCACAGGGCAGCAGGCTGAGCATGACCTGAGTTTGCTGAAGTGGCTGAGATCTGCAGCGTGCAGCTGAAGCTTTAATTCTGTGTTGGGCAAAGGTAGTTGGGGACAATACCAGTATTTAGAGTGGCTAACAAATGCTGATGAAAGCTGCAATTACCTTTTTTATCTTCTGTAATACAAAGTAGAGAATAGCGTTTCTTTAAGGTAAGTCAAACTTAAAAGTAAGAACAGATTAAATGACGTAACACCCAAAAAACCCCAGAGGCCCTCTGAGACAAATAATTCCTACTCCCTATCAAAGAAACTTGCACAGACTCATTTTGCTACTCACCTGAGAGCGAGATCCCTTCTGCAAGTCCATAAGGAAGGTAAGCAAAGATAATCATCATCCCAAACTCTAGGGAGGGTGTCTTCCTTAAATCAATGTGCTTTAGCACGTACACAGGGAAATGTTATGGAAAAATGTAAATTGAAACAAACAAAAAATCAAAGAAATATTTTCATCTGTGTCATTCCATTACAAAACAACGATTATGCTTTATGTACTTCTCTATTGAATAGCCAATAAAATCTACACGCTGGCCTTCAATTCCAGTATGGAAGGATAAGTAATTCCTTATGAGGAAAGTCTGATACAGAAGCTACTGCTGGTAGAAGTTTGTCAGAATGGACAGAGATAGAGACAAAGAAGATCTGCTACTGATATGCCTCTACAATACTGATAATAACAGGTAAATCAAATACTTTGAGGCACAAATTACAGTAAAAGGGCAAATAAGCTGCTTTTTTTGAACATCTGTATCCCTCTTCTGTGGTGATACATGGAATAATTTAAAAGTTTGCTGAATCAGGCTGCTGAACCAAGAGGGAAAAGTTCTACATTTAATCAAACATTCAGCTCAAGCTCTTGTTGTTTACGAAGAGCTTGCCAGTGTGTCCCAGCTGACACGAACAACTGTTGTACAAGCCCAGATCACCTGCAGTGAAGTCAGTGTTAACATTAAAGCCCTGAGAAGTAACAAAGGTGTCTGGACTACAGCAAACAGCCTTCCTGACCTCAGCAGAGAAGCTTCTGGGTTGTTTAGCAACCAATTCATGGAACTGGAAGAGGCAAAATACAACCCAGTGCAAATCCAAACAGAACAGTGTCTGCATTCAGCTGCCTGCACATGATCCATAGGGACAAATGAGCTGGGCTGAGTCAAAGGCCCTCAGGAAAAGGAGCTTTTTTTTTTTTCCTTTTTAATTAACTGTTTTATGCATGTAAAAAAAGGAGCCATATGCTTGTAAAAATGGATTGGTATTGAAATGGAATTAATATATTTTGAATTTACAAAACAATTACCATATCTTATAACACTCCAATGCACAAAAGCTATTATACAGCATTTCAGACCTTAATTATGTTCATAAAAATTTGATGTGACTTTTTAATACACATTCATGCACACTAACATAAAAACAAAATGAGCATGACAAATTCCTCAGCCAACAAAATAATGCCTCATAAGAAATATCCCCTAAGAAATACTGCAGAAGATGGGAAAGAAAAATACTATTAGAATGTTGAAGTTCACCAATTTATACAAATATATCACCAAAATGAAAAAAGGATATTAATGCAGAAATAAGACCAGTAAGTGTGCCAAGTGCTGCAGAGCCGAAGAACATTTTAAGAAAGTATCCCAGTGCCTGTAGAAAGGTTTGCCATCCACTTACATCTGACATATTTTCCCTTGTCAAACCTTCCGCTGTGCTAGATACAATTAAAAGAGAAATAAAAAGAAATGGTTATACACTCCAAGCCTGGATCCAAAAATATCAAACATCTTTTGAGCACAACAACAAAAAAGACTCCCATTTCTTTGTTGCTACCACTCTTAAAAGGCTTTTACTGTGATATATATAACAAGAGGACTGTCAAAAGACGTTAAATCAAGCCTTAGTGTAATCCCCAAAGGGAAACCTAATTCTGCTAAAAATCCAGCAATGCTCCTCTGAAGAATCCCAGAATGGCGTAAATAGGCTATGGTGATGCCCAGTATTTCAAAACAGTGTTCCAAGTTTGAAAAGGGGAAGAAAACACAGTTTACAGAGGTAAAAACTCATGTGATCCTCCAAGAAGAACCAATGAACAGGAAGAACTCTCATCAAATATTTACGTGTGGATGAGAGACAAGAAGGTCACCGAAGGAAAACAAAGAAGCCCTCAGGAGGAAAAGGGAGAAACCTCTTTGAATTTCAGGAATGTATTTCATGGAAATTCTGTGCAAAGAAGACAGAGATTCCAACCAGTGTTCCTTTTGGTTGCTGCTAGCCTTCAGGGTCTTCCAAAAAAGCACCACAACTGGAGTAAAAGCAGTCAGTTTATTGGACAATGACTTTGACTTCACTACCTGCCTGGTATATCTGCTCCTTCTACACAATCACAGTCACATCTGTTGACTTCAGCAATAACACGAAGACTTATCTACCTATTTTTGACATTTCAGCCCCAAAGAATTATCATGGGCAAAAGATAAAGATATTGGACGTCCCTGTTTCCTGTGATGGCCCCAACATAAATATGCAACCACTGCATGGATGTTGATGTATTCCCCCACACCTGCAGTGGGATTCTGGGCATAGGCCAGTGACAGAGATACAGCAGCATATTTGGCAAGGGGAACATTTCTGTGCAAGCCTGAAAGGTGACGAGTTGGTCTGCTGTTGTCAGGAAAGCAGACAGAAAGAGAGCTGATAAATGAATGGAATTAGATAGCAATCAATTATCTGGGATCAATGAGATAAGGCACTGAGGCAGTGGTAATAAGGCAGCCATTTACTGCCTTCTGTAGTTCATGCTTTTAACAAAAGAAGGACCACACAAAATTCCATTTTACACCAGAAATACATGATCTGTTCTAAATGGAGATGGCAGAATTACTGTATATCCGAATAACTAATTAACAGAAAACAAAGTGGTTGCTGTTTCCACACACATGTGTGGTTCCAATGCACTCACTTGGTCAGGACAATCGAGACTGCGTCATTGAGAATGCTCTCTCCAAAAACCAACATGTTAAGCACAGGATCCACATTGAGGGCATTGAAAATGGCAATAGTAGCCACAGGGTCAACTGCAGATATTAAAGAGCCAAATGCAAAACTGGGAGAACACAAAACAAAAGAGAAAACTAGATGAAAGAAAAATACATACCTAGTAAGTTATATGAACAACACGTAACAAAGACCTTTTGTGTTACAGTTTCTACACAGTGCCAAGTTATGCTCTCTTTCCATTCCTGAGAACTTGATCCTTTGCCAAGTTCTTGAAAAAAATCTATGTTGATACTGAAAACTCATTCTGTCTTTTAAGAGAAGACTTGGACAAGGAAGTTATGCCCTTATATTTATTAATAATACCAACTAATCAAAGTTTACAAATCTTAACTTTAAAGCTTGGTTAAAATACCCAGTAGCTGCCTAGAAAAATCACTGAGCATAGAATAGAACAGAATAGAATACAGTACAATATAATTTGGAAATAAGGGTGTAATAAATAGGGTACAGAAGTCTTTGACTTATTTATTAGTTTCATATACAGTGTCGAACCTCAGCAATCTAAACACCAACCAGAAGGTGGCCAACTGCAGTGCATTTCCCACTTATAGTTATCTGGAAGAAAGCTTCATTTCATATACTACACCATTTCCCCAAGAGCTTACCTGTCTGTCATGTTGAGTTTATAAATTACATCAGCCTGAAAGAATAGGTAAAACATAAAAATCACAATCAACTGTGGTTTTCTGCTGTTTTTTAAAAATGAAACTATTTATCAAATCCCAAGTTCATTATCAAGAAAAAAAAAATCACAGTAGTGATGTTACTCAGCTTAACACTGCCCTCCAACAGTGATTTACTGCTACAATTCTGGGCAACCAAGATCAGGGGAGACCAGATGGAACTGGACCAGATTCAGGTGAGTAGAGTAACTAACCTTCACAGGAATAGAAATCTGAGGGGCAAAGAGGAAAAGTATGGAATGCTTCCCCTACCAGAATGAAGCCTGAGACAAAAGATAAATATCTGTGTCTGTATGTAATCAATGGGAAACACCAAACCACAGAATCAAAAAAAAACATACACAGGAAGAACAAGTAAGTTTAATATTGGAACGCAGAAGATGGCTCTAGAGAATGCAGGTTTTGGAACAGCCTTGTGACAGGAAGGTTGTCTAAGTTAAAAAAAGTAATTGCTTTCCACATGGAGCATGCTGTGTCACAGAATCAGAGGTTCAGGTTGGAAGGGACCACTGGAGGTCAGCTGGTCCACCCTCCCTGCTCTGCAGGGTCCCCTAGAACTCGGGATTGCGTCCAGACAGCTTTTGAGTATTTCCAGGGAAGAAGACTCCACAGCCTCCCCAGCAATGTCCATGGAAAGGGTTGTATTACACTGCCTTTGTGAGAGCAGAGAACTGGACTTTGTGACTCAGGAATTCACTTTCACTATGTTTGTCTGCTCTTGAAAAGCGGACCTTCAAATAACAAGCCAGACATACTGTAGTGCTTCAAAGAGTGAGTCTTACCCGGCCCAGGAAATAGATTCCTCCACCTACAATGAAAGCTGATATTGCAGTGCCAAACACAGAGAACAGAATGATGGAACCAATGTTCTGAAAAAAATTACCCTGGAACATAATAACAAGTAAATTAGTGAAAATTGCCGGAGGGAAATCTCATGTTTGGGTTTGCATCTAAATTAGATTCTGATTCACAACTGAGTTTCCAATAATAGCCCCCTTGGCCAGGACTAGTGTTGTGAGACATGTCCATGGAAACACAGATTCCCAGGCAAGGGGTGAGAACCCTTGGAAACCTTTTCCTCTTCTTTATCTGTGGAATGACGTCATCTTCCCCACTTCTGATCCTACTCCTTTCCAGCGTGCCTCCTTCACAGCAGCCCTTGTACAGCTCTGATGAGCTAAGAAACCTCTCCAGCCAAGGAAAAGCACACACCCAACACCTTGCCAGCAGTCAGTTACCAGCAACAACCAATGTTCCCTGCACTCTGGGTTGAAGAGGCTTAAATTTTGCACTCTCAATTCCCTAATGGTTAATATAACGGTATTTAACGCAATTATCCTAAACTTCACGACAATAACTAAAAGCAGAGTGCGCTCTAAACAAAACCTCAGCATGCAAAATGAGTTTCTGGCAGGGGCTGACCTTGTGCAGTGAATATCCAGATTCAAATATAATAGGTGGAAGCAAAAGCAGAAAAAACATATTTGGACGAAACATTTCTTCTTCCTGCAAAACAAAAATGAATCATAATTTCAATTATATCACCATCATTATTGAAATAACACCAAATCTTCCAAAAGGTATATTATTAAAAAATACGTTGGAAAATTAAAATGGCATTAATCTTTCTCCCTTCCTCTCACAAAGTAAAAGACTGAAGAACAGTAAGCTATTCCAGGGCTGCTACTTCTATTGTTGTTCTTTTTCAACCCAGTGACAGAAATCTAGGAGTTACTTATTTTAAATTACTGCCTCCAAATAAGCCACAGAGAAAACAGGTTATTTACGGCAAAGGAAAAGTCCTTCTGTTTCCACGAAAAGTATATCCATTTTATCTCACAGTCTCAAAATCTGTACAGACTTGCCAAGGAACAGTGAATTCTTGGACGCTGAATGGAACAGGTTAACTGGCACCAAGGAAAGCTCATCACACCATCACCTCAGTGCACCCGCAGGAGACCAGGCTCACACCACTGGGAGGAGTCTGAGGCTGGACTCTTCTAGGCAAATACAATTTCTGTCTGAAATTCAACGGCACTATTCTTGACGGCTCCTTTTTGCCATCACAGTGATATAAATGGCACCCAGGATGAGGTAAGATGCTATTTTTTGGTGCCCTCACTCTTTGTCACCTATTTCATCCCTTGGCTAATGCTGCTCACGGAGCTGCACCCCCAGCCTGGCACTCTGGTTTTTCTGCAGGCAAACTAAACAAAGAAGGGAAATCATTCCCAGCTGAGTGGCCCTCTCTCTTTACCCACCTGTCTTCTCCCTCCTGGCCCCCCAGCAGAGCTTGTCACCTTTGCAAGCACCGACTAACTTGTCTAAATCCAGGCTAAACAGCTGAAGGACTGTTCTGTTCAAACCCCAGCTTTCAAAACAGAAGTCCTCATCTCTTTAAAGTCTCGTTCCTGCCTGTACCACACATAATCATCTTAAAGGATTTGGGGGGCTTAGAAAACAAAACTCATCCTTCAGACTGAGATGCTCTAGTCCAGGATTCTGCACGCACAGCTCCGTGCATCGACGGCTGACACCGCCTGGTTCTGTCAGCGCAGTAACTGCACTGGAACAAACTCTCACCTATCTGAGCAACTACACCGTTTAAGGCCCCTGAAACCAGAGCTGGACAAGGAGGCAAGAACAATGGATAGGAAGGACTGCATCTGTGCTGCGTGCAAGCAGAGACCAGGAAAGTACAACATGAGGACTGTGATTATCGGCCCTGGTAGCCAAGAACCATCAGCAAACAAAAGGTCTTAGTGGTGAACTTGAGGGAACACTGGCACATGATCCCTACAAATTACATTACAAAGTTCCTAGGGCAGGGATATGACCCAAGTTTTGCCTTGTAAAAGGACATAGCCAGCAGTCAAATATTCTATTTTTTTCCATATTCGATAAACAAAAAGTATCTAGTAAATCAACAACCATTTAATAAAGTTCATAATTATTATTGATTAGAACATTTCACATCTGAAATTACGGCTGCCTCTGTTAAAACCTGAACTTTATTACAGTGAAACTAACTCAGATAAGCAAATAATAATGTGATATCTGTGACCTTTTACCTTGGCTGACAACATGAGCAAACCAGACACAGCTCCCCAGTGCCTCCCAAGATGTGACCAACACTTCCCAGAAAACCACCATGTAATTTATCAGCTGGGTTCAGTATTTACATGTTAACAGAACGAGTGCTCAAATCAGAGCCACACTTCAAGCTTACTTCTTTTTTCCTACGTACATGATCTTAGTCAGATTATTTTATTTAACAAATAAGAAAGTATTTTAAAATGCTGATTTTGTGGCTGTTTTAACTGACAGTTCATTGATTTGATAGTATGGATAAAATGTAGGAAGCATAATCCTTGTTTCACTGTAGACTTCACCTCTTGAGATACTTCTGGCAAGACTCTCCCTCTAAAAAACCCTACTATTACAAGCAGTCTTTTTTAAACATTTAGGGATTGTTCTACAATTAAAAATTGTTTCAAATATACCTTCCAGTTGGCCAGCTTTTGAGCCTCTATGATTTTTATAAAAGCTCCCATAAGGATACCTAGGAGAGAACGAGAAAACATTCTGAAATACCCACAAAACACATCACTGTTTATCAGCTCTCCAAGTTTTAGAAGTGCAAACAAGGCAAACCATAGAACAGCAAGTCTTTAATTCCTAAATCACAAAAACACAAGGTGGTTTTGGTTTCCATATCCATATACCCAGTTTTCAACACATTACATAATTCCAGATTTTTCCTGACACAACAGATTGTCTCTTGGGATATCCCAACCCGAACACTCACACTGAGAGCGTGATGCTTACTGATGCAGAAAGACAACAGGCTTAACTACTCAAAACCACTTCTTATCTAAGCTGCATTCAAATAAAATTCCACCCTTCTTGCTGAAGAATCAGGAAGTTATGAGTTAGACATCTGTGCTTCACGTCACTTCAATGCTATTTGCAGTGTTAAAGCAGCTTAAATGACATCAGCCCTCTCCAAAGAAGTGAATTTTGTTTGAATGAAATCATAGCACTTTCTGGCAACAAATTCTGATCAGGGTGGAAACACTGTCAGAACTATTTCCCAAATGAATTACACATCTTTTAAGTCATGTAGAAATACTAATCTGACTATAAAAGAATTTTATCAAGGCTGCTGCAAACTCCATGGTTAAAGGTTATCATGCTCTTTCCTCCTATACATCTTCAAACATGTAAGACGTAAGACAAAGATTTCTTCTGGAAGTCAGGAAGATAACTCACAAACTGTTGTTAAAATGTTTTCAAGTAGTTACGAGGAATTTGTCTTTAGTCAGATTCCAGATCTGTGTTTCTGCATAGCTGTGTTTTATTATTTACAGAATGGAGACTTCACAGTCAAACACTGTGATGTAGAAGAGAAATACACCAAATGAAAGGTAAAAAGTGGCTGAGAAGCTCTAAGTACACTTTCCTGTGTCTCAGGAGCCTTTATTCTCTCATGCTGCAGCTAACAAAAGAGTCTTACAAATAGAATCACATGGATTACTCCTGATGGATGTGTCACACACACAAAGCCGTGAGGCCTAAGCCTTCTTTCATACAAAGATCTGCGAAGGCATCAGTCCCTGAGGATAGAAATAATTGTTCCATGAAATTGTTTATATGGAAAGGAAGCGCAAAACTTTAATGAAGGAACATCAAAGGTCTGCTGTTCCTTAAAGGACAGAACACAGACACAGCCACTCACACACCACACAAACACGGGTCTCAGTACTAAGTTAAGCCTCCCACCCTGGGATGGCAGCTGGGCCAGAAGCCAAGGCCTAGAACATGGCTAATTTTTGCAGAGCAACAACACTATCTTCAGCTGGTACAAGCAGTACTTGTATCACTTCACAAAAAGTCTGTGTGGGGAAAAACCAAATGACAAGACGCAGAGCCCATGCACCTGAAGGCATGGACGTCAGGAAGGGTGCCACTGCCTGAACTAACGCTCACTGCGGTGAGATTCGGTATTGAGAGCCCTCACACAGAACTAGGTTTAGATGGGATTTAAAAGAGAATCCCTCAACTCACTTCTTCTGAAGTGGAAGGGCTCCAGCATGACTTTGGGTAACCGGAGCCCTGAGTAGGTCACCCATGGCCTGGGGTCTACAAGCTGAACATCCCTATCCTGAGCCCGAGGCTAAAGTTAAAGGTTGGCTCAGTCTCTTTTTTCAAGGAAGAGCTAATCACAAGATGACTCTAACAGCATCACAGACAAAAAAGGACCTTGCATGATATCAGAAGTTAAATAGCAACAGTATCAATGAAAGGCAACAGCAGAGTTGAGGGGAAAGGATGGGCCTGAATACAACTTCCACCTTTACATAGCAGAAGTGAGCTCTTACACACGGCAGCACTAAGATTATGCCAAACGAAGTCATGAGAGACCTGCACAAAATAATGCATCAACAAGAGGGTTTAACAGCAACAGAATCAAACTTTGATGCTGATTTTTAAAACCTGTCCCACACATCTTTACTCTTCCTTTATTACTAGATGAATGAACACAGTTTTTGATAGCTGGCTCTATTAAATCAGGCAGATCAGTTTTGTCATGGGGCTAATCGGAAAGTTAAGTCCGTAAGAGTTAACCTAAGCCCCATTCTTTTGAAAATTTTATAGGCATTTTCTTATTACAACCAACCTTTATTTTTCTTGAGAACACGTTAAAACTCAGTAACAAATCAAAGAGAAAACACTTCTCTGGCAACTATTTTTACCAATGAAATTCCATCAGCTTTCAAGGATGAAGATCAAAATCCAGCCTCAGAAAATGTGTTCCTGCCCTCTCCACTAGGAGAGTCACACACCCTAGAAACCAGAAATCAGAAACTTCCGAGCAGCTCAGACAATGGGAGGAAAAGCATTTGTGAAAATAATACATATCTTCTCTGCTGCACTTTTATTAGCCTTCAATAACTTCCTGAGAACATTTGCATAATTTACAAGCCAAAGCAGGACACACCTCACTTCTGGCACTGCTCACAAAGCTGGATACTTGAAACTCAGGCTGTGCTCTTGCAGCTGTGCAGAGCATTCCCAGTCCCAGGGGGACACGAAGCAGCAATGAGCCGCAAATTCCAGTGATTATCCTGATGCCGTGTCCTGTCACCAGCGCCGACGGTAGTTCAAGTATGACTGAGTCTATAAACTAAATAAGGCTGAAATGACACAGGACACCTGGGCTGCTACTGGGTTTAACACCCTGCTGGCTTCCAGGAACTGCGTGTGCTGGTAGCATCTCGCCTGGCTGGGGGCACAGACTGCAGCTGTGCTTTGGTTCACCCCAAAACCCACCCGGGCAAGTTCCTGCACGGCCTCTGCGTGAGAACACAGGAGGTGCAGCTGCTGAGCCAGCCTGAGCAGCAGCAACAACCCCGGCGAGAAACCTCCCTGTTTCATGAACAAGCTTTTGCTGGGACTGACAGGAGCACAGGACACATCAACAACCTAAATCCAACAGCTAAAATCCTTCTCCTGCTTCTGAGATGTCAAGAACAAGAAACAGAAAGAGGAGAATGTCTGTGCCTCTGCTGCTCTGCACAACTCAGCAGGAGCAGGGACACAAGCTGGCCCAACACCTCCACTCTGCAATGCCTAGGACGTGGCTTGTGGCAGGATATACAGAATGATAGCCAAGAAAATCCAGAACTAGGCCAGGAAGAGCAGCCGATACACTGCTGAATTTTATATTGGGGATTATGCTTAAATTTAGATTATCTTTTTAACAGCCGTGGTAACTAACCTGATTTGAAGCCAAATCGACACCTTTCACCTGGGTTTTTGTATATAAAGAGGAAGGATACTGAAGGGAGAGCAATGTCCTTTTGGAACCTTTCAGGACACTGGGAGATACGTTCACCAGACACCTCACCTGTCCATGGCAATAAAATACAGAGGGAGGGAAGGAGAAGTGTGTCAGTAGTGAATCAGGCGCTGGGTGGTTTCTGTGGGGATGACAACGTGAGCCAGGGTGAGCTGCAGCAGCTCTGATCTGTGTCATGGACAGAAGCATAAAAGCACAGAAGTCTGAGGGATGCTGCTGCTATAAAAACACTCAGGAAATCCACACCTGCACCAGGACAGGCTTCTTACAGGTCAGTTTGTTTTTCAGCTGCACAGAAACACTGGAACTCCTATAGGGCCTTGCAAGCGAATGTCACTTGAAGCTTCAAAACCTTCTACTATGTGAGTAACATAATGTGGTCTGCACCACATACAGTCATCTACAAATGCAGGGAGTTACGCTGCCAGAAAATATGTTCCTCTTTCTGCTGAGTAACACCTCCAAGATTTTCTCAATCTAGCACGCAAGATGCATGAAGATCCCTTTCTCCCAGATAGCATAAGTTACTGACAAGCACCAGAAAGCTCATTTCCTTCCATCGAGAACTTGCGTAAAAACACAGTTAGGAAAATAAGAGAGAAGGTACCAGACAAGCCCAGGAGAAAGTCAAAAATCTACCTGCTCAACCAGTTCTATGCTCCTTTGAGCTACACTGGGATTATAACTAAGCATCTTTGTCTTCTTGTGGTATTTTTAGAACAGCTGTCAGTGAAAGTGTCACTAGTAATTGAAGCAAAAATATCACAGAATCTTGCAGACAAGTCACAGAGACGGCTGAAAAACGGCTGCTGGGAATACTTATGCCAGGTTCTTCAAACATTAGACAGCATGTAGAGAAAATGGTAAATGTATATGGCCTGATTTGCTCCTCATTTGCAAAATCAGGAGCATAACATACAAATACATGAAATTACCCTAACATAGAACTACAGGCTTAGGAATACTCCAAATTTAATTCAAACTAAATTAGCACTTTATCTCCATGAAGGGTGACCTTGTTATAGCTCAAGTCATAGGCAGAGCTCTTGCCATGGTACTGCTGGGATAGTTAAGGATCTAGCAGTCCAGGCAAGTTTTCAGGATAGTTGCAGTTCCCAGCTACATTAAAATCACACAGGGAAACATAATTCTAACAACATTAACACAAACACATGTACGACTTCAAAGGGAAGGCTGGAGCCTCACGGCCAGAGAGTGCTGCACATCTCCTACACTAAGGATTCAAAACCAGAGGAAGATGCCAGGTAGTGACATCCCTGTGGGTGTCATTTTCCTGGGCCAGTCTCTGCCTGTATGCTCGTTTACTTCTTCAATGAATTCAACTCTATGAATTTGTTGTTTTCTTTACTGCACGCAGTTTGCTGCATCTTTCTAGTGATGGTTAACACACAACAGAGCATTATCTCCACTACAGGCTACTGACAGTCCCTGAATTAACACAAATCCAGAATAAAAATGTCATGGTTACTCACCCAAAGACACAACAGCCACACTCTCTGGTAAAAAATGAAGCCGGTATTCTATCAGTAAATGCACCAATATGATGCAAATAGCTATGAAGGGAAAAAAAAAATGTAGGTTTAGAAGTGTTAGAAGAGAGTAAAATATACTTTTAAGTAGTATTTCTAAAATACACACAGCAAAACTTCTCCTAATGATTTAGTAGACTTTGCTCTGGCAATAAACCAAAAGGCACCATAGTCTCAGCAGTAGCTCCCACCACCACAAATATTAAGGCAGCCTGGGATGTTCCTCAGCTGTTGGGTCTCCATTCCTTGTGTCTGACTGCCACAGAAGCATGGGGTTGGAGATCAACCCAGGAACTTCAGGCACTTCTCATCTGGGGCTTGGCTTTGACACAACACAAAACCAACCTGCTTCTGAGGCTCTTCCAGATGCGAACATTTGTAAAGGCCCCTTTCCAGAGCGGGGCCCACACACTCATTTTCACCTTCCAACACTCTTAAATGAGAGACTATGAAAGGGAATAATGATAAACAATAAGCTTTCATACTGGCTTTACTTTGTTGAGGAAACCCCCCTGACCCCAGGGTGATGCTCTTAAGATCCATTACCTTACCAGACTGGCATACAGACTGGAACACAGGCCAGAAAAATCACAGCTTGTTTGGTAAGTCCCAGGAATGCAATTTTACCATGAGTGGCCCTTTTAAAATCCATGAGACACACATACTCAGAAATTTTATTTTAATCTTAGAAGTCTTCTGATCTACTGCATTTTGCTTTGGTCTTTCTTTTGTCCAAATCCAGTGTGTCAGTGACCTCTGGGGACAGAGGAACCCTCTTTGAAGACACATGCTCTAAGCAGAAGGTGAGACAACTATATTCTCTTGAAGAAAGACAACAGCCCAGACTCAGAAAAGTCTGGTGAGCACCTGCCATCCAAAATGCCTCCATCTGCACAAGTGTCAGTGATAACACTCTGCACGTCGCCATCACACCCCTGCAGGAATGTGAGAGGTCGAGGAGAGCCACAAAAATACATACTGAACTGGAGTACTTGTGCTTGCAAATCTGAGTGTCATCTACTGGCGTAAGTACCAAACTCCTGGGGGGCTCCAGGAGGGCAGGAGTGGTTACACTGACACCTGCCACTGCACTGCTCTCAAACTCTGCCCAGCAGCACGGGCCATCCTGACAACATCTGTTCCGCACACGAACAGTGCCAGCTGCTTGGTAAAGAAGGCAAGGACAATTAAAACACGTTGTTTGCACTCTGAGAGCACAGTGAGAAGATTTGCCATGGTCTCCAGCCTTCCACAGGCTTGGGAGGGTCAGGCAGTTACACACCAAACTTCCCAAATCCCTGCGCGGTATCCCGCAGCACAGAGAGAACCAAACCACTACGACTGTGAGCTGGCCTCTGTCCTCAGGCACAGAACACGTCAACAGAGACCAACAGACTTTCAGTTTATCATTCACCTATAACAAGAAGACTAAAAAAAATCGTCATGCCACTAGACTGCTCCTCTTGCTGCGCCTGGACTCCAGTCTGGACCGGCAGGATGGGCTTGGGAGCTGTCGGTGCCACCAGCTTGGTGGTAGCAGCCAGCAGAGTGTGGAGGGTGGCATTGATGGCCTCGTGGGTGGCGTTTGCAGACCTGTCAGGATAATACAAGATGTGATCATACCGGATGGGAGCAGCGCGACCAGAGACTCAGCCTACCGCGGACACGCAGAGGCCAACCGGCCACCAGATCACACCGAATCTCTGCTGCCGACCTATTCGCTAAAACTTATTAAAAGCAGTCTGCGATCGCAAATACTGCAAGGTTCACGGAGCTGATTGCCGCTGGGTTCCCCCGCGGACTGCAGACACCAACCCTCGGCAGCGCACCCGGGAGCGGTGAAAGCTGTCACAGGGCACAAACAGCCCGCCGTCAGACCGAGCGCACCGCGGGGCCCGCGGGACCGCACCCGCCGGTT
>VZRE01006766.1:467559-485912 GCA_013396775.1 Cephalopterus ornatus
TATCGATGGGCCGCCATTGTAGCAGGGGCTGCCGGTGGCCCTCATCAATAAGGGCGGCCACTGCTACTTATCCCTCAGAGCTGCCACTGCTGTCCCTGCTGCCAGTGCCCCTTATCCCTCAGAGCCGCCACTGCTGCCCTTGCTGTCCCTCAGGGCTGCCACTGCTTCCATTGCTGCCCCTGCTGCCAGTGCCCCTCATGTCTCGGGGCTGCCGTTGCTCCTTGTCCCCCAGCCGTTGCCACCAGGCACCACGTCCCCCAGAACTGCCACCCCCCAGTGCACCTTATCCCCCATTCACCACGGTCCTGCACCTTGTCCTGCTGCTGCTGTTGTCTGCTGGCTCGTGCCTTCAGCCACCACCGCCCAGCAGCATCTTGTCCCTCAGTGCCACCTCCCAACCTCACCCGTCACCCCGTGTGTTTAAGGGCAGGCTGACACCGGCTCATTTCGGAGGGTGCTCTGGAAATGGGTGCAATGTCTGCTAAGATGTGCCTAAGCATCACACCAACACGCTCTGTGGTGCCTAAAAGCAAGAATTGTGGTGGTCCTGACTTTTTAGATTAGACCTGTTCACCTGCAGGTCCCCTCACCCTTTCCCGCTGGCTGGGCAGACCTGGGTAAGGACGCAGCTGGTCCACGCACAGCTCTCACCACTCAGCTGCACTGGGAGCCTGGCCTTACAGCGGGGAGGAAGCGTCAAATGAGCCCGGGTACCACTCAGCTGACTCAGAAAGCCTCAAGACTTTCATAAAAATGCTTTTGAATGAAAATATCAGGGAGTAATTAAACAGGGATTTTGATCAGTGAATTAAAATAAAGTGTAGTCCAGCTTTATCTGGTCTAAGTTCAAATGCCGTCCTGGCACAGGTTGCTGCGGTGCTTTGGGTCTCTAAGCTCTCCTGTGCATCACTTCTTATCTGGAAAATGAGGCTAATTAGCACCTTCCAGCTTAGGAAGCCAGTTATGGGCATACATACATCCATTCTGTGCCAGTTTGAGGAGCTGGGAAGACAGGGACTATGGAAACACAGCCTATAACAGCATCACATGCATTTCTGTTTATTTCTCATTTGACTAGCTCGGGAAATAAAAGGGGGTTTGTACAAACAGACATATTGATTTGAATACCTTAGGTCATTTTAAAGGCCCTCTAGAATATCAGCAATGAACTTAATGAAAATGAAATTTTAGACTTGTGGCAGAGGCGCTGACACTCGTGATCCGTTTACGTTAAAGTGAAAGCCACTCGAATAGGTGAGAACATGCCTGAGTTTTAAAAAGCAGTGATTTGAGCAGCAGCTGTTTTTTTCTCTTTGTGTCACAGACAGGGCAGAGCTGGAAAGTGCCTGGTTTCCTGTCGACAGACTGAACCTACACCTCCTTTGCTCCCATCATCTGATGTGGTTTTGTTGTGACCTACTTAGACAGTCTTACTACAGTTATGACCAAGGGGTTTTTTCCACACTAGCTAATTTCCGACAATCTGCAGTTTGCTAATCCCCAGCTGCTTTAACTTGTTTTCTCCATCCCAGTGGTGTTTGGGACAGAGTGCATGGCTCATGGGGGGCATTTAGAGTTCACAAGTGCCAGTGAAAAGTGAGGCTGGACTTTGCGAGGTGGTGCATGCTGATTTCCAGAGGGATGTGCACATCTTCCTCCACAGGGAAACTGAGGGACTGCAGGCCTCCAACACATCAGAAACTCAGGCACTTCTGCTTTTTGATCTCAGTTTTCACGATATACTGGAGTGGAGATTATGAACACTTCATCCATAAATAATAAAGCTTGATCCAGAACTTAAGCTGATGAAACACAGGAAATTTCCTTGTGAGTACTCGCTTCCTTTTTTCTGTAAAAATCAGAATTCAGAGTTTGCCAAGGATATCTGGAAGCAGTTGGTCACTAAAAGGTGAATCATCAGTGTTTCCCTTGAGAACATCTCTTAAAAGAAATCATACTTCTGCAAATTTGTGTGCTTTTAGCTCATAATAACTTCTGGCAGTTTTCCTTGCTTTTCTGGGAAGCCCTGTGAAAAAGCAATAAGTTATATCGAATGGGATTGAGGGAGAGTGGGTGTGAATGTGGCAGAGGAGGATGGGGGGGCCTCTCAGCTCTGTGCAGTATGGCTCGTGCTCTGGGTCACAGGACAGGAAGAAGCTCCCCAGCTGTGCAGCCCGGTCCTTGACTGGCCCTTATCCTGCCCTCACAGAAATCAGAAAAAAAATCGTTGAAAGGAACCTCCGGAGAGCTCCAATCCGACTTCTGCTCCCAGCAGGGCCAGCTTCAAAGTCAGAGGAGGTTGCTCGGGGTCTCGTCCAGAGAAATTTTGAAAATCTCTGAGGATGGAGTGTCCCCACTCCGTGGATGGAGCATGGATGGAGCTGCTCTGGGAGACCTGTCCTCGTGCTGCACCACTCTCAGGGTAAAGAACTTTTCCCCTTCTGAGCAGCTGGAAGCCCCCTTGTTGCACTTCACAGCTGGTTCCTCTTTTGTTGCACTTTTTGCGGCTCCTCCTCCCTGTAAACCCTCTCCTCCTCACCTTATAGCTGTGGCCACGCTGCTCTGAATTAAAAGGAGCAGCTACATCTATTCTCAATTTCTTAAAATCTGCTCAGGCAATGGTGGAAGAGCCATTGCAGCAGAGTCGGTCAAGGGAAAGGGCATGGCTGGAGTCCCCTGAGAACTTGCCTGTGGCTGGTGCAGGACAAGGAAAATCTTAAAACTCTCTTTTCTATTCACTCGAGTTGTGCTTGGCATGAGGAGCAGGTCATCTGGTGTAAGAATGAAAGCCAGAAATTGTACTGGTTTGCCTTCCCTTTGCTTTTGTTTTGTTTCAGGGTTTTTTGGCTTTGGCCTTGGCCTCGACCTCATTTTTTGAGTTGTTTTTGTTCCTTAAATCTTTCAACTGGCATGATCAGGAAACTCCACACTTTTGTTTTACTGGCCTTGTAGCTGTCATGTGCTTTTAATCATGAGGGACGGATGCAGAAAAGGGATGACTGCAGATGTAACTCTTCAGGATGCAAGTGACCTTCTCCTCTCTGTGCCTGCTGGCCCTGGCTGAAGGGGAGCCACAGATGGATTTTGGGAGCCATGGGAAGGGTTCAGGAAGGGATGTTGGAAGGAAAGAGACTTGAGCCAGGAAAGTAGAGGCCTGGGAACATAGAGCAACACAATCCCTGGACCAAATCTCACAAAAGCCAGGATTTGAAGGGAAAAAAAAAAGAAAAGGAAAAGGGAAAAGGTAGAAGGAGGACCAGAGTCCCAGGAAACCCTATTGGGGGGGGGGAGCATCAGAGACACCAAGGGCTGCTGGGTCAAGCGAGTGTGTGGAAACAGGAAGCCACAGGAACCAGGGGGTGCAGTTGGTCAGCTCCTGGGCGTTGTGTCCTTCCCAGAGCTGTCGTGCTGTCCCTCAGAGCAGTGCACTTTGGGGGGGGAAGTAACCACAGGTGATATCAAATTATAATGTCTCAAATGTTCTGTGCAAAGAGATGGTGATTTTCATGTCTCATCTCTGACTCATCAGCAGGAAATACCACTGCTTGTTTGACCTGTTGGTGCCAGTGAGAAGGGGCAAGTCCATCTTACTGCCACTGAGGTAACCACTGAGACAAGCACCGCTCTGGCATCGCAGTGCAGATGGTTTTTCAAGGACTTGGTCACAACAGAAAGTAATCATTTTGGCAGGAGGCCGTTCAGACTGCTTCTCACTTGTGGTTTTCTGATGCACAGCTACTGAGCATCTGTTGATTAATGCATGCACTGAACGTTGCTTTTAATAGAACCCAGGAATTTCACAGTTGTTTAAGCTCATCTAAGATGATGTGGCTGTAGGTAACATAGTGTTTAGTTTTAATTCTTAAATTATACAGAGCAGCCTAAATAGATAGCTATGTAGAACACTGAGGGCAGGCACAGATGAGTAAGTGACCAGCTGTAACCTTGTGCTGGAAATGTAGGGGAAGGTGCTAATTTACAGCCCAGGACTTGGTTCTCGCTTAGGAGTGGAGGCTGTCAGCTCTAAAGAGCAAAGGCATGCCAGATTTTCTCTAGGGAGTTGGTTTAGCTGTTATGACAGTCTTTGGCCTTGGAGACATTTGGGTTTGCCTTTTAGATTATCTACAAACACGGTGATCCCAGGCAGGTTGAAGTCACCCTTGAGACAATTCTGTCTGAGACACTGAACTTCCTCCTGCAGCAGGGTGCAGTGAGACAGTGGGAGGAGACTGCCAGATACAGGGAAGCTGGAAGTGCTTCACCTAGATTTACTGTAAAACTATCCTACAACTGTTTAAATACATCGATCACCTTCATAGCTTGGATTTATAGTAAAAATAAAATATTTCCTGGGGCATGGAGAGGGTTTCAGCTCTAAACTCACCTGAAGCCAGACCCTGATTTTGGCATGGAATATGGCACAGGCCATAAGTAGTTTCAAAGACAAAATCAGCACTAATAAGAACACCAAAATCAGCAGCGGCCTTAACATGACAGTATCTGTGACCTGCATGTGAGGAGGAAATGCCTATGGCTACAGCACCAAAGTGCCAATAGGGCAGTTATTGCTTACAAAATACCTGCCTTTTGGGGGTATTCCCCAGGAGTGGTCCCATCACAGCTTCTGAAGATCTTGGCAGGCTGGGATGTGAGTGCTGCATTGGCCTGAGAACAATCTCTGTGCAAAAGGATCATCTTCTCCCACTCCCTTCTCTCAGATTGAGACTGAGACAGAGAGAACCGATGGCACTGTCCCAGGAAGGATGAATGACCTTTGTTATCAAACTCAGGACATTTCTTTATTACAGAGGCGAATATTCAGCTACCACTAAGAAGGCAGGGAAAGCATCAGCCTGTAATTTGCTTGCTTTATTGCTTTGGGGCAGATGGGAAGGATTCTCTCAGGCTGATTGATGAAATGCTAAAAACTCTTTTAAACCCTTCACTGTATAGATTTGTTTTTCTATCTTCTTAATGTGCCTTAGTATATATAGCATTTTATTCTCTTGTTCTCTAGCTACGTGCAGGAGGCATATGCCTGGGTACACATATATACACACAGTTGCATGTATAAATACAAACAAGTACATGGGCAGGCAAATTCCAGGCACTAATTCTCAGCAGATAATGTCTCTCGTGTTGCTTTGGTGTCTTCTGTTTGAAACTATTGGATGCTTGGTTTGTTTGCTTTTTATTGCGTGTTTGGTCTGGTTTTGACATGCTCAGTCTGGAGTTTATCCAGGAGGAAGCAGTGACAGCGGAAATCACATCGTATGGCTGTAGGCAGTGCCCAGCAGATGTGCCACTGTAGCCAGGCACCAAAGACTGTGATCCACCTGCAATGCAAATGGCATCAGCCCTTGGAAACAGGGATCCAAAGGGCACTGGGACATTGGGAAGGAGTGTTCCCAAGGATACTGTCATGTCACCTGAGCTCCTCCCTTGCCTTGGACATGGGGATGGGGTGAGGAGGGCCTTGTTGAGAAGCGACAGCCAACTTCTCTGCCCCTGTTTGCTTTTCAGGGAAATGGAGCTCTCCTGACCCCAACCCCACGTCCCCATTTTTGCCACCGGCTGCTTGTTCTTGCTGGCTTGTGCCCTGCCACGCACCAGCAGCTGCTCTGCCTGCCATCCCCATCCACAGAGCTTGCCGGCTTCCCCGCAGACAGGCTCTGCTGGGTGCATGGTTCAGACACTGACAGGTGGGGCCAGGAGGTGCAACCCCAGAGACAGGACACAGAGGAGTTGTCCTCTCTAGTTTTTGGTTTTAAACAGTGAATTTTTTTGACTGTGAATTCAGGCATTTCATGAATTTCAGAGCTGGTGCTGTGCCGTGACTCATCGAGTCCCCTCTCGCAGCAGTGTGTGATGGGCCTTCTGTCTCACAACGTGACTCTCCCAGCACAAATGGGCTATGTTTAGTGACAGGCTTCGGCAGGAGGCAGTTGCTATTTTACAAATGCTTAAACTAAGGCAGAGAGAGGCTGGAGAAATGGCCCCAAAACAGACAGCCAGTCAACGGGTGAGCTGGGAAGCATCTCACATGGTCCCCTCCACCTGCCCGCTAACCAACACTTTATCTCAAGACCCGAAAAACTGGGGAAATCTGCTCCCACTTTTTCACCCTGATGTTCCAGTAAAGAGGTTTTGGTTTGTTTACCAGCACAGATGACTCTCACTAACACCACTTACTTATCTTCCCTTTCTGCCGACTGCAGGCAACCAGCCAGATGGGCTGGAGCTCCATGGTGCAGCTCCACAGCCATGCCTTCTGCCAGCCCCAGGGATGCAGCCACATTGCACCAGGCCAGTGGGTCCTGCAGGCCCTGGGTCATCTTCCCAGCAGTGGCCTCCAAGTGCTTCTGCATGCTCAGGAAATGAGGTGAAAGAAGGCAGTGATGACTAAGTGCCGCCCTTTCCCATTTCTTCCTGAATGTCTTCCTCAAGTCAATCTACTTTATTCTTTAAAGGCATGTTGATGCTTCATTTCCAACCAGCATTACTAGTTCAAGCCTCCCCCATCCTGCCCCAGGTGTGATTTCTGGAGTGTATTTATGTATTTGGAGCATGTGCATCCATCCCAGAATCTGATGGCACACTGCAAGTGTGCACGTGTATGGGGATGACAGGGAAAGACGACAGCAGTAGAAACCATCATTTGTAAATTAAGAGAAACAAATAAAATAATGAAGAATGGAAAAACTTAATTATGGACAGGCCACAGATAGAACTTAAAAAATCAACTGGCTCCCTTTCCTGTCCCCAAAGCCAGCAGAGGCCATAAGCAGCATCTCAGGAGACAAAGAACAGCACAAGGAGATACAACCTGGCTCCCGATAGCGTCTCCAGCTACTCCACAGTATATTGAAATCATGGAAACTTCCAGTATCTGCAGCTTCCTCTGGCATCCAGTCCTCATTGGGCTGAGCAGAGCCATTTCCTTTTCTGGTCTGGACCTGGCTGCCACCAGCTTCCTTGGACAGGGGTCCCTGTGCTGCAGGAACATGAATGTGGTGTCCCCCTTCGCACTCGGTGGGCAGGTGGCAGCTGCTCCCCAGACAGGAGCCACTTGTCAGCCAGGAGGTGAAACTGCAGGAAGCTGCAGGAAGCTTGGCCTTGCCTGTGCTCTGCTCTCCTCCCTGCACAGCACCCCAACTGCCTGCCCCTCCATCTGGACCTTTAAATGCTGAATACCTGTTTGTTGAGAGCAGAGTTTAGGTATTCTCTGGATTAAATTCTTGTTGGTATATAAATTAAAAGTTCTTCCTCCTTCCTTATTACAGACTACCCTGAAAGCCCTTCTGTCAGAGGGAATTAACAAATCTTTGTGACAACTCTGATAAACAGTGTTTGGTTCACTGAATTACATTTACTAGTGCCAGCCCCAAATGAGTCCAAGTATCTGTTGTACTGCTGAGGTGCATCTGCTGTGACATGTCTACAAACAAATGGCAATGGGAAGAGAGAACAACTGTACAAACAACTGCATTTCGCGCTCACGGCAGTAGCCCGGAGCTGCTGGGCACTCCCAGGACTTGTCGCCTCATGCTCACACGAGCAGTCTGCTCTCGAGCTGCCTCCAGAGCTGCCAGCCCTTGCAGGAGCCCTTGCAGGGCCCTTCCAAGAAAGATGCCAGTCTTCCCTGCCCTTTGCCATGGGATGGCCTGGCAAAGGTAGCTGGGACACAGGGAAGCACATGGGGTGAGCACCCCAAAGTGCGATTTAACGCCAGTGTGCACGCAGATGTCCCAGCTGGTCTTCCCAGCTCTGCTCAGCAGCCCGGCTGCAGCCAGCCAGAGATCTCTGCCCACTGCTGTTCAGCAGATTGTTGGGAATCCAAGCAGTAGGACCTAGAGTTTTTGGGAGGCTCTGTTACCCTGTCCATGGTGCCTCTGCTGGAAGAGTAAAGTTTCACAGCTGAAATGATGTAGATATCCAGCAAAGTGAGAGCAGAGAGAAAAACAATCACCTGAATGTGCTGCCTCCTGCTCTGCCTGGTACACCACGCATTCTCAGGTCTCCTTCCTGTCAGAGGCTGCTGCTGGTGGTTTTTATGGGCATTCTCGGAAGTGTCTCCCTAAAAGAATGTTCTGCTGCTTCTGTTATCTCTGCAATCCCTCATCAGGACAGAAAATGGTTTGTTGATAAAACACAGCTCCTGTTCACACCTACTCCACAAATCACTTTTCACACACAACACACAGGCTCCATAGGTCACAGATGGACATCCCTTCCCATGGCCCTGTGGCCTGTCTGGCCCTGGATAGAGAACACGGTTCCTGCAGCCTGGAGCAGAGATAAGGGGAGAAGTATGGATTTGAGAGAGGCAAAGTGAAAAAGCAACAACAACAAAGATTTAACGCTGGCAGGAGTGGTAACTACCTAATAGGAAAGAGGGGCTATATTACAAAAGAAACAGAAAGGACTAATGGGAGGAATCTTGTCTAGCTGTGATGGGCTGTTAAGCACCCACTCAGGTGCTCACTCCCCTCCAGTCGGGTGGGAGAGAGAATCAGAAGGGCAAAAGCGAGAAAAAAACAGTGGGCTAGGATAAAGGCAGTTTAGTAAGTGAAGCAAAGTTGCACAAGCAAGCAAAGCAAAATAAGGAATTCAGTCACCACTTCCCATCAGCAGGCAGGCATTCAGCCATTTCTAGGAAAGCACATAAGGGATACTTGGGAAGACACACCATAGGCCTGAACATCTCCCTTTCCTCATCCTGTCCTTGAGCTTTTATTGCTGAGCATGATGTCCTGTGGTGTGGAATATCCCTCTGATCACTGGAGGTCAGCTGTGTGCGGGGACAGAGTGGGAAAAAGGAAAGGTCTTGATGCTGTGCCAGCCCTGCTCAGCAGTGGGTAAAGCACTGGGTTGTTATCAGTGTTGGTTTAGTCAGAAATGCAAACCACAGCACCCGACCAGCGCCACTGCAGAAACTCCACTCCACCCGAGTCAGACCCAGTCCGGCAGCTGAAGGAGGAGAGCCTGGTGAGAAAAGAGCAAGACCCAAGGGCAAGGGAATTACTTCTTTCTTGGCAAGGCCATTCTGCTGGGATCCTCTTCTCTTTCCAAGAAGAGATCAGCTCTGCCAGCCTCCCCTCACCCCTGCAGTAACTCTTCTGATGGATCCAGCTGCTCCTTCTCTCTGCCACATCCATCCAGCCGTGGCATAGGGATTGAAGTGGGTGTCTTGCCCATTGCTGTAGTGCTGCTGCCTGTGTCTGTCCCCGGCTGTGGGTGAAATGAAGCTGTAACCAGCAGCTCCCCATGCTCTGAAAGCCAAGGGAAAGCTGGTACTCCAATTATTTCAGGGTCATTGCCTGAAAAATGGTTGCATGCTCTCAAAGTTCTGACTGCGATGTATAACATCACATCCCTCCACCCAGCAAAGCGGTGGTGGCTCAAAATGATCTGTGCTATTCTAAACCCAGAAATCTGCAGCGCCAGGGAAAACATTAACAAAAAGCTGCTTGTTTAGTTTAAAATACCCTTACAAATTAAACAGCTTAAATTCCAGGTTGCGTACAATGAACTGCACAGTGTAAAAATTTTTTCTTGGTTTATCTGAGAAAAGTATGCCAGTGGCAAAGCCAAGCCTGGTTTGTTGTTGTAACTAGGCACCGTTCTTAGCAAACTCGCCTGCTAGCCGCAGTCGTTGTGAATAACTAATGGACGTTGCATAAGAAGAGAAGCTCTGCAAACCTGGCTGAAACCAGCTGTCATGCTGGTAGTGCAGGGAGCACCTCTCATCCCAGTGAATCTTGAGGTGGTGATCATTTGGGGACACGGCAGTTGGGGCCAGCAGACCCATTAGGTCATCACAGCCAGCCACCTCTGTATCACAGGCCACGCAGTATTGTCTGTAAAACCCTGTAACGACCCCCATAGCTTGTATTTCAGGGAGGTGGGATGCGTGGCTGACACTTTAATTCCGTGGAATTACACTACTTTATTGTGTGACAGCAAGACATGAAGAAACTATCACTCCCACTTTTGCTCTTACAGAATTCAGCCTGAATTTCAGTTGGAATATTTCTGGCTGCAGTTATGTCATGTGGTCACTCAGGTGGCTTGTAACACGCAAATATAAGCCCTTGTGTCTCGGTTAAATTCCATTTTAGAGGATCATATTCTGCTTTGCCACAGCTTCCACCATGCCTGTACTAGCTGGTGATGCTCTGCCTTTCCTGCCCTGCCCCACACCCCAGAGTTACTCCACCCTGTCATCTGCAGACCCTGGTGTGGGCTTGGGCAGAGATCCTGAGGTTCCCGGAGAAAATAGCAGAGCAGGGTCAGCCTGATTGTGGATTGCAGCCCCTGTTCCTGTTCCGATGGCACAAAAAAACCTGTCACACCAGAGACATGTTGTCCCTCGGGAAATGCTCTGCTTCTCTCAGGACCCACCCTGACAGGACTGCTGTCTTTTCCTGGGGGCAAACGGACCCGCTGCCGTCCCGTGCATGGGGCTGGTGCCCTTCTTTGTGGCTTTCCTGGGCAGATGGTTTGTACTTGCTCAGCAAATCCATCATGCCCGAAAGGTGCTGACCTATCAGATGCACACACACGACTGCATAGCACCTCCCCAATGAACCTGATGCTTCCAGAAGGTGTTGGTCTTGCAGCACATGGATTGTGTGATGGACCAAAACAAACTGTTCTTCCTGAATTTTGCTGTGTGGCAGCACAGCTGGGGCTGCTGTACAGTGCTGCCAGCCAGCCTGCACATCCCTGGCTGCTGTAAATATCTCTTCTCCTCTCTTCTCTCCAGGTACAACATCTAGGCTGAAAAAGAGCAAGCATCTGGGGAAATGCAGGCAGGCAGCAAGCTCGTCTTCAGGGATGGCTGCGGTTGCAAAATAAGTTGCTTCCAGATACCTTATGATCCCTTGCAGTGAGGGCATTAAATCAATACCTATTTCACTCCTACAGGCAGGGTCCTGCTTATGTCAACAGCTGATGCTTCGAAGCACTAAGTAATTACAAAAGTGAACTGCCCTGCAGAGTGAGATATGTGGCAGAGTAAAGATGTCTTTAGACCGGATTGTTGTGACTGATGCTGTGTAACCTCCGAGGACACTCAAGACACTTTGCCCTTGAATTCTGTGGAGAAAGAAGGTCAAGGGATTTGTGCGTGGCACTTCCTGGCCTTGCGTGAAGGTCACTGGAGGGATGATTATGGTGAGCTGTTTCTGGAATCAGTGCTGTGAAGACAGGGTGTGAGCGGTGGTGCAGGTGCTGCACGGTGCAGGTGTGTGCCCTGCCCTTGGTGGCAGCTCAGGTCTTTGTCGCTGGCCTTGTATTGTTGAAATCACTCCTTTACTCTCTGTAAAGTCAAGCCCATGTCTGGGAGCAGGCAGTGCTGAGCGCTCGCCCTTGCTCCACTCCAGCCTCCTGCAGGAAATTGTGGGCATCAGGCCCTGAGTGCCGGGGGCCAGGGGCAGTCTGTGTGTATCGTTTTCAGCCCCAGATCCAGAGTCCTGCTGGTTTGGCTGTTACACACTCAAACCCTGAGTTTCCCTTTTTCCTTCATGCTGGGGAATTTCTGGTTGTTAATTTTGCAGAAGCACCCAGCGAAGCTGTGTAATGCAGGGAAGCAGTCTCAGGCTGCCTGAGCATGGAGGAAGCTACACATTTGGCATTCGAGAAAATGTATGCAAATAGCTTTTCCAAGGTGTTCTCATCACCATCCACATTTAAAGCAATTAAACCTCCCTCAGAGTGACACTTCCATGCAAAAAACATTATACAGCACGTCGCCAAACTTCAGCACAGCCAAACAAATCATTGGAGGCAACGATTCTGGGCTCTGAACTGTTGTTCTCCAGATGAGGAATAAATCAGCTGCAGCACCAAGAGCAGCAGCTGTTTTTAGAGCTGGTAAAGATCTCTTTAGCTTGACTTCACCTTCTCTGCTCTCAGTCGCGTTCGCTTCTGCAAAGATTTGACAGTCAGATATTTATAGAGCGACAGCAGGAGTCCCACTGCAAACAGGATCAAAATCAAGCATGAAAGGAAATCATCAGGATTTCCTCAGAATAAAATAAATATAGTAAAGGTGCAAATGTTCCTTCAGGGGAAAGTAAAAGCACACGGCACAAATGGTGCCAGTGCCAAAAGCAGGCAGTAATTAAGCCTAGAGGAGAGGGAATCTGGAAGGGCGTCGGTGCTGGTTCCAGCAGATCACTCTCATGGGCTGAGCTGCTTCCTAAGCCTTGATTCAGCACATGCCTAACCCCTGCTGAGGTCGGGGACTTTTAAGCAGGTATTCGAGTGCTCTGTCCGATTGTAGGTTTGGGGAGGGGAAAGCGATGCCTGGCTGAAATGGGCGCCTCTCTCACCTGGCGCCGTCACTGACATGCAGCCAAACACAGCGTGAGTTGGTGTCACCCGCCTCGTGTCAGCATCATATCACTGCTCTAACGGGAGCAAAACGCCCAGAGGACAGTCCTGCCTGGTACCCAGCTCCCACAGAGCTGTGCGTGGCCGTGACCTCCCGCTCCTTCCAAGCTGCACTACAGCTCATCACAGCAAACGCTGAGCCAGGCGGTCGCTGCCCAGGGACAGTTGCAGGAGCCGGCAGCACTACGGCAGGGGGGGACACGCAGGGAGAGCTTTCCATCCTGTGGTTTTCACGGGGACATGTGTGACATGGGGACCTGGAAAACAAATGCCCAAGCTCCTGTTGGCTCTGGAGGGCAAGGCAAGCCTCCCCTCCCTCATCTGACCAAGATGAGCAGGAATCTGTGCCATGTTCCCTGTGCGGCTTCTGAGCCACAAACCCCAAAACAGAGCCTGACCTTGCTACGATTTTGAGAAATGAAAGGCTGCACATGTTTTAAGGAAATCCTACAAGCCCATTCCTTGTACATCAAAAGGCAATGACTACAGAGGCAGCGCCTGGGTGGTCAAGAGGTTCATCTCTTTGCCTTTCTAATTAAATATTTATTCCAGTTAATCAAAATCCAAGCTGGGAAGAAGCTTAAGATGGCTGGAAGGCTTCATACTTTATTCCAGCAACATATCCAAATATATTCACAGAATTAATTAGGATTTTGCTGTGTGGCTGGGAGTACAAGGAGGGATCCAGAACAGAGCCATTCCATAGGGTCACCTGGGCAGTTTGGCACTGGTCAGCAATTGAGTACAAATGGTTAAAATCCTCTCAGTTGTAGCTATTGAAGGAAATGGGCATATTTTTGCTGCACGGCAGAAGAATTTATATTCTGCATTTGAAACACCATATTTAATGGGGCTATGGAAGGTTCTTAGTCACCATGCAACCATCTTCTCCACTTGGGAATCCAATTATGCCACTGGCCTTTGTGAGTTAATTTTGCATTACGTAATTATGAGTTAAGAGAAAGTAATTTCCTCTGAAACGTTCTTTTGTTCCTGGTTATCCTTGTCCCTTTATGGAAGGGAGTCACATTTCTATGTGGTGTGAAGGCGTGAAGTCAGGTGGCTTCAATAGAGGGAAAATTTCATCCTGCCTTCTTGCCTCTGCTGTTAGTTTTGAAAAGCAGCTGCGTGTCTGAAGAGTCCAGATGTTTCTTTTCCATCCCTGCCCCCTGGTAGGAGTTAGGCAGGGTTTCACCTCTGCCTGCACTGCCCTTTCATCTGGTTTTGCCCGATGTCCTTGCAATCCCTCACAGACCAGGGAAGCGCAGCACCCTTCCACCCCATCCACAAACAAGGCTGGCCTCAGTGGAGAGCTTTCTGGCATTCTTCTCTTGACCTGCTGGTGTACTGGAAATGGCCTGTTTATTTTCTGACTCTTGGACAGCTTGTGCTATTTGGCAGTATTTTACCCCAGCCATTGTCACAGCTTTTTGAGAGGGACTTTTTTAAGTGGTATATTAAAATCTGGATAAATTACTTGCACTGAATTACACAATAATTTTATCTCTTGTTGGCCGAAATTTCCTTCCTTGGGAAATTTTGGAAAGTAGGGCCTGATGTATTCCCTTGACTGAATATTTAGATCTCAAAGGCATTTTATGAGTCTTTGCATAAGAAGTCCACTTTGTCTGGGACAGATGATCAGCCTTCAGAGGTGGGCTGATGCAAACAGAGGCAATGAAATCATTTGAATCTCTGCAATGTGCCATGAGAAGGTAAACATTTTAGCCTGTTTCTCTGATGAGAGCTACCTTCCAAGTGAACACAGAGCTCTGCAAAACCATTTCTGTGGATACTGCCTCCTTTTGGGAGCTATGACACATCTATTGACTGTGGTAGAATGAGTCATCCCTATGGTTAGGCACATGTACAGGTGCTATTAAGATCAGAGCCCTAATAGCCTTGTTAGAAAGTGTAGTGGGTGGCATAATCTGAGAACTGGTCTACAGCACTCCTGCATGCAAGGAGCACCTTTTGGCGTTCCGTGGAGTTTTTTCCATCTTAATAAACAAATACCTGCTTTTGGTTTCCTTTCTGTTACTGCCGACACATTGATGTGAGCTAAAATAGCTGCACTCGTGGGTGGCAGTGGTCTAATACCCAGCCGAAAACGCCAGGGCTGCTTAGGTGTGCTCTTATTGCCAAATTAAGTACACACCCTGTTGTGTCTTTCTGAAAACCTGCTGCATCAATAATTATGTCTCTGATCTGGCACATGGCATACGTTGAGTATTTATTGCATACGCTGGGGCTGTGGGTGTACATGTAAAAAATATTTACATTCCTACTGTGCATGCATCCTCTGTGTCCTGCTCCTGCTCAGAGCCCAGGATGACACTGTGTTGCCTTTAAATAGAGCTGGACCAAGCCCCATGTTGCAAAGAAACATTTACTGAAACACAGAGTGAGCACATTGCATTTGCGAGGCCAAGAGCTGGTCAGCATCCAGTCCACCCCAAGTCTCCGTCTGTCTCTGAGAGACACAGCTCAGGTTCCCACTTCGCTCACAAACCATCTGGCAGCAGAAACTCCAGGGAAGAGCCAAAGCAAGCAGCATTGCCGAGCAGCTGGAGGGCTGACATGGTGCGATGCTGCCTGTCCTCACCTTTATAAAAGGAGGCATTTTCCTAATCACAGGATGAAGTCTATTCTGGAAAGTCTCTCTACCATTGGGGTTGAAGGTACCAGAAGCTGCAGAGTCCATGACAAAGACTGCATAGTTGGTGAGGGCTGTGACATCTTTGCTGCAACCTGTCCTTCGCTGAACTGGCATAACAAAGATCATCTGCCCAGATGAGATAGTCCATGTCCAGTCTCTGTGGAAAGCAACAGTAAGAGATGGGCAGTTAAACTGGAACAGCCCTTTAATGACTGTTTCAAATTCCAAACCAGAGGATTATGTGCCAGCCCTTTTACCTGCTCTGGGGTCATCTCCTGTAAGGCTCTGCTGCTGACCCTGCCAGGCAGTGCTCCCCAGCCCTGTGTCTCCCTATGGCCCTTGGCAGCACGTGGCACTGCCCATCCAAGGTCCAAGACCTTGGGGCACTTCCCAGGCAGATGGCTTTGCTCCTTGCAGGGTGCCAGGCAGCCCTTGGCCCCGCTCTCCCGAGGCCATTCCATGGCTGGGTGCAGGATCTGGCCTGCCCCCCTCTGCCCAGCCCAGCCACAGCCAGCATTCATCAGGAGAGAGCAGTGAGAGCGCCACGTTGGGCTCCCACACCCAGCACTTGAGCAACTGTGTTGGTGCCGCTGTGAGGGTGCAGCTCCAACCTCCCCAGACTGCACGTGGTGTAATAGCATTCGTACCCTCCCTCCAAGCACCACACTTGAGCTGGGGCACCCCAAGCCACCAAAACAGCTCTCCCTTCAGTGATGCAAAATGCCTTTTATGTGGAGACATGCTCTAAGGGTGCAGCTATGTCTTCTCAGGAGTGTAGGTGCACTGGCAGGACCTGTCCCTCCATTCGTGCTCATGGCCACACACCAACGCACCTTGCCTTCCCCTTGAGGCTGTCAGCAAAGCTGCTCATGCAAGCCCTCCTTAGTGTGTCTTGGGCACCATCCATACCTTAAACTCTGAAGAAAGTGGGACTTTGCTCATCCCCCCAGGCTGGGAGGGCTGGTGTGGCTGGTGCAGGCTGGAGTGCGGCAGGTGGAGGAAGGTGGTGGGGCAGAGCCAGGGCTCCCCAGGCATGAGCCACTCGCACACTCCCTGCCATGTGGAATGATCTGAGACATTGAAACCTCTCCTCCTGTTTAACTTCATTTTATTGGAAGAGGGCAAAGGGAGGGAGAATAGCTTTGGCTGGTGTTCCTAATCCCTTAGCTGGGTGCAGTGGAGAGGCAGGACAGGGAGAAGAGAGGAAGAGACCAAGCAAAATAAAAGGGTTGAAGTGAAGTCGGTTGACTGGAGCTGAGTGGAGCCCTGGGAGAGAGGGAGAGGGGAGGTGAGTCAGAGCAGGGCAGCAGGGCAGGCATGTCCCACATGGCTCCAGGGCTTCCCTGGCTTCACTCATCTGTGATAGTCCCCATTGCGGCACCCAGGACCTGGGAGCCAGTTTCTGGGTGGCTCCTCCAGCAATGCCATTGCTAATTAAATACGTTCTATAGGTTAGATTATTGGTTGTGATGATGTCTCACCTTTGACCGTATCTGCATCAAACAAATCATAAATGAAGAAAGAAATCTTTTTGGGTTTCCTTGCCCAAGGCATCCTTTTAGGAGTTGGCTAAACGCTATTTTGTGAACAGCAAATCCAGCTGCCACTTGGCCATGCAGTTCTGCAGCAGTACTGTATGCTCCCAGAAATTCATAGGACTCAGGATTTAATTTGTTTGGTGGTGCAGTGGCAATCCTGGAAAACAAGAACAAGTACCAGTTTCCTCATTCCTGAAGTTAATGCAGCTCATGCAGCCTCTCCAGGGAAATCCCTGCTTTCCTGCTCAGCTTCCTCAATCTTGAGGACCCTCTGCCCTTGAGATCCTTCTGCACCTTAGTACATTAAGAAAATTAATGCCTTACCTTTCGAGGAGATTTCTACTTTTCTGCTAAAAACTGCTCTTTTTTTTCAATCTTCATTTTTTTCTCCTTCCTCCTCTGAGAATCTGCATATCTAACAGAAACACATTTGTGTCCTGTTTGTCAGACGCAGGAACTGTTTTCTTTATGTGCTCTTACTGCACCCAGGCTGTAAGGGGGGCTAATCCTTCCTGGGATTACTGTGACACACAGCCATACCTGGAGGATCCTTTATCCCAGTGTCTGGCCCCGGGCTGAGGTGGGGCTGGCGCTGGACAACCCCCAGCCCCCAGCCAGGCAGTCATCGTGTTGCAGGGTCCGACGTTTGAGTTGAGCAATGACTCGCTCCCTGCTGGGGAGAGGCTCTTCCTCAGGGTGTGGGAGCAGTCCGGGGGACACACGCCGGACACGTCCTGGCAGATGGTCTGTCCCCACCTCCTACCCCACAGACCATCATTCCTGAGGGTGCTGCTGCCTTCGCTGCCCATCCTGGGCGGAGGCAGCTGGCTGTGTCTGGCCCACAGCCTCGCTTCCTGCCTGGAGACTGGGCTTGGTTGTCTCGGCACTATCTGCTGGTGAAGTAAGAATTACCTCTCCCTCTGGCCTTCCCCGAGAAAAGTCAGCAAAAAACAGTGCTCTATGGACTGGGCTGGGCCCCATATGCTCTGCAGCTACTTCTGGCTCCCTGGATGGGGATGGTGTTTCTGGTCTCCCATATTTTCATTCTCAGGCATCTCTGCATCTCGTTCCAACTCCTCCTACACAAAATGGGGAACTGCCCACAAATGTGTGCAAAACTACTTAATTACTCTGTAACCGACTGGGCTGCTGGTTGCTGGTCGTGCTGATTATTGTGTTGACCGTGCTGATTATTGTGCTGACTGTGATGCCTTCACCCCCTCTTCCCTTCCATCCATCTGCGCCCATCACCTCCTCTCCAGCTGTGCCTCCTCCTGCACAATGTCCGGGGGCAGCCAGCACCCGCCCAAACAGACCCCTGCTGCTTGGTGGGCTGGGGCGGGATGTTCAGCCCTTGCTCTCCCGGTGCTGCATGTCCCAGGTGCACGACTGCGTGTCCTAGGACCATGGCTGGGTGCCCTGCACCATTGATGAATGTCCTGGGGCCACGGCTGGGTGTCCGGAGGCCATGGCCAGGTGCCCTGAGCCACTTCTGAGTGTCTTGGGGCCGTTGCTGGATGTTCCACGAACGTGGCCGAGTGCCCTAAACCATTGCCGAGTGTCTTGGGGCTATTGTTGGGTATCCCAGGAGCATCAATGGGACGCCCCCAGGACCACGGCCGGGTGTCCTAACGTCATAGCCGAGTGCCTCAGGACCCTCGGTGGGTGTCCCAGGACCACGGCCGGATGTCCCGAGGTGACCGCCCGGTACCCCAGCTCCACCGGCGCGGCGCGGGGCGAGGCGGGGCGGTCTCTGC
>VZRE01006766.1:486548-519377 GCA_013396775.1 Cephalopterus ornatus
CGGAGTGCGGGTCCCCCCGGCGTGCGGGAGCCGCCGGCCGCGCTCCCCGCGGCGCTCCCGGGGCTGGCGGGGCCGGGCGAGGGGCAGCGAGCGCGCTGCCTGCCCGCCCCAGAGTTTGTTTTGAAGAAGTGGAGTCTTGTCCAAATGCTTGTGGTCTGAACGTGCTCCCTGGCGGAAATCCTACTCTTTTTGTCAAGTGGGCAGATGAGAAGCGTGTGTTTTAGAAAGCGAGTGTACTCGTTCCTCTGTCTCCTGTCATAGCTTCATGGGGTCTCGAGAAGCCGTTTATCAATATGGCCAGCACCCGGTGCTGGTGGGGCTGTGTGTCCATCTCCCATGAGATGCAGGAAGACTTGTGCTCGGAAAGCATCTGTTCTCTTCATACATTGTAACTAATTTCTGTAAGGAGCCAAGGCTCGGGGTTTGGCCTTCAACCAAACTTTGGCAACAATTTATTTCTGTAGAAACAGCCCTTTCCAAAGAAATTGTGAGTTTCTCCTTGAAATGTCATTGGTATTGCTCATGCCATTCCTAGCTCGTACATCCCAAGGAGACCTCTGTGTGTTTTCAAGGTGACTTCTGTGGGTTTTTATTTACAGATTGTGTCCCGTGGCTACCACTGGGTTTGGGGAGCCTTTCCCAGGGCTGAGTAGGGGTTGGCTGGTGTGTGAAGCCTAGCTCATGGGGCCTGTGGCCTGGGCACAGCCTGACTGAGGCTCTGCTTGCTGGGCCCTGCCATGGTAGCCCAGGGCTTTGCCCTCCCCCAAGCTCCTGGCCACTGTCCCACAGGCTGGCCAGGGCTGCTGAGCCACTGTCTTGCATCTGTTGGAGGAGTTTCACACTGGTGTTAATGGGAGGTGCAGCTGCTCCCTCTGTAAGTACAGCCTGGCTCATCCCATTCATGTGCTGGCGTGGGACTTGCAGCCGTTTCATTCGATGCCTCCGGCAGCCCTTTACAGGGCAGGCACAGGGAATGTTTTCTCCTACAGTTATGGCATGGCTGCGGATGGGCTTCTCCAGGCCCAGCTGGAATAGCTGTACAGTTTAACAAAGAAACTTCTCTTGTAAGGATGGTTTTGTTCCTATTTTAGAGTGTTCTGATTCATCTTATGCTGGTTCTGCATGGTCACCAGTCCTAGAGACGCTGGAGTTGCTGTAGAGTATAAAATGCTGTTTGAAACCAGCTCTATGCCCAGAGGCCTTTGCCTGTGCAGACCTCAGATAACACGGTCACATCCCACCCCATGTTCTTACTACCTGTGATGCCTGAAGAGGAGGCAGAGAGGTGTTAGTGGTCCCTGTCCCCACCCGCCCATGGATGTCAGCGATATTCTGAGTCATCTACTCATCAGGTGACAGAATTGCTTCCTTTTTTTGTTTTTTTCTTCCTCTTTCAGCCAAAAATGTTCCATCGTGAAAACCCAGCCCAATATTCCCAGCGTGGCTGGGCTGATCCTCTGAGCACTTGGAGGCAGTTCGTTTTCAGGCCAGAGTGGTAAGGAAAAGCTTGGAAGAAGAGCAAGTGAGATAGGACTTGAGCAGAGCTGGGGATTTCAGTGAATGGTGGGTATGTGGGTGATGGAGAGATGCCGTCACAGGGGTGTTCTGGGGCCTTTGTCCTGCTGCCGCCTCAGTGTGCAGGGGTGGGGCTGGGCTGGTTTCCTGTGGCCACTGAAGGGCCTGGGGAAGCCTCTGCCCAGAGACCATCCTTTGCAGGGCGTGCTGGGGAGGTGGCTGAAGAACTTGCAGTTCACTGGCTAAACCAGGGGCAGGAGAGTGATTAATCCATTCCTTGATGGTACCTCATTTGAAAAGAATAAAATCCAAATAAATGGGACCTAAAGCTGCAAGTGAGCTTGAACCAGCTGGAGCCTGGAATGGCTGGAAGAGCCTTTGTCTGCCCAGTGCCACGGGCTGCTGGGAAGGGTCTGCTTCAGCCAACTCCGCTCATGGGGGTCAGCAGCTGGAGCCAGCCTTCCCCTGTCCAGGCAGCATCAGCCCTCTGGGATGGGAACGGCCTCATGGCAGGGCAGCATCCCTTTGGCAAGGTGTGCTGTCACCATGGGTGGGAGCCTGTCCCCAAGCCCCACATTTGAGGGGGGAAATTTTGTCGGCATTGCTGAGGCGTGTTGTGTTTGAGCAGTTGTGTGCCAGTGCCAGGAGAAAACTGGGACAGTTGCACTTCTGGGTGCTGTCTCAGCGCATTGGTGTGGAGCTGGCATGCTTGCCGGCTGGAAAAGCTGGATAACTGCTCCTGCTGCCCTTTGGAGGTGGGGAAGGGAGCCCACCCTGGGTTCTGGGGTGCCTACCACCTGACTGACTCTCGTGTTTGGCTCGTCACAGCCCAGGTAACCCAGCAGTCTGCTGCAGACGGAAATGCAGGAAGAAATTCATGTTTACTGTCAGCAAATAGCCACGCTTGGTCCCTGCAGGGAGTCCAGGGCTTTTGGGGCTTATGTTTGTGTTGTGCCTGGGTTTATGTGATGCCTAGGGTAGCTCCTTGTTTCTGTCCTTCAGCAAGGTTTCCTCCTACAGAACTGAAATGTTCTTGTGGCCTCAAGTTTGCACAGAGTGATCCAATGTAAACAGCCAGTGCTGCCTTCTTCCCAGCACTCCCATCCAATACCCGTCTGTCCTCCCCACACGCCACCCTGACAATTAAATCCCTGGGCTCCCACAGCCACCTTGGGAGGTGGATTGCTGGGGACTCAGCTGATGGCACAGATACAGCAGGCTCTCCTTGTATTCGACGCTGTTCCCTGGCTCTTGTCCCTGCCCTGGCTGGGATGATTATGTGGGTCTGTCTCATCGTGGCCATTGTGTGCGGGATGAGGCGGCCAATTGTTCTGCTGGCGGTGAGCTGGGGGCGAGCCTGGGTGAGGCACGGCAGGGCTGGTAGGGATGCAGCGTCTGGAGGCTCCAGGAGATACTCTCATCCACACGGGTCCCACTGCCAGGGAGGCCCTGAGGGGCAGCAGGTACACGGTGATGTTTGTGCGGGTGGGGAGGTCACTTGTGCTCGTGCTGAGGTCCTGTGAGCAGCAGGCTGGGCTTCTGCTGCGAGAAATCCCACTGGCCTCATTCTTGGAACGAGTAGAGCTTGGCACCAGGTGAACAGTTCTGTCCTGTTCTGGTGGCCAGTGGGCACCTCGCAGGTTTTTTTGCAGGGCTTGTTCTTGGCATTGAGGCTCTTGCCCTCCTGGGACCAGCTGCCCTTTGTGCCTCTTGCCTTCTCCAGATGGGATGTGCAGAAGTGGGCTTTGCCGGAGTTAGTCTATCCGTGCCCGGACTCAAGTGTTGGAGTAAGGATAACGCAGGTGCCAAGAGTGTGCTAACTTGGAGGTGAAACACCTTGAGAAGATGTTTCTGTTTAGTCCTAGCCTCTGCCTCTGAATTCGTCCATGGGGTTGTGGGTCCTCCCGGGAGCTGGGCTCAGTCCCTGCCTGTCCTGTTTTCATGTAGTGGTGGCTCATAGGATTTTCCTGAAAGTGTTTGGTTTTATGTTTTTTGAACAGGGCCTAGGAAATCAAGGGAATTCCTCCTGCAGTTGAAAGCAGAAATGCTTTTTCAAGCTGCTTGCACTGCAAGTTGCTGTTTTATACTGAAAGCTCTTGCTGCAAGAGTAGGAATTTCTCAGACCTTGGACTTGGTCCTGGTGGAAAGGGCGGGCGGGGGCTTTCCTTGGTGCTCTTGGTTTTTCCCTTGTTGTCTCCTGATGTTGGAACCTCTTTATTTAATTTTTTTAAACTTATTTGCACAGGAGTAATACTTGGTTGGATCTGATGCAGGAAATTAATGCAGAGAATTTAAATTATTGGGTGAAAGATTGTTACCTTTGTGAGAGAGCTGTAATTCAGTCTGGCTTTACTTCCTCAAAACTTATCAGGAGTTGCTCCCGACCGGTCATACGGGGCACGAGGTAGCACCATTAGACCTGAATTACATTTGTGGCGCAAGAACTTGATTTTGGTAGGTAGGAGTGCTTTGAAACACTGTTCTGTCACTCTGTGTGCTGGTGACCAGCAGAGCAGCGCCGTGGAGACCAGCAGCTGCCTTGGTACACCCTGTTTGTCGCTTTTGGTCTTTGGAAGAATGAATGTTATATGGCCAAAGGTGGCTGATCCAGTGTGATTATTTAATGCATCAGCCTGGCAGATCCTAGCACAAAAGAGTTCTGGGGGGGATAAATGGCAAAAGATTCTGCTTGTCCCGGATGGAGGGACCATGGGACAGGTTGAGTGGTTGAGTTGCCTTGTGATGGTGAGGAACAGAGGAAGTGTTGGTCCCAGACAGGGGGATGGAACTGTGGGGACATGGAGCTGGGGCTGGTGAACCGGGGTGAGGGGATTGAGGCAGTCATGTGTGAGAGTGAGGTTGCTGCTGCTTTTGCCTTCTGTGCACTTCTGGGGGAGTGTGGGCAGGAGCCTGGTTAGAGCCAGTGCTGGTGGAGAGGAGGGCAGAAGGGGGATGGCAGGGCAGAGTCCTGAGGGAGGGGCAGGGAACACTGGCCATGGCGCGGTGCTGGTGCCCAGCTTGTCCAAGGATCACACTGGTGACCTGTGGTGGCTTTGGCTTGGCTTAACAGAGGCTGGGTGCAGGTTCCCCTTCAGGTTTGCCAGCAGCTTGTTAGGTGCCTGGACACTGCCTGCACAGGGACAGAAGGTGAAGGTGCAGCTCAGAACAATGAAATGAGGTTTGTGCTGTCGTAGCCCTGGCTTTCATCCCTAGGTCTTCCCCCTGCAGCTCAAGGGAGCGTGTGTTTTACTATGGAACACCGGCAGCGCTGCCCTCTTTCACCCTCCTCTCCCCAAAGGTCTGCCAGGCAGTGTTTCACAACCTTAGGAAGGAACAGCCCAATTCCACAGCTTATCCCACAGAGGATATTGCAGTCATCAGATCCGATAGTGACTGAGGGTAGTAAGAAACCCTCAAGTGCTCCTTGATTCAAGACCTTGAGCTCCAAGTCTCCTGTGCTACCAGCGGAAGGAGACTGGTGGCAGCTGTGGGAAATCACTCCTTTGGTAGCAACATGTTCTTCCAGCACTGAGGCTCCTACAGGGTACATCTGTGCAGGAGAGCAGCCCCGTTCCACCCAGCTGCTCCTTTGCCAGTGCATCCTAGGTACTGGTGGTGCAGAACATTGGTTGGAGACCACCTCTTGCTCAAGGCTAACAAATTACAAGGCTTCTTCGAGGGCAGGTGAATTACTGGCTTTTCTTTTCCTGTAAGCACCTGTGCTGTCTGTCAGGCACATCTGGTTTGGGTTATTTTGCTGGTGGTTTTTGGGTTATTTGCTGGGTGTTGCAACTGCAGGGAGTATGTGAAGAGTTCATGTTTCATCCGTCTACCTCTGGAAGCCTGGCTTGTGGAAGCTGATCAGCAGACACAAAAGCTTCTGGTATTGGTTCATTACTGCAAATGGAATGCTTCAAAACTTCAATGAGCTGTAGCAGAGCAGACTTTAAAGCAAAACCAGCAGTGCTGTCAGCCCGGGAGACATGGTCTTCATGGGTTTGGGAGCCCGTGGAAGGCCAGGGCTTCATCAGGCATTCGGCCACTTCAGGTGGCTGCTGACTGATGGAGATAAGGGCTGTGACACTGCTGCTTTGTTTCCCGTGCTGATCCTCTGCCTCTCTTCCAGGTGGACTCATTAATTGCATTAACTCAGGCAGCATCTGCTCTGCAGGGGCCAATGAACCCCCTGGGGACCACTGCAGGGAATGGAGATGAGCAGTGTGGGGAGCTGTACGTTTGCACTTGATCCCTTTTGAATGCTGTTACAGTTAGTGGATTTTAATATCCAAGCACATGAAGTCTTTAAATACTTAATTTTATTGAAACTTCTGGGGAACCTCACCAGGGTGGCACTGGTGACCCTCAGCCGGTGATGGTGGTGTGGCCAATATCCTGTTGGCCAGGTAGAGCCATGCAGAGCCCTCTGCTTTCCCTGTGGCAGCAGCAAGGGGTGACTGGTCTGAAAAGGAAGCTGATACGCAGCTGTAGAGAGTGAGAAAAGCTTCCCCCGAACAGCTTTATTTTTGAAGCATCATTGTCACAATAAATGTATGTTTACTTTGACAAAACCTTTGCTGGGTTATTTTAGTAAGGTTTATTTCCATACAGGCTTTTCCTTCTCCGTTGCATTCAGACTGTTCTGGCTGCGGCTTTGGCTGGCAGCATTTTGAACACGAGTGCATTAGGGTGGTTAATGTGCGTTTGAAGGTTTTCTAGCACTGGCTCTAAATACCGTGGGAATCAGTCCTGTTCGGAGAGATGGAGCAGAAAATGTATAGTGGACTATGCTGTTGAAATGCAAAATCACACCCACCAACATACCTCAAAAATTTGTGATTTGGGGTTATTTTTTGGAGAATGTGAAACATGAAAACCACCAGGGCTTTCAGCATTACCCCGGAGCTGCTCTTATTTTGAAAGGAAAGGTGGACTGGAAAGCTGAGGGTGATGTCAGTGCCCGGCAGGAGAAGTGCCCTTGGCCATCCTCATCTGCTGCTTGGAAGGGTCCCAGGGGTGACAGCAGGACAGCACGTGTAGTCCTTGTCCTGGTGGGAAGCATCCTTGTGGGTGCAGCAATGGTGAGGAGTGTGACAGGCAGGGCTGTGGGTCTCTTTTTTCATTACAAAAGGAAATTCCCAGGGCTTGCTGGTCTTGCTAAAGTGAAGGAGGGACGCGGAGGGAGGCAGGTTTGGGGGATCCTCTTTGCTGGGGGCAGGCAGGTTTGGGGGATCCATTGTGCTCCATAGTGACTTACAGGTGTTTCGTACAAAGCCACAAGCTTGGCTGCATCTTATTTGATACCGTGTTTTCCCAAAGCATGCAAATACTACTCTAGGGGTCTGAGAAGCTCAGTTTGAGCTCCTGACTATATGGGTGAGATGAGTCAGTGCTTGCTTGCTGGGGCTTTAGCTGAAAGTATGGCCATATTGTGTGTGACTTCCTAAAGGTTGTTTTTCTAGCTTTTTGTTTGATGTGCAAAATCAACGGGTTCTGCCCTTTGCAAGTCTATGGTTGTGTATGACATCCCTGGACTAAACAAACCTCTCCAGAGCCCTTGCCCTGAACAGGGTTTTCGTCCTGGGGCCCCTCTGAAGATGCTCTTGGGGTACTGGCCAGGCCCCCTTGCAGCACGGGGGATGCAGGCTGGGGTGCCCATCTCTGTCCACTGGCCCTTGCAGCAGGGAAGAGGCTGCTTCTGGGGGATGTAGGTTTTTTTCTCTGTGTTATGCCTCCGTTTCCCTGCTCAGTGGAAGCTTGTGTTGTTAAACCTGCTGTTTCCCTGCCCTGATGAGCAGGTGTGTGCCTGTGTGGTGCTTAGTCTGTGTGTGAGGCAGCGCCTGTAAAGCTGTTCCCTCCCTGTGCCTTTCTAATCCAAAAGGTAAAGTTCAGGAAATATTTCTTATGGAGGATGCCACTGGACATGTCATGAAAGAAAGCAAATACAGGCAAACCCCCACTGCACCTCTGTGGGTTGGGCTGTGATATAAGCAGTACAGGCAGTGTTTGTTTGCATGTCTAGGGAATTTTATGGCAAAATAATTGATGGGTTGTATTGAATGCTACTGCCATACAAACAAATCAAAGGACCCTCTTGAAACCTGGTGCTGTGTTAGCCACCTCCTTTGCTTTGGAGAGGCTGGGAACCAAGTGCACTCAAACTTTAACTGTGCTGATAGGCTGCCAAAAGGCTCCTGTGTGGGGCTCAGGTGGTTTCCCTGCACCAAGAGGACAGGCTAGTGAGGGCCGTGGGATGGCCACGGAGGACAGGCTGGCGAGGGCTATGGGATGGCTATGGAGGACAGGCTGGTGAGGGCTGTGGGATGCCCATGATATGGGAGCGCATGTTCTTAATTTATGGTGTCTCCCCATAGCAGCAGGTTAGGATTTTGGATTCAAAGTGGAGACGGTGGCTACATGAATACTAATGTTTATGAAGTGCCTCTAAAACAACCTGTACAAAGCATTCGGAATAGAAGAAGAAAGCAAACACTGCAGTGCTCCAGGTAGTGAAGTGCGAATTGATGTTTTCTCCCTCCCTACCTGGCAGGAAAAGGAAGGCGTTTCAGTCCCTGCCTCTGTGCCCTCTGCGTCAGCAGGTGCTGGCAGAGGCTACGGGCTGTGGCTCGGAGCCCTGGGCACCTCCTGCAGTGGCTGCTCCAGCTGGAACACCCGGTGGCAGGGCCAGGGCAGGGCCAGGGGGCTGCGGGCTGGGATGCAAAGGGGGGAAGCTGCAGGGAGTCAGCAGGTGATGCACAGACCACAGGTAAATAAACCTGCTGGAATGGCTGTGTGCCGCGGCAGGAAAGCCCAGAGCTGCTGTAGCTGGAAACTAGTGCGGTCTGTGCCCAAGGCACGTGGTGGTTTCTGCATAGGGCTGCAGCAACCTGCATCGAGGGGAAAAAGCAGTGGAGATCACGTTCCTGTTGGTGAACTGGGGGTTCCCTTGGAGCTGGGCACCCTGGAGGGGCACAGGGTGGCCCTCAGCCACAGCAGCTCCCGCAGGAGTGTGAAATGCTTCCACACATGCAGCTCGCTTTTATTCTGCAGTAATTTTTTTTTCCCCCTCAGTGTTTTTCCAACTCATGTCTTGCTGCCAGAGTCCATATTAATAATGCATGACTTTTTTTTTTTATGGTGCTTCCTTCCCAGCGTCCCTTTCACTTGCTGAGTCAGAGAAGATTGTTATAGCAGCAACCTCTGAAGCGGTGAAATGCCCCTGCAGTGCTCAACTGCTGTCATTTATCATCCCTTCTCCTCTGCGGGCAGCCCGTTCCCTTGCCCAGCTGGGGGAGAGGATCCCAGTGCCAAAAGCCCTATTCCTGCTATGCCAGCTGGTGACTGGCGACCTGAGCTCTGCTCAGCCTTCCTGGCTAGCATTTGGTGAAAGCAGATATTGCCTCTCTTGGCTGCTTTCTTTTGGTTTGAAATTCTGTGAAATTTTTTCCAGATCTGCCTGAGACTGTTCTTTGGGATTGTGCCCAAGACTTTTCTTTTTCCCCCCTCATTACTAATTTTTAAATCATTTTTTTTCCTCCTCCCTATACTCCCCTTGAGATCTGTACCTGGGATTTTTAGGGTAATTGGGATGACAGAAACCCCATAATGTGTTAACGTGGTTAAATTAACTTAAAATCCTTCCAGTAGCTGTTGAAATGTGCCTGGCTGCTGCAGGAAGCCTTGGAGTTACTAATGCACCATGGAACAGAGGTTTGTAGAGCTCTTGCCTCTGGGTTGGGATAAGCCCCCAGTGGATTACCTCCCTGCAGAGCTGGTCCCCAACTGCTGGGTCTGAAACCCAGAGGGAAGTAGGCAGCAATAGCACTTTTAAGAGAATTTGTCTTCTAATGACTTCAGTAATACCTACACTGTAATGTCAGGAGCAGATCTCTCCTGTCTGTCCCAAAGCATATCTTTGGGTGGAAGCTGTTGGGGTACTCACTGATGGGGAGTGGGGTCACCCAGCCTCAGTGCTGGGAAACAGCATCTTCATAGTCTTCCTTCACTCAGTGTTCTGCCTCTTTGGGCTTTGAAAGACTCACCCAGAGCCAAGCAGGAGATGAGCAGGACTCACCTGGAGAAGAGTAGTTTCCTTTTGCCAGACTTCTCAAATTGCCTCATTCCCCATGTCCCACTGTTGGGGATGGTACGAGCACGCGTGGGGAACATGGAGGAGTGGAGAGAGGCCCAGGGCTGGGAGGGAAATGGTGCTGCTTTTCCCTGCTTTTCTGAGCTGCTGGGAGCTGACTGGAGCAGCTGGATGGTGATGCCCACCCATGGGAGCAGGGTGTGTGTGTGAGGCTGACCCTGCTGCACAGCTGCATCTTGCCCAGACCGGGCTCTGGCCTGTCTTGCAGTGGGAATGGGTGCCCTTGTCATGGTGTGCTTCCCACTCAGCACCAGCCCGTTCTGCTGAGGCTCTACAGTCCTGGGCTACTGATTCATTCCTCCCGAGGAAGGGAAGCTGCTGTGGTGTGAAATTCTTCCAGAGCTGCAGTGCATCCTCTTTCCATACTGCAGCCTGGCTCCCTCGCTCAGGATCAGGGATTTCTTGTCCTGGATTTTTTTAAGGCTTTGCTGGCTGTTGGGTGCCCAGTGCCCTGGCCTGGGGAGGGAGCAGACTCCTTCTGTGAGTGGCTTTTGGCTGTTACAGGGGAAGCTTTGCAAAAGGATCCCATGAACTTCTGGGCCTTGAATCCATATGGCCTTGCTGGAGCAGCCTCACTGGGGTCAGCAGCTGCCCCAGTGCTGCTGCCTGCCCCGAGGGGCACCTTCATGCTGCAGCAGCCCTGCTTGCCCGGCGGTGACACACAGTGCCACCCACAACTAGTGAGACGAGCAACTTGCTTCTCGGCTAACAAGATTTAGGTGGATTATGCTATGTATTTAATCAAGGGCTAAGCTGATTGCCTTATTTGGCATGGATCAAAGCCCTTGAAAATGCCAGCCGGGAGACCAGCTATTGAGTGGGAATATTCCTCAGCCGTGTGCCGGTGTGGCAAGGCTTGCTTTCGAAGAAGCTGGAAAGGGAAGTTCAGCAGGCAGGTTTCACTGCAGCAGTGTCCAAATGCAAAACCAGATAGGAGAAGTCTGAGGCGATGGGGAGGTAGGAGCGTGTGAATGTTGTCAGTCATTGACCATCTCAGAGGATGTAGGGGAGAAGGCTTCATTTTTCTAGTTTTCGGTTTGAAACCATGTTTCTAGATACATAAAGCTCCTTGCTGACAGGTAAGGGAGATGCTCTGGCATTTGGCAGTCCAGCTTCCACCTTCTAGAAAAGCAGCTGTGACTCTGGAGTGAGCTTGTGTGGCTCTGCAGCAGAGACTACATTCTCCAGCACTTTCATAGAGAGCTCTGCACCCCCTGCAGTGGCTGCCACCAGTGTTGGAGCTCACAAGGGTCTCATCTCCCCTTGTCCTGGTCCCCACTACAGCACTGCCCTGTGACCCTGTGGGATTTTGGCCATGACGGTGCAGGAGCTGGTCCTGGTTGTGGAGGAACAGAGCAGAGGATGCTCCTTGCTGCTGCCAGCCCAGAAGCACTCGCTCTTTGCTCTGGCCTCTGCTGTGCAGGGGGAGCCCACGGTCAGGAATTGTCACTATAAACAGGTATGGAGGCAAGTTTAAAATTACTTTCCAGTTAAGAGCTGTTGTGCTTGTCAAGGTCTGTCTGAAGTGGCAGGGCAAGGGATTGTCCAAGGTGTTGTGTTTTTTCTTTCCTGCAAAGGTTGGGTTTTTTGCTGTGAGAGATGTGTTGGTACTCTTGGGTGCCCTGTCCCCGTGTCTGAGCTGTAAGCCTGCTCTGCACCGCTTCACCTGCATGCAGCGAGATGCCCCAGCTGAGCAAGCTGTTGAAAATACACTGGTTATTCAAAACACCTTTTCTCTTAAAAAGAGAAGTTTATTCCAGGAACCAGCCTCGTCTCATTGCTGTTTGATGCAAGGAGGGCAACCACAGCTCACAGCTCTCCTGCCTGGTGAACGTGAGTGTCGGCACTGCCTGTAAAGCAGAAAATACCCCAACCAAAAGACAGAGACAGGCAGCTTCTGCTTTGAGGTGAACCAGACTGTTCTCAGGCAGCAGCAGGTGCTTGCCACAGCATCGCCACTCCTTCCCCTTCGCCTACAGCAGCACTTTTACGGGGCTTTGCAAACATCTCTCCCCTCTGATTCTCAGACCTTATCGTGTCTTTGCCTCAGCACATGCTGCAGCAGAAATAACCCTGAGGCAAATGCAGGGACATACTCAGCCATGTCCCGCCTGTGCCATGGGTATGGGGGTGCCTTGCCCTGGCTGCCCTGTCTCTCCTGGATGTAGCCTGAGCCCTGGTGCAGGGCTGGCAGAGCATCTTGTGTGACAGCTGGGTGTAAAGTGTTCCATGTTTAATTTATTGCTAATCAAACCTGCAAATGAGGCGCTGCCTCAGTTCTCCTCCAGCTCAGACCCATTATGCATCTTCCTGCCCTAACTTGTATGTGTAATTACAGGCAAGGATTGGTCAAGCATCCCTTTGTGTTTCAGAGGCCTGGGCAGGCTTGCTAGCATGCAATCATCCCGTCAGCCCGGCTTTTCGGTGTCTTGGGCTGTACCAAATGGTCTGACAGTTTCTAGGCTGCAGCAGCAGAGTCTCTGCTGGTACCTGGCCCTCTTAAGCAGCTCCAGGGTTGGTTGTTTTGTGCATCAGGCTGGGAAGGGCCATAGGGCAAGAGCAGATGGAGGGAGCTGTGGTGAGAAGGGGGGCGGGGGCTGCCCAGCTTCAGGGTGCTCAAAGTTAACCCTGCTTTCACCTAATTAAAATAGAAAAACTGCCAGTCAACATGGTGATTGTCTGGTTTGCTGCTGCACTGCAGAAAACTGATGGCAAAACAGGGCTCATGGAGGGTGCTGACACCAACCCTTTTCCCTGTGCTGCCCTCCCCCAGCAGCTGCCCCTCTGCACATGGGGTGTCCACCCCAGCTGGGGAGTGGGTCACAAATCCTCTTGTTATGGGATGCTGCTGGAGAGTGATATGGCATTTATAGGGCTGCCAAGGGCTCGGCTGCATGGGGGACGGGGGCAAAGGGGAGGATGGTCTTTAGCTGTAATACCTTAGGGAAGCAAACACAACGTGGACAAATTGGGTAACTTGAGTGGATAAATTGGTGTAGTCTAAAATCCCATTATCCAGCGTGGAGGGAATGGCTGGTGCTTTGGCTGACAGGAGGAGGAGGAGGATGGGCTGCTGCATCTCTGTGGGCTGCTGCCATGCCTGGTGGATTGGAGGGGTAATGAGAGCAGGGCCTGTGGAACACCAACCAGCTCCTTCCCCATGGGGCTGTCGTGGCCCAGAGGAGTCCTTCCTTCACTGCCTGCCCAGCCCTTCTGGCTGCTTGATCTGGGAGTGCTGGTCTCCTGTTCCCAGCGTGTTTATCTTTTCCAAGGTAGCTGAATGTCTGACTCGTGTTTGCAGAGCTTGGCTTCTGGCCTCAGACAGGCTGGAATTGATAAGTTTATTATTTTCCCCCCCTGTGCCCCGTTGGTCATACTGATGAACAAGTGGTCAGATCCCTTGATAGACACTCAACTCTAAGTCTTAAACTTGAGTTGCTGCTGTGTGAAAGGAGCTTAAAGGTGTTTCTGTGGGGGAGTGGGACAGAGTGAGGGGGTGTTTGCCGTTCCCTGATGTGGCCCTATGTGTGCTCATCCTTCCCCAGGGCTGTGAGGGGTTGATAAGGAAGAACTTGGATGCCCCCAAGAAATTACAGAGCCACAGGGCTGGTGGCACGAGGCAGGAGGAGGCAGCGATGGCTGTTCCTGCCTGCAGTGGGACATACAGGGCACCTTGTGCCCCAGGCTGCTGGGACCAGCTGGGCTGGGTGCCCAGCACCCCATTCCAACAGCCTGCTCACGGGCAGCCTCTGAACTTGCATCAGGTCCTTCCCCTGTTTGTATAAATCCAACGGAAACTGTGGGGTAGGAGTCTGGGGGCCACAAGCTTCCTGTCCCTTGCAGTCAGTGATGTCCCGTCACCCTGGGGTGGATCCTGAACCCCAGTTACAGCTTGGGGCTGCGGACAGGCTGATCCCTTGCTGAGCTTGCTGGCTCAATAGCCTTGTGGCTGCTTATCTGGGATTAATGTGTAACTTAATGGCAGTGCTTAGGCACAGCTCCGAGTGTGGTGCTGTGTACAGGGCGGTGCAAATCTGCTTTCTGACGCCAGGGCACTTTAGTCCCCCTTCCCATGATAAGGTTTAGGGTTTTCCTGTGCCTGGCTCCAGCATGGACACACTGTTGGTAAATGTGGGCTGTATCAGGGCAGGAGGGACAAGTCAGCAGAGGCAGGAGAGGAGGGCAGTGCTGGGGGGAAGCCACCAAGGCATGGCACTGTCCTGCTGTCCCTGCACAGGGGTCTGCATGTGCTGAGCCCCGGGGTCTGGTCCCCAAAGGGACAGGTCTGGGGAGTGAAGGAAGGAAGGGTTTTTTCTCTTCCCCTGCTCAAGGCATGCCAAACAGACTCAAACCATTGCTTTTTCTGCTGACACATAGGAAGGCGTCACACAGGCTGTGATTTGATGGGCAGGCTCTTAGGTATTAGATAAGTTCATGGATACAGGGATGTGTTCCTAATGAAGTCATTCCCTGTGCTGATAATGGAATCAGTTAATTTATTTACAGCAGCAGTTCCAGTTTGTTTGCCAGGCAGAAGAAAATCATATAAAAAATATTAGGCATTCCAAGGCTACATAGCTCACAGCAAAGCTAATAAATGTGTTAGGACATCAGAGTTCTTACAAAATCCCATAGGTAATGGCCTGTGTGTTGGAAGTTCAAAGTTGCACCCTCTCTCTGATAGCTTTTTTATTCTAATAAAACACAGCAGCTGGAGGGACCGTTCTCAGTGCAGCCTTTAATTATTGCAGACAAGAACAACTCTGTAATCTGACTGTGAAGGCCAAGCTGCTGTGGGTCTTAAATGGAACTGCATGGTGAGAGTACCCTTGGCAGGGAGCTCCAAGCTGCTGCCTTTGAAAATCTTGGACAACAATAATCCCACGTGATTGAAGAATTCCAGCTTGGAGAATTTTTTAGGAGTTGAAAGGGCTGACGAGCCAGGCAGATCCATAGTGTGGAGGTGGGGCTGTGGCTGCTCCTTCCCTGGCTGCTGGTATGGCTACTTTCCCAGGGCCTGGCAATGTGTGGAGAAGAAACCACAACAGGGACAGTCTTGGGGTTAATGCTATGGAGGGATCTCTCCTTACATGCAGTCTCTGTGGTGCAAACTATGCTTGCTGCAAATCAGCCTTTATGCTGTCAGGGCAGAAGCAGCTGTGGGATGCTTTATTCTCACTAGCCGTGATATTGCAGTGTGTTACCTGGCTCTGGGCCTCAGTGAGGAGTGGGAATGCCCAGGCTCAGGTCAGAAGAGAGCCTGCAGCTCCTGAAGGTGGCTGTTGTCCTGCTGATCAGGGCAGTTGCCGTGGTGCCTGTGTATGCCCAGGGTGGATGCCTGGGCGTGGGTGGAGGGTGGCACTCTGCACCTGCCCTGGGGTGGCCATGGTGTGTCCCCAGGTTGATTCCTGCCCTGCCGAGGTTGGAGGCACAGTGACAGCCAGTGGCTCAGCTTAGGCCAGCCCTGTCTTAGGTTTCGCCATTCCCATGGCAAGAAGTGCAGGTCCCTTGGGACCCGTGCATCGTGGGCAAACCAGGCTGGGAGCAGGGCTTTCCCGTGGTAATTTTTTTTTCAGAGACAAGATGTAAATAGGACATGCTGGACCATGCTTTAGCCATAAATGGCAGTGGAAGATGTGCCTTGGGTCTTGCTGAGTTGAGCGAAGAATGACTGCTGTCCTGATGCTGCAACCGCAAACCCTGCCCCACGTTTCTGCCAGCTGGGCAGTCGTGCTGCCTCACCCGAGTTAACTGGGATGGTCCAGCCTGGTGTGAGAGGCAAAGCACTGACCTGGAACAGCCTCTTGGACCCCCCCCCTTTGGAACAGCTCTGTTGCAGCAGACATGAGGCTGTACATGTGATAAACCTTTTTGTTCAGCCATGCTGAACTTGTAAAACATGCTTGAAAAATCAGGTCTTTGTGGGTTTTTTTTTTGGGGGGGGGAATAGCCTAAACAACAGAACCTATTCTCTTTTTCTCTATTAAAGTCGGGGTGTGAAAACTCCAGACAGTGCAGTTTGCAGTGTGTGAACCGAGTTAGTAAAGCCATGACTCTTAAGTTGTTTTTATCTTGACAATTTCGTAATCTCCAATGGGTATAGTTAATCTCCTAATTTGGAAAACTAACAAATCAGTGATTTCAAAATCTAGTTAACTGGTGTGTGATGTATATAGAAATTTTAAATCCAAATCCCTCCTGCCTCCTGTTCTCTGGTCCTGCTGTATTCCAGATTGCTTCAGCTGGTGAAAACTCCCTATTGACTGCCTTTCCTGGGCAGTACCACCCCACGTGTCCCCGTTTTCCTGCCTGTCCTACGACTGCTTGTTTGAGTAGGATGCCCAGGTTGGTGGTGGGGGCTGCCTGCAGTAGAGGATTTCCTTTCTCTCCTGCAGCTGTGCCAATTCCCACGGCCTGGGAGATGAGGAGCTGTCCCAAGCAGCCCATGTCCTTCACTGCCCTCCTATTTCAAGGACAGCGCTGGGGAGTATCTGCCTCTCCCTAGCTTGCCCAAGCATTCACTTTATTCTTATTTATTATTTTTCTTAAACGAAGCTCTCCCTCTGTTTGTTCATCCTGATCCTACATGAGCACTGGGCTCAGGCATCGGGATTCCTGACGCTTTGAGATGGTGTCCAGGATGCAGGAATTCCCACCGCTTTGTCTCCTAATGAACCGAAGGAACAAGCACCGAACTGTAAATGTTTGGAAGTGCAAATGTTTGCTGTGGCAGCAGCAGCCGGTGCTGCCAGCCCGGAGGTCGGTGTCCCTGTCGCTGCTGCTGAAGAGCCTTTGATTGCGCATTTCGCTGCTCGGTGCCCACAAGTGCCCTGCCAATGCTGCGTGTTTGTGCTCTGCATGCATGGAAATCTGCTGGCAGCTGATGCTCTGCTTCTCCTTTGGAAGTGTTTGAGCTGACCCTGGCGAAGGGAGCGGGATGGGGAGAGCTGCCCATGGCTGTGAAAGAGGGCCGGAGAGCAAACAGGAGATGCAGTCATGTGCAATTGCATCTCCTGAACGACAATTAAAGTAGGAGAGTCTGAACCTCTCAAGGAAGGGTAATATTTAACTTGGTAAAAATGCTTGTTATGGTCTGTGCTCCAGCCTACATGTGTCACTACACCCTTCCTCAGAAAAAGGAATTGCAGCAGAGCCCAGGAGTTCAGCTGCTCTTGGGATTTGCAAAGCCCCGTGTGATCCTGCAGCCATCCTTGGTGTTACTGCCCTGGTAAACTGTCCTGGTTTTGCTGTCTGCATGGAGCTGGGCTGCCCACTGTCCCTGTGGGTGTGACTGTGCCTGGGTGACGTGGGGCTCAATCCCACCACCAGCCCTGCCTGCTGTCAGGGTGCAGAGCTCCTCCCATGGGTGCTTTGGTGCTGTAGATGCTACATGAGTTCCTTCAGCCTTCTGAGTTTTCCCATGTATGGCAGAGCACGTCATGCTCCTCTTGCTGAGTATCCCAAAATCAATGCAGTGCTCTTCAAAGTGAGTGGCACAAACACCTTAGCTCAGCCAGCTGTGGGGATTGCAAATGAAAGTTGCCACCTTAAACATGTACATTAAAATTTAGGGTCTATTAGAGTAACGTGGACTTTCCTCCCCTTGCTGAGGCCTCCCCAGGGTCACTTTTCTCTAAGACAGTTTAGATGCAAATTCCCCATATTGAGGTTTTGACCGAGTGTCAGTGCAGCCTCCCATCTTCCCATTTGCTCCATGCACGTGCAGGCTGCCAGCTTGCCAATTTTGGGCACAAGTGGTTTGTAATTACCAGCTCAGTGCTGCTGCAGCACTGTTAATTCTTAAACCATTTAATGTCTCAAATTATTCCTTCCTGTGCTATTTAGAGGCGAAGGGCTAAGTAACAGTGATGGCATTAATATTAAATTCTCTAAAACTAATAGGAACTTCTTATTTAATTGTTCTGGCACTCAGCACGTCTGGGGAATACGGTGCCACTGGAAAGCTAATAGAGACAGAGGTCTCATGGTGTATTAGCGCTGGGATGCTGCTACATTCCTAGTTGGGTTATTTACGAGTTAAGACTATCCTGACTGTCTATCTGTGCCTTAGAGGCTTAGTTTGATTAAACCCCTTTGTATTGCTAATGCTAATGGAGCTGGATTGATGCTGGGGATCTGCTGGGAGAGCTTAGCAAAAGGCTTAAGTAGACATGACTCTGCTGGTTTCACAGTCTCTGGGCCCCGCAGGAGGTGTCTGCAGTGGGCAGGATCTCCCAGCCCCTGCAGGGTGCTGGGGTTACCTGGGCACCCTTCAGCGCTGCCTGCGGGACCGTCACCCCTCCCCAGTCTGTGCCACACCTCCCACATGAGGTGTCCTACAAGCTCCGCTGGGCATGTCATGCCCACTCCGAGGGTCTGGCTGAGTGTTCAGGGGCAGTTTCTCTAGCTGGGCACTGTTTTGTGACACTGTTGGTTGAAATGGGGGTTCTGGGGGCTGGCAGGGGTTGCCCTTGTCAGGACTGGGCTCTGGCTGCCAGAGGGAGAAGTCTGCATGTAGCTGTGAGACCATGATAAACTCAAACAGCCCCTCTGTGCTTCTGCAGCGTGGGTGGACTAATGAACCAGGAAAACTGCTGAATGTGACAGAAAGCCCTAAATCTCAAAGCAGAGGAAGACCTGTTCCTTCCTCAGGAAAACCTGGCTACCGTGCTGGGTGCTGATACTGCTGCAGGCATGCAGGGCTGCTGTGAGCCACCCGACCCCTCTTCCTGACCCCAGCCCCAGTGACTGTCCCTCCCAGCATGTGGCTCGGGATACCCCACCATCTGTCCTGCTGGGGGCTGCTGGAGGAAGGTCCTTTCTGCAGGTGGCGGAAGCATGTCAGGGTCAGGAGTGAGATGTGTCAGGACTGTCCCCTTCCTGTGTCTGTAGCCGGCATGGATCACACTCAGTCCTCTTCCAAATGATCTCCCAAGCTGCAAATTACTCTGTTGCCTCTTCTAGTACATATCATCATGACAAAACTAATTTTCCATGAGAGAGTCAGCTGTTTCTTGATTAGAAGTGCTCCGAAAATACTAACAGAGAAATGATTACAGGAAGATTTCAGCACTCATTTATATAATTGGACTTTGCCTCCCAGGCTGAAGTTGTTGCATCCACTCCTGGCTTGGGGTGAGCACTTGCCCTCCCTGTTGCTTGTGAGCAGGGGAGTTGGGGTGCAGTATTTTGAGTGGTCCATAGCCCTGGGGTGCAGCCCTGTGCCTCTTCTCTAGTTGCTGTCAAGCTATAGTGGTTTCCATGTGTTTAAATCATAGTGGTGTTGATTTGTCCTTTAGTGAATCAACAAGAATAATCTCAAGGCAGTCATTTGGGCAAATGGACTCCTAAATTTTGCTCATTTTCTGTGTGGGCAGTGAGGGTCTGCTGGAAATTGATAGTAAAAGGGCTGTCTCACCTCCCCCCGTCACTCTCCTGTCCGTGCCGTGTGGCTGTACTCTGAAGTGCTGCGTGCTCAAAGGGAAGAAAGGTAGAAGGCCAGTGTAATTTCCAAGATCATCCTGTGTGATTAGATTAGCGATATCTCACAACACAGGGAATTGCTTTCTGGCTGAGCCACAGTCCAGGCCCAGCGCAGTGCAAGCCTGTGTCTGCAGCGGCCGATGCTCAGGGGTGATCGGCGTGTCCATCCCCGCTGGTGGTGCCTCTGGGAAACGGGCCCAGGGCTCTCTAGGGTCAGCCAGGTCAGCCTTAGTAAATTTAAAACATGGCCAGTTTGCTCATTAGAAGTGCAGTAAATGGAGGAGGGGTGAGGTTTGAGCTCAGTACAGGAATTCCCAAATATTGATGCGGACGCAGCACTGGACACGGCAGCCCCATGGAGCTGATCTAGGCACTGTGTGCACGCGGGGAGTGAAATGTTTGCAATAATGTGTTTTAAATCCGATTTTCTGACCTGAATGAATTGCATATTCTGGATAAATATGGTGTTTGTGAAGCTTATCTTGTGCAGCTGGTTCATTTCAGGGGTAGGAGAAGGAGCTCTGGCTGGGGTTGCTGTGGTTATGAGGGGCTCTTGGGTGTGTGGCACATTGATGGCACAGCTCATCCCTGGCCAGGTATCTCCTTAATCATCTGCTTAGAGGGGTTAATATGTGAAAAGGCAACTGCTGCCTGACACAAAGCCGGTGTTGTTCATGCCCGTGCTCCCCTGGGATGGTGGCTGCTGTGACAGTCTGCTCAGGATTCCTGCTGCAGCTCGGAGCAGCCCGACCCAGCGAGCCGTGTCATGTGGCTGTGGCGAGGCTCTGCTCCGTCTGCCCAGCGTGGAGGGGAACAAACGGCGCTTTCACTGCGCCCGACAAACCTCCCTCTTCCTCAAATTAACCAGGGATTGGATGCTGATTTGTCTCTCCTGTTCTTTCATGCTTCACCAAACCTGGTTCTGCTCTACCTGGCAAGTCGAAGCATAATGAAGTAAAAAGTGAAATTACTTGATCAGCATCAGCGAGTTGTGCCTTGATGCTGACTCCAGCTCTGCGTGAGCCAGAAGGTGCAGGATTGCTGCCCCCCTTCCCTTAGCAGCAACCTGGGCCTGATAAACATCTCAGTTGAGTGGCTTCAGCCACCCTTTGCTCTTGTGCGAAGAAGCTGTGCCTGGCTCTTGACTAGCATCCTGGTTTTTGGGCTGCTGGTGCTGCGAGGTGATGTGATTTTGTGATGAGCTCTGAGCTGGGGATGAGTGTGAGCTTGTGAAGGTTTTGGGGACTGGATGTGAGGCTTTGCATGGAGAATTTCAGCTATGTTTGTTTCTGGCCTGTGGTGCCACATCAAAATGCCAACTTTTCCTTGAGCTGGAGCAAATTCCCTGTTGTTCTGAGCAGGAGCAGCACTCTATACCTCTTGCTGTCATTGAAACAGGGGTATCTGGCCAAGAAACCGCACCAGAGCACAAGTTTATGTCATAGCTGTCACCAGCTGACCCAGCATTCACTCTGGGTTGCAGAGCTGCCCCCAGAACAGGTGGGTGAGCAGAGAGGTTTTGGGTGCAGCGTGGGCTGAGGCACCTCCTGCTCCTTGCTGCTGTAACTGCTGGCTTAAGGTGCCATCGCTGGCCCCACTGCGAAGGGTATGTGTATGGGAAGGGAAGGGCTGGAAAAGGACATTTAAAATCACGTTTGAAGTCAGTTGTCTAGCACTCTTTTGTTGCTGAATATCTGGTGATTCCCTATGGCTCAGAGACAGGCTGGGCACGGGCAGCAGCTGGGCATGGCATGGGCCTCTGTCCCCCTTTCAAATACTTACTTTACTGTGCAAAGCCAAAATACAGTTGGGATTGGGAAATGCATCTGGGTAGCCTTTCCGGAGCTGCCAATGGGTGCAGGAGGAGAGCACAGGTCCCGCAGAGGACTCTCGCTCTCCGGTGGCAGTGCTGCCTCCTGCGGTGCCGTATCTAATCTGTGTTCCCGGGGTGCTGTGGCATGTGTGGTGGCCATCCTGCTGTCCCTGTGGGTGGCCATCCTGCTGTCCCCATGGGAGCTGCTCGTGACGCAGGGCTGTGCCTGCTGCTGTTTGCTTTGGGGCCTAGCCCTGCCAGCGGGGTGTCAGCTTAAACTGAAACCTAAGCAGGCTCAGCCTGAGCTGTGCCAGGGCACAGGGTCAGCAGGAAAGAAGAGGGGGAAGAAACCTGGCTGGGGGCTGCCCTGAGGACCCAGAGCTTGTGCTGCTGCCTGCCCCAGGGTGTGTGGTGTGCCAGGGGCTTGGAGCCTGGTGCAAGGATGCTCTTTGTGGTGCCTGTTGGGGTATCTCTGCCAAGCAAGTGTCAGCCCTCAGTGCTACAGTCTGGGAACGACTGCCCTTCTCCAGGCACGCAGCTTGGTTTCCTGTTATAATGATATTTCCTAATTAAACCTCCCTAATTAAGGAGCAAAAGGTGCTGTTGTTTAAGCTGCGTTACAGCCTGGTTGTCAGGTCTGGCTGGGTACGTTCCCTTGTTAACCAGCCGGGTTTCCAAACGTGCCTTACGCCTCTGCTTCCTGACTCCGTGCCCTTCCCAGCTCCCGTCGGGCAACCAAGGATCCTCCTGGCAGGAAGGAACTGAAACCAAACAGAAGGCTGGGATTGGTTCCAAAAGACGCCTATTTCTCTTTCCTACAAAAGCTGATGCTGATGGAAATATTCCTTTAATTTTCCTCCCTTGCAGTGAACACCTACCTCTTCATGATGCAAGCCCAGGGCATCATGATTCGTGAAAACATGCGAACTATAGGAGCTCAGGTGTACGAGCAGGTGGTCCGCAGTGCCTATGCCAAGAGGAACAGCAGCGTGAATGACTCAGGTATCTCTTGAACAATTGTGATTTCGATCAAAGATTCCATTACCATTGAAAATTAAGTTGAAGGAATTAATTCATGCTGGTAAATGCAGGGTAGGAACTTCGATTAATTCTCTGCCTCTTGTATTTATATATATATAAAAATATATATGTAACATAAAAATACCTAATATATATATGAATACTATGTATATATACACTATATACAAAAATGATGTTTATTTCTGTATATATAAAAAATTCAAATGCCTGTAACTTGTATAAGGGGTGAAAATCTGAAATGATGGGATTTGAGCTGAAAACCGTTTTGCTTTCCAGGAATTCAACTTGTAGCTTCAAGCAGTCTGAGGGTAAATACTTTCAAATTCAGTGCAAGGATCAGGTTTCCTATTTAAAAAATTCCTTGGCAGGCGTGCGCCTGCGCAGAGCTCTGGCTCTGTGCACGTGGAAGAGCCTGTGCTCATAAGCTTCACTCTTCCCATGCAAGGATGAACTGAGATGACTTGGCTGGAGATCTGCCACAAATAATATATTGAACTTTGGGCAGGATGCAGGGAGTGGAGGCACAGGCTCCCCCTCCCAGCCTGTTCATCATCCAGATATATATAAACAGGGTTACAAGTTGTGGTGTAAATGTGGTACAGTGAAGCATAAATGCTTGTGGCTGTGTGTCAGCCAGGGTGAGGCGTTGCTGCCGGGCTGGTGACACCTTCCCTGCTGGCCTGTCACCCGTGCCCCACTCCGGTGCTGTTGCCATCATGCTGCGGTGGTGGGTGGGGGAGCTCAGCTCTGCTCCTCCCCTGTGAGGGTTCAGCAGCAGAGGCTGACAGAGTTTTACAAGGTGAGATTATTTCCTCATTGACCAAAATACTGGCTGTGTCCCTGCTGCTCAGCCTGCTGAGGAGCTCATGGTGCAGTCACCAGTTCAGCTGTGCCCTGACTGGGGACGGGCTCAGGAGGGGAATTGTTGACTTACGCAGGAGATGGATACCCCGGGTCACCTCCTCTCCCTGATAAGGTCTCCCAGGGCAGCCACCCTGGGCTATTTTTAAGAGTGGAAACATCAAGTAAAGCAGAGGCAGGGTGAGGGAGTAGCTGATCCCCTGAAGGGAAGTGGGTTAGACACTCCATCTCTGCTACTTACTGTGAGGGGAGCCTTCATCCCGCTGCAGACCTGGCCCGTGGGGCTCTAAGTTCTCCAAAAAGCTGCTGTGTGCTCCTTCAGCAGGCAGAGAACTGGTTACATACCCTTTTAGTGCCAGTGATACCGGTGCTGCTGTTGCTTCTGAAATACCAGGTTTTGCTCGAACCTCATACCCATCCATCCCAGCTGCACAGGCACATGTTGATACCCCTCCTGCCCCAAGAGCTCTGGCCACCAGGATGGTTTCATATACAAGCACTCGGGCAGACTCAGGATAGATGGCAGTGACATCTGGAAGTCACTTGGTGCAGTGGCCACAAGGATTACATTAACACTGGGATCAGAATCTTCCCTCCCTGAGTGTTTTTGGTGCCTCAGTGGGATCTGGATGAGTGGCACTGCCTGGTTAGTTAACTGTCCCCATGCTGCCATGGGCAGTGGGGCAGTGTGACAGCTGGGACAGGAAACCTGCCCAGTACAGCTGCAGGGAGGGACCCAGCGAAAACCTTGATCATCGTAGCAGCTCCTGGTTGCTTCTGCCCCATCCTACCCTGCGGGCAGCAGTGGGCAGGGTACCCTGCATATCCAGGGAGAGGGATGCTGCTGCTGGGATGACCTGGCACAAGTCACAAACCAATTTAGGCAGTAGAAGACTCTGTGGGCCCTCTGATTGTCCCTGCTCCAGCCACATGGGAGCTCTGGGAAGGAGGTGGCTGCCGCTGTTTTCTGCGTCACAGCCTCTCCCACACATCATTCATACCCCAGCAAGGGGCTGCAGGGAGCAGTTCTTTGTGCAGTGCTGTCTTGTGTGTGTCCTCCAGGGACCTGGGGCTTTGATTTCTGGGCAGGTTCCTTAAAAATGTGATATTCTCCCCTGAATGGCAAGGTAACCAAGCACAGGGGGGTTTGCTGCAAGGACAGTGTGCTTGTCCCTATCCATCTGCATTTATTCTTTGCCCTTAGTTGTTTTTAGCTCTTGTTTTGAGGAAGTAAGTTACAACTTTTCCAGCATTTGCTAATAGATGCAATAATAGGTTTCCTGTTTGGTAAGACAAAGAGGGGTCACTTCTATGCTTCCACAAGCAAAAAAGGCAGCCCTTAGTGCAAAACAGGGGAGTTGAGCTCCACTGTGAGCTGTCAGCTGGGCTGAGTACTGAAAGTGTGGTCTGGTGATGGGAGTTTCAGGAGAAAATTGCTTATGGAAATTTACAGCAGTATCAAGCATCCAAAGTAATATCTATCGTACTCAAAAAGCCCTTAGGTTGTGTTTACAGTTGATCTTGACTCTCAAGATAGTTTGGGTACTGCTTATTTGAGCAGATAAACAATATTACTCATGTGATGGTAAGTACTAGCATGAGAAAGCAAATGGAAATATCAGGCCAGCAATGACTTGTCCCAGGGGGACAAGGGGAAAACCTCCTTAAAACATCTACAGGTGTAACAGGCTGGAGGGGGATTGCCCAGGACGTCCAAGGATGCAGGCAGTGGGGAGGCTGAGAAACATGCTGGGCACTGCCATGACTGCTGGGGCATAGGGGCTCTTCTGCTCCTGCACAATGCAAAGCAGAGGAAACTCTGTGTGTAACGTGATAGTTTTTATTGATCCTTTGAGGAGGATTCCAGACAGGATTTCCCTGTGTAGGATACTGCACTGACAGTCCTAGTTGGCATTGCATCCTGCCTGTGGACTTCCGTCTCTCAGCTTTTTGGGAAAGGAGCACACTTGCTGGAGGAGCACATCCCCTCTCTTTGTGCCGTGGTCCTTCAGGGACAATGTACAAGGTAGCTTTTACTTCCAAGAGCCACGTGCTCCTTTGCTTTGAATTGTTTGTGATACCTAAAGGTGATGCTCAAAATTCTTCCTTTGGCCAGAAAATGCAAAAGTTTCTTTGATTGTGGTGCTGTCTGAGGCAGTTGGGTTTCTGCAGCCACTTTCCCCAGCGTGAGGATGAGCACCCAGCTGGGCTGCAAGGCTAGGGCACATGCCACTGGGGACACAGCTGTGCCATTGGGAACATCCTCAGCCATGGCTGACTTCAGAGTCTGCTCACAGTGGCATGGGGAGGTGGATGGAAATAACAGACCTACAGCTCAAGTATAAACTTTTTTCTTTTTTGTTTTTCCATTCCCTAGATTATCCTCTTGATCTGAGCCACAACGACACCTTTCTGCAAGCCACAACGTTTCTTCCTGAAGACTTTACCTACTTCCCCAACAACACCTGTCCCGAGAGGCTCCCTTCTATGAGTGAGTAGCATCCTGACAACCCTGTGCTCCTATCCTGCTCCCCCTGAAGTAGTGGCATTCCCAGTCTCACCAGTGTTGCACCTTTCCCTGCCAGGCACCTGGGGATGAATGGAAGTGCTGTTTGGAGCCCAGTACCCTCCTGGGAAATCATTGTTTACCCACTCTCAGGAATTAATCCCTGCTGTGTTGGAGGCTCCTCTCCCTGCTGAAGCAGGAGCCCATTGCTTGGCAAACACAAACAAAAGAGGGATTGTGTGCTGGGAGCCGGTGAAAAGGCTCTGCCAGCCCTTTTCAAGGGCCAGTGGCGGCAGGGTGGCTCCCTTGTGCCTCAGCAGTGCTGCCAGTCCCAACCCCAAGCTGTGGCGGGTACAGCTGTGCCAGGGCTGGTGTGGGAGACAGGCTGCACCCCCTCAGGGAGCTGCAGCTGGGAGAAATGCTTCCACCAAAGCCATCCTGCAGTGGGAAATCAGGCTTTTGAGGGCAAATGTTTCCAAAGAGGGGGGGATATGCTTTCTGCTGAGATGTGTGGTTCTGTTTGCTGGAAATCTGTATGGGTAGAGGGGTACCTGGGCTGGTGTGGGTGTCTGCTAGGGAGCTGTGTAGCACAGTGGCTACAAAGGCTGAGCAGAGCCCAGCTGCCAAGGAGGTGGAGGTGTTACCATCAGCATCATTTCCTAATTCTTTTTGCTGATGTTGGGGAAGAGAAGAAGCTGCTTGCACTGAGTGCTGGGCATGGAGGGCAGGGATGAAGCACAGTGCTGCCCTGAGCACACCGAGCCACCCCAGGACCTCAGCAGTTCCTCACCCCCTGCTCTGCTTCTCCTGCTCTGCAGAGGGCCCCATCGATGTAAATATGAGCGAGATCACCATGGAGGACATCCACCAGTTCTTCTCTAAAGACCCTTCCATCAAGCTGGGAGGCCACTGGAAGCCGAGCGACTGCTTGCCTCGCTGGAAGGTAACTGGGAGCTGGGCAGCCCTGTGTCCCTGCTGAGTGTGGGGTGACAGGGAGACGTAGGCAGGCCTTGGGAAGAAGTTAATGGGAACATGTCTCATGTGCTGCAGCTTCAGAGCAATGATCTGAGGAGCTCTGAAATGTGGGGCTGCAGTGCCCAGGGAAGAAACGGTGAACTCAAGGGCTGCTTTAGTGTCCCCACTCCTGCTGTCCCCAGTGCTGGGCAGAGGTGATGAAGGGGCACTGCAGGTCTCCCTTTCACTCAAGGTGACACTGAATTTTTCCAAAGCAGCAATCCCTCAAAAAGTGAATGGGAAATTCATGTTGTGGGAGTTGAAAGGTTTTCAGGCTGCTCAGCCCTTGTTTAGTCCTGCTCCCCCTGCTATAACCCCGCACCAGCCAGTCCTGCTCCCCAGCCCGGCGGTCGGCAGTGGGAGACACTGGTGCGGTGCAGTAAGAACTGTGTCCTCTCCTCATCAGGTGGCGATCCTAATCCCATTCCGCAATCGATACGAGCATCTTCCCGTCCTCTTCAGACACCTTATTCCCATGCTGCAGCGGCAACGTTTACAGTTCGCCTTTTACGTTGTGGAACAAGTGAGTGACCCTGGGGCAGTCGAGGTGGCAGCCACTGGGGACATGCTGCACTAAGAACGTGTCTGCTTACGCTCCAAGTGTGGCTCTGCGCCGTGTCCCAAGGAGTTTCCCTGCCAGAGCACATCTTTTAACCTTTGGCACGTTTAGGGGTCTGTTGTGATACCTAAGCTGTCCCATTTCAGCCTGTTAAATGGCACAGCTAGGAGATGTGCCCAGAAATGTCTGGTTTTATCTGAAAAACAGAGATACGGTGATTTGGTTTGTTGTTGTTTTATTTTTTTTAAATTCTGTTTTGTGAGAGTTATTTTTTTAAAACAGCTTTGGACCAGGTATTTGCAGTTTAGACAACGCTGAATTGTTTTTGTGTATCCCTGCAGTAGTTCCAGGGAGCATCCCCTAGGCATGGGAATGTCTAACCAGAGTTAGACATTTCTTATTTGGGCAGTATCTAGAAGACTTCAGTGAATGTAAAACATGACTATCATTGGATGTGTACATGAACCTGTCACTTAAGCTGTTTGGCTTCATCCACCCAGCAAACATACCTCCATATTTAGCTCTAGCTTAAAAAGATTGATCAAAATTGGGGATCTTTTCAAGTGTCTGAGCAATAAGACTTCGGCTCCTGTACTGTAAAGTGGATATTTCAGTGTTGGTTGATCTCACTAGTCTGCTCCAATACATCACTTCCTTTTGTGGCACGGATGTGGGAGCTGGTTGCCCTCTGTGGTTTTCTAGACAAAGCTGAGAATGCATGAACTGTGGGGACTCCCCTTGAGAAGGAACTTTTTCCCTCCTAGGCTGGAAACCAACCCTTTAACCGTGCCATGCTCTTCAACGTTGGTTTTCGGGAAGCAATGAAGGACTTGGACTGGGACTGCCTCATCTTTCACGACGTGGACCACATACCAGAAAATGACCGTAACTATTACGGGTGTGGACAGATGCCGAGGCACTTTGCAGCCAAGCTGGATAAGTACATGTACCTGTAAGCAGTGTTCTTCCTCCCCACTACCGTAACAGCTAAGGAGCCAGTGTTAGATTTTATTTATCTTTTTTAAAGGCAGGGGATGAATCTGGGTTTGTTCCCAGGCTTTTGTGCAAAGGGAGAATGAGAGGGAATAGGAGAGAGCATCCACACGGCCTGGGCTTTCCCCTTGGCAGGCGGGAGAGCTGCGGTGCCACTGGGCTCTGCACTAACCCCTTCCCTCCTGCTCAGGCTCCCATACAACGAGTTCTTCGGGGGGGTGAGTGGCCTGACTGTCGAACAGTTCCAGAAGATTAATGGATTTCCTAATGCTTTCTGGGGCTGGGGAGGAGAAGATGATGACCTCTGGAACAGGTACGGGCTGGGTGCAGCCGGCATCCCTGGGCTGTGGTGGTGGCTCTGTGAGCTGAGCCTGGCACGTGCTGTGGGGGCACAATTGTCATCTTTGACACAGGGGCTGGGCTCGCTGTGCCTGTGTCCTCCGGCCTGGAGAAGAGCCATCCCGGCTGTGGTGGCTCTGTGGGAACAGGGGCCGCTCCAGCCTGCACAGGCAGTGGGTGGGAAGCAGAGAAGTGCTGGTTGGGAAATGGTTGGCACATACACCACAATACTGAGGTCAGGCTGGTCATGGCTGAGCAGGAGCCCCGAGGTGCTGGGAGCTGTGTGACCTGCCCAGAGCCCAGGCTGGAGTGGGGGGGTTTGCACAGCTTCTCTAGGGGTGGGAAGGCTGAGCTGCAGCCAGAGTCCCAGGAGCGCTGATGGTGCAGCCCTGGAGGTGCTGCCAGCACAGCAAACACAACCGGGGATTTTTTTTTTTTTTAATTTTATTTTATTTCTCCCCTTTCTAACACAGAGTGCAGTACGCAGGCTACTCGGTGACTCGACCAGAAGGAGATACAGGGAAATACAAATCAATTCCCCACCACCACCGGGGAGAAGTGCAGTTCCTAGGAAGGCAAGTAAATTTTTTTAAGAATCCTAAAACACTTCACAAAGAGTCTGTACCATGTAGGAGGCTCCCTGCAGCTGTTTGAAGGCAGTAACAACCTGAACTCCTGAAGGGAATGAACCGAGAGAGATGAAGGCAGAGCATTGCCTGGATTCCTCCATCCCTACATTTCATACCCCACATCCCTTTGACAAGGGGTTGGTCCTTGCTTTGTGGCTTTGGCTGCCTGAATGCCATCCGAAAGGTGATTGTCAGCATGGCAGGCTGGGGGCCTGTCCTTTGTCTGTAGGGGAATAGGAATGCGTAATGCCAGATGTAGAGAAGCTTCACTGTTTCTCCAAGTACTGTTGGGACCATTTCGTCTTTTTTCTCAAAAAGATAAATTCTCCCTGGAGTTCTTCAGGAGGGCTCCAACCCCTTTGTCCTGGAGCCAGGGTTGTTTTGGAGAGTATAAGGCTTGACTGACTGCTTCTGCCTGAAGACCACAGTGGAATTTGAGTCTTCTGAAAACTGTGCAACAGAAAACCAGAGAAATACCTTTTTCGCAAACAACTGGAGGTGTTTGTAACACCGGCTAACAAACACTTGTAGGTGAGGATCTGCTGGATGAGCAGTGTGAGAGCTCTGTTCTGCAGAGGGGCTCCAGGCTGCTGCTGGCAGAGATTTCAGTTGTCTGCTGGTCTTTTTTTGCAGAAGTCTCATTTTTAGGGGAGTTTCTGTTTGAGACTCATCTTTAGCCCTGCTTTTCATTTCTATGTTGGACAGAATGCAGCCAGTCAGAGAAGCTTCTCTCATTTCACTCTTGAAAAAGAGAAGTTGCTTTTTGGCTCAAAAAGCCATATTTAGTCAAACCCTTGGAGTGTGGCAGGCTGGCCGTGCAGTGGGTTCTGGTTCCTGACACTTCCCTGGCAGTGCAGTGGGTTCTGGTTCCTGGCACTTCCTGCCCCAGCCAGGAGCCCAGGCTCTGTGCCAGCAGGAGCTGTGAGTCCATGTGGTGGGAGATGGTCAAGGCAGAGATCACCTGGTGAGCCAACAGCTGTACCTACTCTTACCCCTTATATCTCATCCTGCTGCCCCTAAATGGGATTGAGGCTGTTTTTGTGCACCAGCTGCAGTTTCCTTCCCCGAACCATCATTCTGTTACTTTTACTTCCTCGTCCCCCATCCCTTGGACTAAAGCCATTTAGTTCTGCTCTTGTTTGTGTCCAGTTTCCTAAAAGTGGAAAGGACATATCACTCAGCTGCGTTTCTGTGCGATGGTGTGGCTGGTGAGGGCTCTGCAGGATGCAGGTGCATTCCCTCCTGGGAATAGGAGCAGGCTTCGGGCAGGAGTCACAGGTAGTTTTGGTAGCTGAGTGCTTGCTGGTGGCATAGCAAACATTTTACCTTTCATCAAGTGATGGACTTTTCTGGAATTTTCCAATATTTACCAACACTGAGTATTTAAAAGGTGATGGTTGCCTTAATTAAGGGCTCAGAAGTTTATTGTTTTGTAGCTGCTGCTGCAACAGGCTCTTTGAAGGCTGTTCTAGTAACACTGGGAGGAGTTTGCAGGGCGCTGTGGGACATGTGAAAGTGACTCTGGCCTCTGGTTCTCGTTGCACAGGTACGCCTTGCTGAGGAAGTCAAAAGAAAGGCAAGCCCTGGACGGCCTCAATAACTTGAACTACTTTCCAAACGTCACATATGACGCCTTGTATAAGAACATCACTGTTAACCTGACACCGGAGCTGGCTCTGGTGCCCGAATATTAAGAGGAGAAAATAACTTTGCTCTGCCCTTCACCAAGAAAGCACCACGCTAGACTTTCTTTTCCAAGGTTTATCGAGGACAAGCAACACTTTGTCTAATGAAGGATCACAGTATTTTGGAGAATGAGGCTGAAAGTGCACGCACAAATTGCCCTAGCTGTACCAATCCAGCCCGACACCCGGGCAGCGAGCTCAGCAGTCTCTTAATTTTTTCTGCCACTTGCTTTCTGGGTTTCAGGACAACAGTTCGACCTGCTGCTCTTGTCTCCACATTCCTCCTCCAGCAATCTCCGGCACTGGGACTCGCCTCGGATGCGCTTTCTCCTCCGGGAAGTGGTTCAGCTGAGGGACTCTGGCTTCTTGACGGTGAACGTCGGGAGCAATTTGGTTGGCAACTGCCCTGGTGGGAGATCAAACGACTTCTGATGCCGTTCTATGTCTGTGCGGTTTTTTAAATGACCTGCTTGAAGTATATACAACAGAATCGCTTCTTAAAGAAGTGTAAGTGTAAATATGCTGTGTAAATTGCCCCTTTTTATTTTTCTCCTATGGCTCAAGTCCAAGCTAGAGGTTTACATGCGGTCACTCATTTTAGTCCTGAGTTCTGTAAACACTTGTGTGTGCATCACTGTACTTGTGCAAGGTGTTCCCTTTTAAGCCAGTGAGACTGCTTGCATGATTCCAGCTGTGCATATGCAGTAATGTTTGTGGGACAGGGCCCTGAACCTTCCAGTGCAGTGGGTTAGAAATACAGCCGGGTCATTGCTCATTCCAGACACCACAGGGGTGGCTTTTTCCAGGGAGAGTGAGGAAATGGGAATATATATGAAAAAACTCCCTTTTCTGTGACTTTTAGAACATGATGTGCAAATGAATCCAAAAGCCATATGGAGTACAATCCCCTGCCTGTTGCTCTGTATCCCACGTGGCAAGTGTGAGCCTGGTTGCTCAGGACTCCCATCTACGGTGCTGGGGGAGTGCGGCACCCGGGCTGGCCACCCCTGCCCACGTGCTGTCCTGGGGATGGAGCAGCTGCACAAGCCCTCTCCAGACAGCAGTGTCCTGCCATCACCCCCGGTGTGCCGGAATGGTGTGGGAAATTGGTTTAGTCTGTATTTATTGTGTAAATCCAGCAGCACTCTGAGGTGCTGTCAGAGCCAGGCAGTGCACAGGCAGTAGCACAGGCACAGCCGGGTGGGGCAGAGGGTCACAGGTCAGTGAGAGGGAGAGACATGAAGGACACATAAAAATATGAGGACTGGGAACCAGAGCTTGGTCTGAAATCCCATCCAGCTATCCAATGCCATCCCCCCTTTCCCCACAGCCGCTGTGGGCAGGCTGGGCTCCAGGCCCTGTCCCCAGGGACACAGTCCAGCCCTTACACAGCACCGACACCGCCTCTTTCACTGGACCTCTCTGACTTAAAAGTAAATACATTGGGCGTTGTTTTGAGTTTGTATTTCCACACAACAAGGGTGAGTACTTGACCTCCGAAGTACTTTAACTCTTTTCATTGCGTTGTTTGCCTTCGGTTTCCTTAACTTCTCATGGTTTACATTGTTCTCTCAGTTCCGTGGACGTATGATCCCCATACGCATCTGTGGTGGGTGTGACTGCCCAGGGCATTCCTAACCTGTATCCAGAAAACGTTAGTTTAGAAAACACGAGTTCTTGTGTAGATCTTATCGGCCGGCATGAGAGGACAGTGAGCCTGCCCTTGAAAAGCGCTGATGAGTTTGTAACTTAGGTTTTAAAGTCTTTGAACTTACATGTGCTTTAAACTTGCTTCCCGAGGGAATTCAGCCTGGTTATTTATAGGCAGAGGTGAGGATTTGCTTTTTCTGGCGCATACAGCAATAAAGACTTTTGCTTCGGGATCTCGATCTCTTTAATTCACGTGGACCCTTTCCGGATGCTGAACCCGCGTTTCCCTGCCCCTCTTTTCTTTCATCTTGAGACCTTGCTAGAAATCTGTCTTTGTTTAATGGTGCTTCAAACAAGGAATGTATTTCAACTAGTCCAAGTTCACTACCCCGGAATCATGCATGTGTGTGTGAGTAGGTGTTAAACTACCTTAGTCGGGATCCTCAGCCTTCCATGTCCTTGACACCCTTCACACCTTGTGTGGAACAAAAGCCGTTACCTCTGCTCAGAACTGCACTCTGCGGTTGGCACAGAAGGGTCCATCCCCAGCAGCATCCTCTTCATCGTTCCTTTGTTCTAATCATGTTGAGTTGTT
>VZRE01006766.1:519390-530291 GCA_013396775.1 Cephalopterus ornatus
TTTTTTCCCTTTCTAAAATGTGGATTATCTGAAAATGTGCACTGTTAATCTTATCAGCTATGTCAAATACTGTATAGTAAATGTAACTGTTAAAAACATACTGTCAAGCGCATGTGCTGTTATGGTGTAAAAATTCTCGTATTAAGGAGAACTTGTACATATTCTGGCAGCTGAAGTTCAACAAGGCCACTCGTTCGCCCCTTCCACGTCAGCGCCGTCAGCCAGCCCTGCTGGAGGGCAGGTCCTGGGCGATGCTGATTTTTCTTTTCTTTTTTTTTTTTTTAATGAGCCACGTGGGGTTTTATTTGCAAAACTATTTATTGACAGTTAATTCTCTGTAAAGCTCTGCTTCTCTAAGGGAGGTACCGTTTGAGCAACAGCTGCGCACTTCGGACCGCTCACCATCAGAAGTGGCTTCAAACTCTCAAGTAGCTTTCCATCATCATGGCTTTTGAGCTTACTGTTATGTTTTTAAGAGGTGCCGGGGGGACGTTTTTGCACTGAAGATTAGTGTTTTACAACACACACACACTTCTCAGCAAAGCAATCCTTTGTGTCATTACATTTATTTACCCATGTGTTTGTACATTTTTGTATTTGTTAATTTATGAATGATTTTTTCAGTAAAAAATACATATCCAAGAACACAGATTGCAGTGGTTGCCTTTTTTTTTTTTTTAACAGGATGTTAAATGGGGTGTGCTTTTTTAGTAGGAGGTGAGCTCTGTAAGCCCAGAGGGGTGAGTGGTGGGTAGAAGTAAATTGAGTGTGAGATGGGGATGCTTCCCAAACTCCTCCTGTTCTGTAGGTGCTTAAGCCTTTTTTCCAAGTATCTGCTTCAGTGTCATTCTGATGGCGGGGCTGGCTGCCTTGGGGGAGTGTGTTTAGGAAGAACTTGGCTGAAGGCGATGCAGGGCTCGGGGATGGTAGTGGGGACTGCTGGTAATTGGATTTTTGATCAACAAACCCAGGCAGACAGACAAGCTTCCTTGCAGCAGCTTTAAAATATCTTTCTCCTGCTCTGCAGCATACAGGCATGCTAGAATAAATAGCTGGCAGCCCTGGGTTGTTCCAAGCCTTGCCTTTTTTTAGCTCTCCGTCTTCTGGGAAGCTTCCTCCCACCCGCAGTGCTGGGCTGCAGCCTGCGGGGTGTCAGGCTCCTTCCAGACACTGCTGCCCGCCCGGAGAGGGCCTCGCTCCCCCAGCGCTCATAGGATCGAGGGGGGAGCCCGTCGGACTCCTGGCCGTGCACCGGTGGGAGTTCCTGACCTGTCTGGGGAGTCCCCATGGCCGTGGTCCTCCATGGATATCCCAGCTGGGGGGGTTTCATTGACTGTGTCACCCCCGCGGCGGCTGGGCAGGGGCTGGAGGAGATGGAACCACATGGAGAAAGTTGGGGGTGCCCCTATACAGGAAGAACGAGAAGGGCAGGGAAGCCCCCAGCCTGTGTCCCAGGTGGGTGTGTGGGGACCCCCTTACTGGGGGCAGAGGCAAACGAGAGCTGGGAGTAAACCCCCTTTTGTGTGCGCTGTGCCGGGAGGGTGCCAAGGAGTGGAGCCCTGCGAGGGACCGGCACGGCAGCACGGCTCCGGCACGGCCACCGCTGCCACCCAGCAGCGCAGAGCCCCGGCATTCCTCGGGAGCAGCCCCCGCTGCGGGGGAGAGCACTCCCTGCGCGGGCTGGGAACAGCTCAGCCTTCTGTGCTGCAAAATCCCCGAACTTCTCTGCAGTGTGTAAAAAAAAAAACCAACCCCACAACCACCAGAGCAGGGGGTTTCTCCCTCTTCTTTCCCTCTTCATACCCATGTGGCACAATCAAGCTGCCCGGGATGGCCTGGGCTGGCAGCCGGAGCCACATACATGCCGTGGGGGCATCCCTGCTGTCTGGAGCAGCCCTGAGATGCTGCCCAGGGGGATGCCCTGCTCAGGAGCTGGCAGAAAGGCTGAGCAGGTGGGCTGGGAGACAGTGCTGTGAGTTACCAGCCACACCAGAGCTTCAGGCCAACATGCCCTTGGCTTGGCCTCTCTCCCCCGTGCAGAGGGAAGGGTGCTGCCCCCCTACTAGAGGGGTCCTGCTGGCCCCCAGACCAGAGCCTGGGGTTTGCTGCTCCAAGAGGGCTCCCCGTGGGAAGGACAAGGTGTCCCTGGATATTTATTCTTCCCTCTGGTGAGCAGTGTGACAATATTGACTGTTGTTCAAGAAGGGCTCTTGATAGTCAAGAGGTAAGGGGAGAAGCAAGCAGGAGCACCAGGGGCATGGAGGATTAACCGTGGCTCTCAGGCAGCTGTCTTTAGTAAATCCTGCTGAGGAGGGCTTCCCAAAAACCCCTTTCCTCTGAAGGACTCTCACAGATCCCTGGCCAAGGGCTGTTCTGCCACAATTGGTACCGATAGCAGCAAAGAGGGGGAAACCAGTAACACATTCAGTATCAGCTGGGTGGAGCAAAGCAAACACTCCCCTGTGGGCAGTGGGAACTCAGCTGGTCCCTTACCCCAGTGACACGGCAGATGGCACCCGCCCCGGTTCTGGGGGGGATGCAGGACGAGTGGCTGGGTAGGTGGGCCGTGGTGACTGGACCAAACAGGCCGAGCTTGTCAGCCGGAGAAAACCATGGGATGCTTGGACACACGGTTGAGAAATCTTCTTCGTCAGCGCAGCCTCGAGCCACAGGGATAGCAGCAGGGAGCAGGGCCGTCTGAAGGCCACGGGTGCGGTGGCACGGTGAGGACTCTCTTGCACAATCGCCCACATCGCTGGGGGCACCTGTGCGGCAGGTTCCCAGTGGCCATAAAACCGCGGGTCACCTTGCAATAGGTGCATGGCTCCGGGGCCAACGTGAGCCGCGGCAGCGCCCCGCGACCCGCCCAGCAGCAGGCAGACCCTCCCTCCCCTGCTCTGCCCCGGGAGGTGCCGGGGTGGGCAGTGCCTCCCTGGGAGCGGCAGTAAAACCCGTGGCCTCAGCGTGGTCCGTACGGCCACATCTCGGCTCTGCTGCAGTTTGCATTTGCTGGGGACCCGGGATGGGGGTGATGCAGCCAACCTCGTGCTGCTCAGGAATACCTCCCAGGCATCCAGGCTCCTGCCTCCCCACCCTAATCCCAGCACTGGTCCCCTCCGACTGTATTTACAGCAGCTAATCGCATTGCTGGGGCGATGGCCCGGCATTCATCCCGGGTACATGTGTGCCGGGGACTGTGTCATCAATGGCTGCCTCCAGCACGTGGCTGAGAGCTGATCCCTGAGCCTGAGCACAGCCCTGCCTTTGACAAAGCAGATTCATTCATAATTCAGAGCCACTTCTGCAGCTGGAAACCTTTCACAGGTGACCGAGCTGAAAGGCTTGGAGACGCCTGGCCTGGCTTCCAGTCCCAGGGCACAGGAGAGAAGAACACGCCGTCCTTAACATAGCTCATTCCTCGAGGGGTTTAGAGCCTGTGTAGAGGGGGTCGGGTGAGCCAGGGTCGGGGTTTATGGCAGCACAATGGCCGGTAACTGTCCTGCACTAGGCAGGAGGGGAGCTCGGGGCTCTCTGCCGAGGGGAACAGCAGTGTTATTTGAACACAAGGTCAGCCCTTTCACTGAAGGAGTCCCTGCCAAGCTGCTCTCTCTGCTTCAGTGCCGATGAAAGCAGCCACCCGCTCTGCAAGAGCGGGCTGCACCCCCAGCCACGACAGGCACGGAGGGGCTGCGGCTGCACCCAGACCTCTGTGAGCCGGGGTGTCCTGGGACGAGGTACAAAGGAGAAGCTGCAGAGGCAGCGCTAGGCCCCAAACCAGCCTGGGGGAGCTGGGGGAGAGCAGCCTCCAGGACCCTCACAGCTGCAGCCCTTATTTCAACAGGCTGCGAGCGGGCGGGTGCGACCCAAACCAGGCGCTGAGCAGTGGGGCTGGGGAGAACAACTAGTGCTTCCATCCTGATAAGGAGCGGTGCCCATGGGTCCCGCCCCGCCCAGAGGGGAGAAGGGCGATGGAGCAGGGCCCCGGGAGAGCCTGACGTTGTCCCCTCGCCCCGGGAGAGGTGTTGGTGGGGCGCGGGGAGAGCCTCGGCCCGAGTGCGGGGCCGGGGGATGCTCCTGCGGGGCCTTGCGGTGGCGGAGCGCGGTCCCAAAGCCCCACCTGGTGGCGGAGGGAGCGATCCTGGCCCCGGGGACACCCCAGACCCGCGTCCCCCACCCCGGCCACGGCTGCGGGGGCATCCCGGCGTGTTTCATCACGGACATACGAGGGACAGCCGGCTGCGCAGGGTCCCTATCCCTGGCGAACACGGATTTCTCCTTGCTTGGGGAAGAAGCGGGTCCAGTTCCTGCAAGAGGGGGAGAAATCCCAGATTTTCAGAGATATCAGCTGCAGAGTGACAGAGAAGTCTCCAAGTGCCTGGGGGAGCAGCTGGCAGGGAAACAGCTGGTGGTTTTTGCTTCTTGATGAAGCCTGGCCTTGAAGGTGCTCTCAGACATCTTTGTGACACGCTCCCGATTTCTTGGGGTGAGTTACCCCTGCTTTTGCAGCTGTCACTTTCTACCAAGAAGAAAGCATTGTAACTGTCTTTCAGCTGTTTCATTGCTTTCTCCTTCCCAGTGCCTGGTGAAGACCCCGCTTCCCACTGCCTCTCTACAGAGCAGGTCTGGGCCTGCTGGAGATTCTCTTGTCCCATGACCAAACTAGAGAAAGTTCTCAGCTGAAGAGAAACATTTGTCCTCAAACTCAGAAAATACATTTCATGCTTGTGCTATTTTACCCTTCTGTTTAATCCTTTTCTCTATTAATATTTATCAACACAACATTTTTCTTATTTTAAACAATGTCAAAGCTTTGTTTTAAAGGAAAAAAAAAAGTAGGATAATTCTTTTTAAAGCTTGGACATTTTTCATCTCCCCTTCTTTCTTTCCCTGCCTGTTTTGGCCCAGACTGCCTGGTGTTGGACTGCGCAGGAGGAGGTTGGGATGTAAGCTGGGACAATCCAGGAAGGCATTTGGAAAAGAAGACAGGTGTTTCTGCACATCCCACGAGTCTATCTTTAGAGGTTTCTTCCCCTGTGGGAAGTTTGCAGGGAACAACGTGTCTTTTGGAAAACTAAGGTGTCTTGAAGGCTTAACTCACTCATCCCTGTTCCCAAACCCTGTGCAAGCCAGTGGCAGCAGCTGATCCCCTGGAAGCATCTTTCTCCCTGTGTCCCACCAGGTGCAGCTCAGGATGCGGTGAATTTTTAAACCTGATGCTGGAGTCCTTTCGAGATTGCTCTCCTCTCAAGACACTGCAGTCCATGTTTTTCTTTCGTATCATGAACATTGCAAAGTCTGCCCGTGGTTTACGTTGGCGGGTTCCCACTGCCCTCGTGTATCTGCCATGCGTGAGCTGGATGATGGGAATCAGTTCTTTGGGTTTTTCATGTTCTTATTTGGTAAACTTAGGTTCATGTTTCGGGAAACTCATCCCAGTGCTCCCACATGATCTGTGGGTATAAATCTACTCTGATGCTAATGCTCAGTGCCAACATTTTTCAAAGCAGATATTGAATGAGAGAGGTTTTTAGTTAATATAAACCAGAGTCAATTTACAATGACAAAGTATTGCTAGATGTGTCAAGGAAGAGACAAGCTGCTGAAATGTTTGGCTAAAGTCAAGTTAGGAACTGGAATGTTGTTCTTTGTTCAGTGGTTTCCCAAAGCCCTGCTCAGGCAGGGGCTGCCTCTGCCAGTTCCTGGTGGTGTTTTGGGAGGAGGATGGAGACCGACACTTCCAAACAGCCTTTGGCAGTGAGTGGTGGACAGGGCCCTTCTGAAACTGAGCTGCTGTTTTGTTGCTGGGGTTTTTGTTGTTTTGGACTTTTTATTTATTTAGGATATCTTGAGAATAGATATTTTGCTTGAGATGCATCAGAAAGTGCAGAACCCTAAGTGTGGTGCTGTACCAGCCCCTTCCCACGCATTCCTGCTGCAAACACTGACAGCTGCAGCTCAGATGGGCTGTGACAACTCATCACAGTTTTCCTGGTTGCTTTCCAGTGGCTCAAGGGCAGTGGTTTCTCCTGCTGGGACTTGATGATCCTCATGCACCCTTATGGGGAACTCGGCTCTCAGATATCACCGGTTTGGGGATTAGTGTGGTCTAACACACACAGATATTTTAAACATTCTCAGCTTTCCTAAGGCGGAGCAGTGTGTGGGTGAACTGGGAAGATTCCCTTATTCCCGGTGGGAATCAGCCTTTTCTTTCTTCTCCCTCCCTGCCCCGAGCTGGCTCTGTGATAGAGCCGAGTGTGGCAATAGATGGCACTGCTGGGACAGGCTGGAGCTGCTGCCTCGGTGCCATGGCCCAAGGGGCATCGCTCTGCTCACATCAGTCCAGGCTCCGAGTCCGAGCTGCGGATCCATAAATTGGGCAAACCTGGTGCAAAGTGGCTGCAGCGAGACTTTGCATTCCTGGCTGAACTTCTGCTGCAGCAGGACTTTATGTCAGCACCTGAATTTCTGCTTCTGTTTCCATGGAGGGCAGAAGGAGGCTGCCAGCATCAGAGCACCTCTGGAAAGTTCTGTCTGAAAAGTCAGAGCAGTAGAGCAGCTGGAAAACACCCAGGAGCTCTGGGAGCAGGAGGGGTCCATGCAAGTAGATCTGCTCAGCTGGGCAGAGGGGAACACGAGGCCCTCTTGATGCTCTGTGCCCCCAGACTCATCTGCAGCCTGTTCCCAAGCAGCCACTGGCCATCAGCTGGGTTTGCAAATCCTCCTTCACTCTCACCTCTGTGGGCTGCAGGTTCCCAGCAGGGTTTGGTCACTGGGCTGGTTTAACTTAGATATTACTTTAATTTTCACTGAAGTCCTGTGATTTATGTGCTTTGAGGCTGGCTTAGGTTGCTTGGTGCATACAGAACCCATGGAAGAGACCCACGGCCACCGTGGGCTGTAGGAGCAGCTGGGGCAGAGCAGCCTCAGGGCTGTGCAGGTAAAGCCTGGTTTCACAGTGTTGGGCTCTCAAGACTCAGCGACTTAGGCTAAAAATCCAGGGATTCCCAAATAATAGGTGTGTGCTTTTGATTTGCTTCCTGAGCAGCAGAGCTTTATTTGGGTTGGAATCTGTTTTGTGGAAGTTACTGCTCAGACCAGGGCTGCAGTTCCCACTCTGCTGCCCCTGCCTAGACCAGGTCCAGAGCAGCTGGGAAGCTCCCATTGGGCCAGCGATCTGGGGAAAGAGGGGGAGGGCTGTTGCCTGCAGTGTCATTAGAAAGAAAGCAATTAAGCCCTTTGAAATCATCTGCACTCTGGTTATCTGCCTTGATAATATCCCTAATTGCTGGGGAGAACCTGATTTAAGACTGGCGCTGAGGCAGGTTGATTCTGCATCACATTGGTTCTCCAGTACTTTGTTCTTTTTTTGGTTTGACCTCAGCAAATGCACCTTCCCAGTTGACTTTGTGCTGCACAGGAGATGAAAACACACTTCCATCACAAGGCAGACTTCCTTGCTCATTCACAGCCCCAAGGTTGGCTGTGTCTGTGACCTACAGAGAGATAAGAGCTGCTTTATTCTTTCTCATGCATGACCAAGTCAGCTTGCTTCCAACATGAATGATTGAAAACCCACGTGCATTTTTAATGACTATATTCTAATTAAAAAGCAACCCCCTCCTTGAAAATTTAGGCAGCTGAAGTGGCATTGTGCTTACCAACAAATAATTAATTATTTATATGAAATGCTCTGCTCTTTAAATTACTTGGGTTTAATGTACTGCAAAGGCATTTGCAGTATCGATAACAATGCTATTTTGCTTCCACTTAATCATCACAATTTTATTTATTTATTTATTACCAAGAACAAAAATACCCCACCTGGTCCATTCGATACTGTACTGCACCACTGACAGGCTGCTTTTCCTCCCAGTCTTATGTTGCAATAGTTATGGTTTTGCTGTAAAGAGGCTGTTTCACAGCCCACTGTAGGCCTTTGTGCTGCACGTGAACCAGGATGGTGGCACTTGTCCACCACAGTGCATTTGTCACCGTGGTGGTGCTGTCACTGACCCATGTGTTGCTTTATGGGGGCTCTGCTGGTTCCAGTTCAGCTATTTGAATAACTCTGGGTCCTCTCAGGTGTTTGTTGTTATGGTGATGTAGGCCCTGAGTTTTTTTGGCTTCTCCTATTTCTCCTAAACTTTCCTGCAGCTGTGGCAACAGTTGAAGGTGAATTAGAAAAAGTGACTGGAAGCAGAGGACAAGCTGCAAAGCTGATCCTTGGGTGTAGCCAGGGGGTGCTGGACAATGCAGTGGTTCTGGGCTGGTGTGCCTCTTCTGCATGTTTTGGTTACCAATAACTCTTCATTTTCTCTCTTTTTCAACTACCAATTTATTCTTTTAAAAATATTTGCCATTCAAATCAGTTGGGATTCAAGCTGCCCTGTTGCTCAGCATGCTCCCCACTGGGATCGATGTGTTGGTGTTAATGTGCCATTAATTCCAGAACAGGCAAGACTGTTTGGCAGAAGCAGCTTAGAAAACCAGGAATTGATGGGCTGCGGGAAGGTGTTATTGCATTACAGCCATTTCTAAGTGCAGGGTCCTGCTCAGTAGATTAATAGCAGATTTGCCAGTTTAAGGTGAAGTGACATCCGCTGGAAGGAAGTGGAGCAGAGACACGCGAGTGCTGCTGCTGGGACACTGAGCTCCCAGGCTGGGGTGGCCATGGAAAGGCAGGCTGAGAACTGCTGAGTGTGTAATGTGAGGTGGGTCCAGGGTGACACTGAAAACCTTTGCTGCCTTCTGAAACACCAGACCTGATTCCGGTCACCAAGATGACTCTGACTGTTCTAAGTGGCTGCTGGGGGTGTGTAATTATAATGCACAGGTGAGGTTCTCACAGAACAATCACAGCTCTGTGTGGCAGGAAGGGACATAGAGATGCACCCTAATCCATCCTCCTGTACCAAGCCACGATCAATATGTCTAGACCATCCTGACGGATGCGTAAGGATCTTTTTCTTGAAAGTCTTGATGATGTCTCCACCCCTCAGTCTCCTTGGGCAACTACCCCAGGGCTCTACTCTTTTTTTCCTAACAGCCATCCTAATTTTCCCATCCCACTATTTTTTGTCTGATTCCCAGCAGATAAGGAAAGCAAGCCATTTCTCTCTTCTACGGAAACTTTTTATGAACAGAAAACTGTTACCCCATCTCTCTTCTGCTTTCTACTTCCATGAGTTAATTGACCCGTTTTCCTTCACCTCTCTTCAGAGGCTGTTTTCTACTTCTCTGGTCACTCCTATTGCTGTCCTCTGGGCTCCTGCCAGTTGGGGCCTGACTTTCTTGATGAACAGTGCCCAAACTTGGATGCAGGACTCCTGCTGAGGCTTTCGTAGCAGGGCAGTGAAGGTTTACTTCATGTGTCTCACATACAGCTTTTCTGTTTATGAATTCCAGCATGATAGCTGCAAAAAAAAGAAAAAAAAAAAAAAGCAAACAATGTCCTTTTAGCCCTTGAGATTTGGGCACAGTGGAGATGAGGGCCATATAAGTACACAGATGGATGCACAGATGAAATGCAGACTTTCACTAGTCAGACAGAAGAAGCTGAGCTTGGGGAAGTGGCACCGTGTCTGCTGCCGCTGTGTGTGTGAGCCTCATGTCTGCCCTGCCGAGCTGTGTGGGGAGGAGGGAGTCATTCCCACCCCACCGGGACACACCCCATGCCCACACCGGGAGCCGTGTGGTTCCACCCGCCGGGACACACCAGGGGGGTTTTCATGCTGGGGGCTCCCAGCCTCTGTGGGTTCATGAGCTGAGAGGGTCTGAACCTTTCTACTGCTGGATTTGGCTTTCGGTGCCTCTATCCCTAGGTGTAGTTATTTGAGCTGTTCTCCTTTGCTTTCTGCTCCTGGAGGAAAAAGCTCTCTGTGAAAAGACGAGTTGCACATTTTTTCCCCTCCCCTTCAGCCCAAGCGTTAGGCAGGAGGCTGGTGCGTGATGCAAAGTTGGGCTCTGCAGAGGATGGAGGGGAGGCGTCGGAGGAGCCCGCGGTGGTGGCTGGAATTCCTGTTGCCGTAACAACCCGATGCAGTCCTTAAATATAGAGCCGGTTTTACCCCGTAGCCTGGCTCTGTCCTCTCCTCTGTAACGCAGAGCAAACGGGCTTTGCCTCCTCCTTGCTGCCACCTGTTAGAGTCCCAAAGGTCAGAAATGGAAACCCCGGTGCAGTGTGTGAGGTCAGGAGACCCACTGATCATGGGCTTGGGGGTCCTGCTCCGTTCAGACTTTGGTCTGAGAGTCCCAAATTCTGGTTTGACCCAGTGAAAATCCTCAGGCATGTTGGATTGAAAGAAGAGGTCCCCTAGAAGAGTGGAAAACATCTGACTGCTGGAGCAGCTGCTTGACTGCTGCAGTTGTGGCTGTGGGGTGGGAGGAGAGCGGGGCTGCTTTGGGGCTGGGCAGGGATGGGGACAAATCACATCAGAGCATTACATTACCCTGTGGAGGGTGTTGCTGTCCCTTTCCAAAGGAGAGCTTCACTGTTTTTCTGAGCTTTCCCCAGACAGACCAGTTCTGTTTGAAGCAAGAAAGAGGAGGAGACAGGTGACTCTTTATTCCAGACCTGGAAAGACCTATTTTTCTCTGAGAGCCAAGCAGGACTTTCCAGTGCCCTTGGTAAGCCTGGTGGCACCTAGCACAGAGGCACTGGAGGACTAGGGCTTGCTTTGCCTGTAATTATGGATGTTTACAGGTGTCCTCCTGCAAGGCACTGGCTGGAAGATACATCTCCTCTCAGACTGCAGCTTTCCAGCTTCTCAGTGCTGAGATAGCCTCAAGCTTTCTTTTGGACATGCTCCTTCAGGATCTCAGAAGACTGAATTTAAACCTGGAAACTCTGAGCAGCCTAAAGGATTTGCTTGTATCTACAAAGTCACCCCCCCCCCCCC
>VZRE01006766.1:530335-541197 GCA_013396775.1 Cephalopterus ornatus
CCCCAAAATGTACTTTAGTCCATATTCGGGCTGGAGCATCATGTTTCTCCTGATCAAGCAAATGGCTGGGAGGTTTGGTCTCAGATTGCACAGCAAAGACTTGTAAAGCAAACCACTGAAGTTCCTGGGATGGTTCCCCAGACAATGCTGCTTGTTTGTTCTTGTTCCTATCCTAATTAAACTTTTTCCACAGGGAAACTCTTGTTTTAGTATTTTTTTTTTTTCAAAATTGAACTGGCCTTTCTTGGTTTACTAAATTAAAATCTGCAAAGGCAGATGCTTTAAGAACAGATACTCTGAGATCTGTTGTTCACATCATTGATTCTGTCTTTGCAGCAGGAGGACAAGTCCTCCGCACACACATTGGTACAAGATGAAGTCAGGGACTTCCGAAGGCAAGGAAGGGACCAGAGGGACAGTGATTCTACTGTCACCTGCTCAGTGGTCTGGGACTGCCAGGCTGAGTTGTACTTGTGCAGTGGTACTTGAGGTCTTTGCAAGGCTGCAGTAGAACATGTTCCTGAGCTGAGAGGGCATCACTGACAGGAACCTTCTACAGGGACCCATCAGTGGCCAATGTCTTCTCAGCACCCAGAGAGAAGAGGTGCAGAGGAGCTGCAGGCACCCAGCCCTGCGGCAGCAGAACATGTCAGATCCTCAAGGTCGTGTTACAGAAGCTCCAAGCAAATCTAGTTTTTATTGAATTCCCTTGTCTGCAGGGGTCCTGGGGGCTATTAGCTGCTTTAACTGGAAAAGCAGCTGCTGGGACCATGGGTATTTGCTCCCAGAGGCGGCACATTCCCTGCAGTTCTCCAGCCCCTGGGATCTGCTCAGCCCACATCAGACTCCAAGCTGCTCCAACCATCTCCCTTCTTCCTTTCCTTTGAAAACAGGAAGGATTTGTGCAGCCACATGTGGCACCCCAAAAGTCAGTTCACATTTTAACAGGACTTTAACTGCAGAAAGGAGAAAAACACCCATGCAGGATCAGTAGCTTTGGGCTAGGAATAAACTGTAGCTGCTTTATGGAGCTTAAGATCCATTGTAATGATACTTGTGTTGTCCTTGCTAACCAGAAGAGCTGGATTGCTGCTTGGCTTCCTAAGCCCCCCTGCACAGCCCTTCCTGAATCAAAGGGATTGGTCTGGGCAAGGCAGGCAAAGATCACACACTGGGCCTGAAGAGGAGGCTTTGATGTGTTGCTGAGCAGAGGTATTTAATTAACCTCCTCTATTGATTTTGATGAAGAATCACCTTCACTTTTTATGTGCAGGAGAAAAAGAGACTGTTTGAAGAGCAGCCACGTGGAGAGTGGCCAAGTAAGTGCTGGGATGGGCTCAGTTCTTCACCTCTGGTTTTCCTGTGCAAGACTGTGGTTGACCTGTGGGAAAGCACCAGAAAATAGAGACAGGGTGAGAGAGCTGAAGAAAACTGAGAGAACCTCTCCATGTGCCGTATGTGCCTCCAGCACACGGGGTGATACAGGGGGTGTGCAAGGGGTGGGGAAACACCCCCCTCCTGCCAGCAGGTGAGCAGTGGCCTCTGAGCAGAGACAGCACATGCAGAGGACCTGCTCTGGGGTGGGATGGAAGGGGAAGAGGGGAGGCTGATATCTCCCAGAACGAGCCGCTGGGGCAGAGGATGTTGGTGCTTCTGGCTGAGGTGATGCCCAAGGCGAGGTGGGAGTGAGTCACCCCTCAGCAGCCTCACACAGCCCCCAAGGGCCAGGGGCTGCCCAGGGCCGTGGCAGGGGATCTGTCTTATTCTGCAGCCCATCAGAAGTGAGGAGGTAGGTTGAAAATGCAGGCTAACCTTGAACTTGAAAGGTCATCAAAGGATTTGGGAGAACGACTGTGAAATATTGAAATGGCTGCTTGCTCTTCGAACATGATGGTTGTTGAGAAGTTTGGGAGTTTGCTGGCATTTCCTGATTTACTGGGTTTTAGCAGCTTGAATTGAGGGTCTTTTAAATTTTGTATTACATTGGCTGGGTTGTTAATGTTTGATGTATGGAAAAAGACAAAGGTAGGTAGCTGACAACCCTCTTAATAAAAATCTCTATTGTGATAATCCTGAGGAATCTTTGTATTATTATTACTTCTGTTACTGGAATGACAGAACATAAATGCTAGAAGGGAGGGAAACCTCGCTACACCGTGTGGATTGGGGGTTGTCAGAAGCTTGCAGTCTGAAAGACAGGCAGGACGTGAGGACAGGAGCTGTCCCCAGGTAGTGAAGGTTGTGACCAAGTCCTCACATCTCCGAACCAGCCCTCTGTGAGGTGACCCACTGGGCAGAGTGCTCATGCCCCATGGGTGCCACATCCTCTGCAGGGCCCTTTGACTGCCGTGCCCCTGCGTGAGGCAGAGAGGCTTCCTGAGGCTGGGCTCACAATGATGCTTTTTAACTTCCCTTCCCACCCAGCAAACTTGTGAAGATCAGGTGTGTGGGAGCTGCTCCCCGAAGGCCCTCACCCTGCAGAGCCGTGGGAGCTCGGCCAAACCTCATCACTTCATCTGCTTAAAACAGGTGACAGTGATGCACTGGCTTCCCCAGCGACCTGGGTTCTGCTGAACCCCCCTCCAGAGCTGGCAGGAGCACAGACCCACATCCTCTGCCCTTTGCACAGAAGGAGCCTCATGTGCTTTACAGAAGAGTTGCATTGCAACTGCTTTTTGCAGAAAATGTGTACACCAGAATCCTGTGTTATCATGAGGAGTTTGGACAGAAAAAAAGCTTTTTAAAGTACTCCAATGCTGGAATTCAGAGAGGGTAGAGATTTCTAGGCTGCTGACCTTTTTAGATGTTTAGTCACACTAGAAAATGAGTCTCAGTTGGGCAGGGATGGTTGGGTCAGACACTGGGGTAAGGCTTTTACTGCAAGCTGTTTGGAATTTTGGTACCTAAATCTAAAGCAGTTGGGGACAGGGAGGCCACTGAATCTCTTTGTGCTGCAGGACTTGAGCAGGGGTCTCTGCTATCCGGACAACTGCTCATTTCTGGTGTATTTCTAAAAAATGAAAAATCTGCTGCATTCCCACCTTGTCCAGCTGCACCTTTGGAAAACGAAGTGACCAGTCAGCAATGCACTGAAAGATGCAGCACACAGAACTGCCTTTAGGAGGGGGTCTCAGGCTGCAAATCCCAAGGGAGAGGAGAAATGTCACTGGCACTCTAAAGAGGGGCCATCCAAGAATCCAAAAAATGTGATCTTCAGATGGTTCTGTCCTCCAGTTTTCCTCCTGGTCAACTCCAGACAACTCTTTGCTCCATTGCTGGCTCTTTCCAATCACAGTGCTCCCCACGGGCACTGTGCAATAGCCCAGTGTCAAAATCCAGTCCTGCAGCCCTCTTTGAGCTGGGACTGGGCACTGCCCTCAGTACCCTCCACTGCTGCCCGAACAAAGGAAGTGGAGCTGCTTTTTCAGAAGGTTATTGCAGCATTCTCAATCTGTGTGATTACATCCAATTTTTCCTTTTTGGTTAGCTGGTGCTGGATATCGTTCCCCTGCAGAACTCATGCGTACAGTAAAAAGGGCATGTTTGGAAGAGCTCATCAACATTCATGGGGAGTAGTGCTGTCCCATGTGAGGAAATTTAATCCGAGAGAGCCTTCAAGAAAGGCTTATTGCAGCCTTCTGCATCACCCACAAACACTTTGGGGAAAACAGGGAAGGAGAACAGTGTTAGATAAGCTGCTTTAAAACGATCTCCCTAATCCTCCAAATTAAAATGTATTTTATTAAAGACAAGTTACAGATGAAAAACAACCGAAGAAAGGCTGGAAGTGACCCTTCTTAGAGACAATTTATGCTATCCCTATGCTGTGAGTGGATGTCACTGAGATCAAAGCTCTCCCCCTGCGAGGAGCCAGCCCCATCTGTGGCACGAGAAGCCCAGCCTTTCCTCCATCCTTATCCCTGGGGAGCAAGGCTTGCTCAGCACTGAAAGTAACATTAAGTAGTCACCTGAAAATTGATTTGACGCCACTCCATGTCCCTTCCCAGCCACTGGCATGAGGCTTCCTGACCCCAAAGCAGCTCCAGCTTTTACTGTTGTGGAATGGTACAAAGGAGAGGAGAAGGAAGAGTGCATTTATTCAAGTCTCAGGGCAACTGAGATCAGGGAGTGGCCAAGAAGGGCTGCTTCTGTGCAACTCTTTCAAGTCCTGCCTATATTCTGCCTGTTTCTCATACAAGATGAACCACAAAAAGCTTGACCTGTTGGGTACTCCCATCAGCCTGATTCTCACAGTGATGTGCGACTCTCGTGAGAGCTTCTGCCTCCGATGGCAGCAGCCTCGGAACACGTGCTCCCTATCAGCAGTACTATCAGCAACATAGCAAACAATCTTGGTAGGGATCACTAAAGGATATCTCTTCAGTTTCAAAGTACATCTGGCTGCTCATTCATCCCCTGCCCCATGCCACCTTTGGCAGCTTGCTTTAAACCCTCTCAATCTCAATTTCCCTCAGTCTCAAAGGGGATATTATGCTACTTTCCTCTCAGGAACCATGTGAGATTGCTCTCACTGCAGAGTCCTTTTAGAGCCCACATATGCAAGAGCAGAGCAATTCTTGCTGTCATTATCCTGAGGAAACTCACTGCGCTTCAGGACATTCAAATGATGGCATTTTTCCAGCATTGGACCACAAAGAAGATTTTCGTCTGTGGCTGAGTTTGGTGTTTGCTTTGCCTCCAAGCCTGAGCCCTCAGCCTGTGTTTTTTAAAGAGGAGTTGGGCAAGAGATGGGCCAGGGATGGAAATCAGGGAAATCAGCATATATGCATGCTGACCATAGGGGGAGCTTAGGGAGGGCAGGCAGGGCCTCCTGCCTCTGGATTCCTGGAAATGATACTGCATCCAGGACCTGGACCCTGGCTCTCCCCAAAGACTGCCCAGTCTGTCTGCAGTCACATGGGGTGGGGTGCCACAGCCCCAAAGGGTGTGAACGACTGTAGGGCCCTTTGGAGTCCTCAGCAGAAAGCGGCTGGATGGATGAGCACTTGGTCACCCCTAAGAGAGAGGCCACATCGCCACCGCTGTGAAGACTGCCTGACCCCTCCAGCTCTGCTGCCCTCCCTCCTGAGTGATGATTAATGTGAGCCTCCAGCCCTTCAGAGGCTAATAAATCCGCAGTTGCTGAATAACAAGGCAAGTCCAATTGCTTCCCAGGGCTCAGTGCTTCAAGTTAATGTTAGATAACATATTATAGGCAGCTGCTTTTCCCTCAGTGCCAGCCCTGCCTGAGGAGTGAAAGCCAAGAGGAGGAAACATCCATCCCCCAGCTCCTCCATGGGGTGCAGGGGCTGGGGGAGTCCTGCTGCCACCTGGGCAGGACAGGAACCAGGGGCCACCAAGTATTTGGCCTACAGGGTTGACAGGCAGAAGAAAATTTCTCCAGTCCTTTTGCAAATTCTGCAGCAGCTGGGTGACAGGGACAAATCGGCCCACTGGGGAATTTTATTCCTCAACCAGAGAAAGGTTTGTGCATTTTTCCTTCCTGAAGCAATTGTATTTGTTCTCAAACCTGACGTGAACAAGACAGATGCAGCCAGGAGGTGATGCTTTATACACCTTAGGGAATAGGCTCGTGCTTCCATAGCTTTCAGCCAGTCTCCCAGAATCACCCTCATCAAGATAAGAGGAAAGGTGGGTCTGATGGAGCCATCCTTGGGAAGAGGAGCCACGGGGTCTGTGCTTGTGGCCAGTGAGCACAAACAGAGACTGAACAGATGCACAGGAGGAAATGTACATCCTGGAAAAGGCAGAAAGCTGGAGCCAAGGGGGATGGCTCCGAATGTGCTTTGTGGGAAAATGAACCAGAAGCTTCTCTGATAACCAATATGCACTGGCGTGTTTCGTGCCCTCTTCCCAAAGGCCAAAGGAGCCCAAGGTTGACTAAGCAGCAGGAGCCGTTGGCAGAGCGGTGCCAGGCAAGCAGGGGTGCAGCTCTGGTCAGCCCCTCCTCGAAGCAGAAGGAGGGAGGGGAGCCTGCCTGCAACGGGGGGGGGGGCTTTGGGTAGTCCTGGGACTTCAAAAATTCTGAAAATTTTAGGCATCTGAAAATTTTAGGCAAGCTGAAAACTTCAACTCTTTACAGGACAGGGTCCCCCTGTGGCTACTGTCCTCGCAAAAACGAGAGAGGGCTGCCCTCACCTGTCTTTTCCATAGCTGAGACAGCCTTCAGAGACTTCGCCTTCTGCCAAGGGGCACTTGCTCCCTAGTTCCTGCTGAGACCTCACTGCTCTTCCTCCTCCATCTCTAACTTTTGCAGGTATTCAGATCAGCAGCCCAGCCCTTGCAGATCCTTTGGGGCTTCTCTGAGGACCCAGAGAGCCTGGCAGAGGCCAGGCTCTGCTTCCTGGACCAATGAGCTCTTACAGACTTGTAAATATAAGTAAACAGTTTGGAAAAGGCTTCCTTTTACCCTGGTGAGAGGAGGGGCTGGTGGAGGGCAAGAGTATATGGTGGAGCAGGCTGGGGCAGGCCAGGGGCCAGGAAAGCTGTGGTGACCAGGGCTCACCCCTTGCAGGCAAAACCCACTCCCCCATAGCAACCACAGCTGAATTCCCTCAAAAGGGGCTTTGAGCAGGGGAGGATGTAAGGATGGAGCCTAGCTGCTGCTGGCATCATCCAAGCTCTGCCTGGGATTTTTGAGGAGACTCTTCTTTCTCCAAGGTTTGTTTTTGGATTGTATTTTGCTGTCTGCTTCCAGTGTTTTCCCCTGGTATTCCAGTATTTCCATGCTCCTGGGCTCTTGGTAGCACAAGCACTATCTATCTCAGTTCTTTTTGCACTTTTCAACACTTGTTATGGATCTCTGCCAAGAAACCTGATAATTTTTTTTCCCATTTAAGGGAAAGGATTTCGGGCCATAAAAGAAAATCTCCATTGTACCTAAAGCATTTCCAGTCTGGAAAGAAAATCCCTGGAAACTATGGGAATCCTTAAAGGGGTATAATAGGAAACACACTGTAACAGTGACAGCTTATTGTGCATGATTGCCTTTCCCACTCCCGAGAATAAGTACAAGGCCCTTGGGCTACAAGAACAATACGGGTTATTGTTACATCTTAGAGCTCATTTTAGAATGTGAAACTCAGCAATGGGGAACGGGCCAAAACTCAGGGGCCAGCAGAGTGGCTGTGCCCCTCTCTGTGGGAGACCCTGTGCCCCACATGCCACCACTGTGACAGGGCTGAGCGCTGGTTCACAGGCGGGCCAGGAGCCTCCCTTTTCTCACAGCCCTTTGTTTTCCTGTGACCAGTAAAACGATGTAAAGCAGCCTCCCCTCTTTGCAGGATGGACAGGAAGATGCCAGACCGTTGTACAGGCGTGGGTGTTTGGGAAGATGTGATACTTTTCCTTATGCAGGCAGAGAAGTTACTGCAGATCAGCAGAGGGATATTTCCACATTTAGGCTCAGCCTATTTCCGTTTAATGTTGTAGCTCAACAAACACTGCCATACAGACCTTTTCTGCCTGGCAGTGAAATCCAGATGTCTGTTCCACTGACTGCAAGCCCGGGAGAACATTTATTTGCCGTACTCTGCAAATTTCCTCTAAAGTACTTGGGGTTTAAGGTGTTTCCTTGTCAATAACTGCTGTAAAACCTGGAGAGAAACAGGGTTTGCCACAAACTGCATCCAATCATTTGGCTGGCTCCATAGGCTGGGGAAACAACAAACCATAAATTAAGTTTGCAAAGCTCAGAGTACAAAAATATCAATTGAAAGGTGTATCCAAAGCAAGAGTGGGAGAAATAACCTTGGAGAAGAGTGAGCAGCCTGCACATTTCTGCATCCTCAGGCCTGCACTGCCCCTTGCCGACAAACTCTCTGTGTGGGACATGACATGTTGCAGGGAACAGCCATCCTGGGGGTGGAAGCATCCTTTCCTCTCCCCAGATTCCCAGATTACCCCAGGCACAGCCAGTTGGAGGGGTTGCCCTGGGCAGGGCTCCCTCTCCCAGCTTCCACCACTACCATTTTCAGTGCTGGCCCATGTGGAATTGAGAGCTCCCAGCAGTGCAGGAGCCTGTGCTCCCAGGCTGCCCCTCCACGTGCCCACTCCATGGGGTTCTCCAGCCTCTTGGCAGGACACGTGAATGGCAGTGGCAGGGGAGCAAGAACGATGCAGGAAGACACAGATGCCCTGCTAATAAACCCGAGTTGCCTCTCTCCCAGTGATTTAACTGTGGTGAATGTGATGCATCTCCCTGCATTAGGCTACTTGTCATTCTCCCTCCCAGCATCCTCCTCCCGTGTTTGTCATGAGGGGAGATAATGTACCCCTAGGCCAGTGCTGACAAACAAACTCTTGTTCTCCTACAGTACCTGCCAGCTGGAAGTTTCAAAGCACTTTGTAATCATTTACAGATTTATCTTCCTAGCCTTGATCAGGGGTTTAATCTCTGTTGTAAGAGGAGTAAAGTAGGGTCTGGAGGTGAAATGATGAAAAAGCAACAGAATAACTCTGGATGCTGCCCTAATGTCTGTCCTGTACTGGAGGTTTTGGTGGGGTAGGAGGAGTTACTTCACTAGAGGAGCACTGGACTGGGATTAAGCTGATCAACATGTTTTATTCCCAGTTCTTCCTTCCACATCCCCTCTGGGTGATCTTGCTTTTCTCTGTCTTAATTTCCTCATCTCCGAAAGGAAGGCAGTGCTCCACTTCTTGTAAGAAATTCCTAAATATACAGATTATATACAGTTGTGAGAAGTACTGCAGGAAAAAACCCACTATTTGGGATTTCAGAAGGCGACCTCTAAAGAAGATGTGGACATTCAAACACCAAATATAACATGTAACACTGACAAGGTGTACATTGGGCAACAGGAGGCAGGCAGGGACTAGGGAGAGAAGCATAGAAAGTGGGAAAAAGCAGCATTGAAAGTCTTTTTTCCCTAGTTAATCACAGAAAATCAGACACCAGGCTCCTATTTCAGAAACGTTGTAGCAGGAATTGTCGCTAGAGTCCAAGAGCCATGATCAATCAATGCAAGAGGAGAAGGGGCTAATGAGCACAGCCGTGTGCCTCTGGTACCAGCCCAAATAGGTGAACTGCATTAAGTGATGCTAATTGGTACTAATGGAGCTCCGGGCTCCTAGTGAGGGCTATTTTCCCTGTGAGGAGTGACGGAGGGAGGGAGGCAGGAAGGACAGAGTGGCAGAAGAGCACTTTGTCTGCTGTGTGGTTGCCAGGAAAGTCACCGTTTTCTCCTGCTGTGTTTTCAGGTTAGTAAACGCTCCTTTACGTTATATCTATGGTCTTAATCGGCAGTAGAGATCCACTACTATTCCTCCTCTCTGTTGCTGCAAATATCCGCAACCATCCCGTGAGCGGCCTCCTTCCTTCGACGAGGGGCAGCCGGGGTGGGGGCGAGGGCCCAGTTAGCCCTCACACCCGGGCGATGAGCAGCCTCCCGGAGCTCCGCTGCTCCCGACTCGGCGAGGAACCGTCTGCGAGGCAACGGGGGCCCTGCTGCGCTGACTGGAGCTCTCCGCTCCTCGCTTTTCTCTGACACCAACCCTCGCTCCTGTTCTCACGGGTGATGGCACCGGGAGCTGGCGGCACAGCCCCCTCGCCTTAGGGAGGGAGGCTGCAGCTCCCCGCGAGGGTCTGCCCGGTGCCCCGGTGCGGAGCGGCCCCGGGGCGCTGCAATGCTGGGCTCCAGCTCACGGTGGAGCTGCCCTTCCTCCGGTCCGCCCCGCGCCCGCCCGCCCGCCCCGCGCCGGGACAGCCGCGCTCGGCAACGCCGGAGCTCCGGGCTGCACTTGTTGATCTCCGTTCCGAGGCAGCAGGAGGAAGCACCGGAGCTTTCCTTTGTGTCTGCACGGAGAGCGGGCTGGGGGCGGGGGCAGACGCGGCTCCGGCGCTGGCTGTAGGCAGGAGTGAGGAGCCGCAGCCGAGGGAAGGCCTTAGAAAGCTTCCTGCCGAAGGATACGATTTACCTCGTTTCCCTTCCCCTCCCCCTGGGCTCCGTGGACAGCCGGGAGCGCCGCCGCCATCCCTCCGCCTTGAGGCTGCCCGCGGGGGGATGCGAGCGGGGCCGCCCCTGCCGCCCGCCCCGCCGCAGGATGTAGCCGCCCTCGGCCCCGCACACCCCGCACCGCCTCGCTGGGAGCCCGCAGGAGGAGGTAGGTGAGGGCTGGGCTCGGGCCGAGACAGGGGAGCCTCTCCTCGTGTGCGGCGGCGGCCGGGAGGCAGAGGCGGGGGCTCGTTTTTGGAGCTGGGGGGACCTGGGTCGGGGGCGACGGGGCCGAGCCCCGGGCTGTGCCGGCTGGGCACGGAGGAGCCGGTCCTGGCTGCGCCGGGGTTTCTCTTCGTGCCATCTTGTGTAAGCAACAGTGCTCGGGGCTGTCATGAGCCGCCAGGCTCGGGGTTTTTCCTTATTGCCGTTTTCATTGCTTTCCCGGTTATGCAGAGGCCGGCGTGGGGGTGCGGGGGTCGTCTCTGGGCAGCCCAGAGAGGCAGACCACGTCGTTAGAGTGGCTGGAAATCTCCCCCTCTTCCCTGCCCCAGCTCTTTCCTCGGGAAATCCGCAAGGCTGGAGTTACTAAAAGCCTCCTCCTCCCCCCCGCACTGGGCAGGGCGGGGGGTGCACCGCCGGCTCTGAGGAGGACGCTGCCCCGCGGGGTCGCGGAGGCACCCGGGGTCCGGCGGGCCCGGGCGCGCCGGGATGGGGGACGCGGTGCCAGCGCTCCCCTAGCTGGCGGCCCGGCGCCTTTTGGGGCGCTTCGCCCAGCGGTGCTCGGGGCCACCCCGTGCCCGCCCCGCCAGCCAGCAGAGGCTCCCGGGACCGTGCTCGGTCTCCGCATCCCTCCCGGATGGGACGTGCGGGCACCGCCGCGGCGGG
>VZRE01006766.1:541567-682109 GCA_013396775.1 Cephalopterus ornatus
GGGGGCTGGCCCACGAGGTTCTCTGGCGGACCTTGGACAGGTTGCCGCGGACCAGGCTGGGTAAGCTCAGAGACTGCAACACACACGACTCCCTCATGGAGATCTGTGATGACTACAACCTGGAGGAGAACGAGTACTTCTTCGACAGGCATCCCGGGGCATTCACCTCAATCTTGAACTTCTACCGTACTGGCAAGCTGCACATGATGGAGGAGATGTGCGCCTTGTCCTTCAGCCAGGAGCTGGACTACTGGGGCGTGGATGAGATCTACCTGGAGTCCTGCTGCCAGGCCCGCTACCACCAGAAGAAGGAGCAGATGAATGAGGAGCTGAAGAGAGAAGCTGAGACCCTGAGGGAAAGGGAAGGGGAGGAATTCGATAACACTTGCTGTGCTGAGAAAAGGAAAAAGCTCTGGGACCTCCTGGAGAAGCCCAACTCCTCCGTAGCGGCCAAGGTAAGAGTTCCATCTTTGTTCTCAAGTCTTGTCTCTACTGACTTATGGCTGGTGGTGCTTGCATGAAGTGTTGTCCTGCTGCCCTTGCTTTAGTATCTTGTTTCTTGTGGCTGGCCAGAAGATGCTGTGAGTGAAGGGGAGAAAGGCCTCTCCAATGCAAACAAGTTTTATTGTATGTTTTTCTGGGTAATTTGGAGGTGATCTGGTTTAAGCTTCCCTGGGGCCGCCTATGCTGCTCAGTGTGGGGAAGCTCCACTGAACAGTGGGTCAGCAGACAATGATTGCTGTGGCTGGAGGTTTTACACCTGTTATCCAGTGGCCTGTTTTGGTGCAGTTTGTAGTAAAGATTTCTTTGGGCCTAAAACAAGCATGTCTCCTGCTGCTCAAGCAAACTGGCCTTCAAGAAGAGGATATCTGCCTGAACTCTTAGACCCAGGCCCAATGGAGAAATAATGCTTTCCCTTCTAGGGCTTAATTTAATATTTTTTTCTGATGAAATGCATCTCTTAGTTATTTGTATCATTCAGTCCTAGGCTGTGGGTTTGCTAAAGCTGGTGTTTGAATGTCATCCTTTACCTGATTCCAGCCTATTTTAAGTCTCCCTGTGCAATACTTAGGCAGCTCTGTCTCTGTTAATAGCTGAAGTGCTGCTTACTTTGAAGTTGGTATCAGTGCAACAGATCTATTTGAAGGTGTTTTGAAGATAAGATCCATGTTGGGAGAAACCAATGTCAGAGTTGGCTCTGATAATTTAGCTGCCTCATGTTAGTCACATTTTCTTTAGTGAGGAAAATCTCTGTGAACACAGCGATTCAGTAACCATGGGGACAAAAGTGAAGGGGGAGAGGTTGAAAACTGTGGGATGAATAACTGGAAAGCATGAGAGACTGAGCAGTAGGGACCGAAACTTGAATTTTCTATGTACCCACGTCCTCACCGTATGGCAAAGTAGAAAGAGGCCCCAGCTACCTCTGTGATGCACCTCCCTGTTGCAAGGTTTGTGAACACAAACCTTAGCTCTGTCCCTCAGGAAGTCTGGCTTTGGTGGGCTACTTGTGAAAACAGACTTGTTTGCCTCTCTTTTTCTCTTCTCTAAATGCTGCTCGTCACGAACCAAGAACATGTATGAAAGTTTGGAGAAGGGATTTTATGAAGTGTGCAGCTAACTGGCTCATCCTGGCAAGGGACAGGAGAGGCACGGTCTGCCTGCGGAACCCGTTATTACTTTTTTAATGACAAACGGAGCCCCAGAATGTCTCTTTCTCTCCAGTGGCACAGATGACACTGTGCAGAATGCATTAATAATTTATAAGGCTCCTTTGGCACAGTCCTGGAATCCTGAAACACAGGCCCTGGGCTTCACTCTCTGTGGCACTGACTCAAAATCCATTAGAGACTGTTGATGTTCATGATTTATTGTATATGAGCAGGGGTTATTCTTGCCAAATAAGTGTCTTTTGTGATTTATAAATGAAATACACTGTAGCTTCATTTTCTGAGAAAATTCTCGGAGTAAGTGCACTCAGTATTGCAGGCTCTGGATTAATTGAGAGTGAATGGTAACGCATCATTACCCTTAGCATTTAAAGCTGCCATTCTGTAGCTTCATTACTGCAGTGAAAGTGATGCTGTAGGTTCTCAGACCTCAAATATTCCAGGAGTCCCCAAACGCAGATTTCCCCTCAGTTCAAGTGTAGCAGGGAAAACGGGCCTGATGAACAATTAGCTTAGCAGGCAGAGGGACAGAAGCGTGGTTAAGCCTATTCTTTATCCGATTTGCTCCCTGCTGGTGGATAGCTTTTCCCTTGAGCCAGAGTATGCCCTTTGCTTTGATCACCTTCATGAAAATTCAATCCACATATTGAACAGGTTGGACTCACTCTTCAGCTTCTGATGGAAGGACATGAGGAGAGGGAACTTGGCAGCCTGACCTGTTATCTGACCTATCCAGCTGTGCCCAGGCTCCCTTTTGGGCTGCGTTTGCTAAATCTGAGCCTCTGCCTGACAGCTCCTGGCCAGCTTTCCTCAGCTGGCGCTCCGTGGAGCACTTTCGCTGAGGCCATGGGCCTCCGGGAACTTCTGTCACCTCTCCTAAAGCCAGACTCCATCTGCTTTGCCAGGTCTGAGAGCTCAAACTGTTCCTGTGGAAAGGGAACAAAGTAAACTGTTGTGAGGTTTAATGTCACACAAGGGCCTAAAACCACTGTTGGGGAAACCTGAACTACTGTTGCTTATTCTCTTCCTTCAGACTTGTGCGACTCAATGCAAAGGGTTTTTCATGTAACGAACGGAACAAATACTTCTTTTCTTTAAGAAGTCAAGAAAATGGCTACAAATACAGGTTCTCCCGCAAAGACATCACAGTCCATCTGTAGCTGTGCCTGTTGTCTGACTCCTGCTCCAGCATAGGGGGCTTTGGCTGTCAGCATTGGCTGTATTTTAATATTTTCTGCACAGCACCTGACCTGACCCCTCCATACCAGCTTATGTATGAACTTCTCAGGGTTATACTGGGACCAGTTAAATGCTGAGCGAGTTGTCTTTTATTTGCATTTGCATTTCAGGTGTTTGTTTTTGCTGCTTTTTTGTTGTTCTTGGGCTGGGGTTTTTGGTTTGTTTGTTTTGTGGATTTTTATATTTATTATTTACCTAAATGGGATTATATGTGATGTACCCCGGAGTGGGAAACAGCATTCAAATAAGAAAAGAATCTCCCAGATATTAATTTTTGTTGCTCTCTTACCCACTGGGGATTTACCTGTATGTTTTGACTACTGTGTCTGGCTTTTAAACGAACCACCTCATGGCAGGCAGGGTCTTATTTATGTGTGAGGCTTCACCCTGTATGTGACTTGAGAGAATACTTTTGTATTTTATAATACCCACTCTTTCAGAGCCTCCAGATTTCTGGATGAGGCACTGGATGGCTGTTGGAACTCCATCCTTGCTGTCACCCCCAGCACTGCCAGGGGGGTGTTTGCTCTCCCACCCTGTACCTGCAGCCACACTGTCCCTGTGTGAGGTGTCAGGGCAGCATCCAGCCCTTCCCCAGGGCCAGGCTGTGTGACCAGTGCCCAAACCATTTCACCCACCAGTCCACTGAGCTTGGAAGCCCTCGCTGTGCTGTGCTCCCCTGCACTCACCTTGCCCAGTGGGAAAACCCCTGTGCACAAAATTGAGAACTGAGGGACTTGCCCTCCACCAAATGAAAAAATATTTATCGGGCATTTATTTAATAAAACTCTCCATTCATCTCTCTCTAACCTTGGAATATGTTTCAAAGGGTCTGATTCTCTTGCTTCCTGTGGCTATTTGCCTGCATTTCTCTGAGAAATACCCACTGCAGGCTTCGTGGATGCTTCCTCCTCTTCCTGCAGTCACTGTTTTTGCATGTTCATGCTTATTTTTATCATTCTCCCAGTCTATCTTGATAGTTTAGTGGTTGATTCTTGTTTTTGTTTTTTTAATGATATTCTTCCTTTACTTTGGTGTACTCCCAACATCCATTTTTAACCACAGATGACTCTCTGGTTCTTGCTTCTGTCAGGATTTACCCTAGAAGAGGATGAGGTGCAGATATTTTCTGGAGTAGCTCTTAGATTTTGTTGCGTGGTAGTTTTCCTTTTCCTTTCCTCAGGGAAGAAAAGCAGCTCTCCAGAAGCCAAGAACTGCTGCTTTTCCCTGAGGCTTCGTGTCCATGCCAGGGCAGTAGTGGCTAGCAATGCTCCAGCACTCTGGTTTGGGCTTTTAATCCTAATTGCTCTTTCTCTCGCCAAGGCTAAGCCTGGACAGCTGGTTCCTGTCACCCACAGCCCAGCTGGCAGCCCTGGCTTGCCAAAGTCCCTTCTGAAGCTGTTGTTTTCTACTAACCAAGGCTAGTTATGACCCATGGGTCTCTCACCAGCTTGGTGAGACACTCATGCCCTTTGGGAGAACCAGCCTAGCTGTAATTCCAACTAGACTTCATGTGGTATCCTGAAAAATCACAGACTGGAGTTGTTTCATGTTTTCCAGTATAAACAAATAAAATTTAGACCAACTGAACATCTTAAATTAACTTATATGGTTTGGGAAATTCTCTGATCACCTAGACCTTTCCAGCAACTCTGCAAAAACATTGCCCTTCTTGCCTCTTAAGAAGAAAGGATTTCTTTTCCTCCTTTAGTCCTTACAAATTATTTCCCCGATCGATATTTGAGCAATTAGTGTTGCACAGAGGTGGGGGAAAAAAGTCTACTCGTCTTACAGACTCCTCTGCATGTGCTGGTTTTATCTATTTTTCTCTTGCTGTCCTGAAGGCTGAGAAAAACACGATGACATCACCCACTTTGCAAAAAGCTTCTCTGCATATCTGCATGTCAAGTAGGATGTGCACTTCCTCTCCTCCTCGCTGCCTTCACTTCCCACTTGTCCCTGTCCTGTTGGAGCTCAGCTGCAGCAATCCCTCCATTCTGACAGGCTATTTCTCATCCTTTCCCTTGCTCCTGCTATGCCTTTGCCAGTGCAATAATATCACATTTATCCTTGAAAACATGCAACTCCAATTCTGTAATCTCATTATGCATGCCTCTACATTCCTTGAACAGCTTTTCTCTGCTGCCCACTGCTCCCTGCTGCTAATCTCTGGATGCATTGCTTAGGGATTGGGGAGGCTGCTCTGTAAGCTCTTTTCTTATTATTGTTGATAGTAGTGACAAAATAAGAATGATAAAAGCCTCTTGGAAATGCGTTTGCTACATCTAGAGTGTTCTTCCCCCACATGGGCTTTCTATTCCTGGCCGTCCCTTATGGTGTGCAGTTTTCATTCATCTCTAAACCTGCCTGAATTTAGCATTCAGTAGAGGAAACCCCTCTCCTGAATTGCAGGGGTCACATCTTAGCCATGTCTTGTCTGTCTCCAAGGGTCCCACCACAGGGCAGTTGTTGACTTTGGCTATTAAAGCCAGATTGCCCATATTTTGCTTGCATCTGTGACTTTCTTTTTTTTGTGCGTGTGTGTAATGCAGCTACTGCCTTGGCTTTTTTGCTATATATAGGAGACTTTTTCCCTTCATCCAAAATGAACTCCTATCTTCAGAGATCCTCAAAAGCAGAGCCTTTTTCCAAAGCCTGTCCCCTGGGTTCAGGGATTTGCCATTTTGGTATATAGCTTATCACTGGGTTTCTAGCACAGCACTGTCCTGTGGACACACAATTGATTGCTGTTCTGTATCAATCTCTCTTCATCCTGCAGCTCCTTTCTGGGTGCTTGTCCTTCCAGTGGACTTAGGGCTCTCCAGATTGAAGATTTAATTCCTACGTTTATTTCCGTCCAGTGTGTCCTCTGCGTCTGCCTCAGCTATGACCTTCCCCCACAATGTATTGCTGTGCTGCCAGTTCCCAGAACTCCTCTCCATTACAGCCTCCACAAATTCCAAGTTGGCAGGGAAAACCCCCTCCCAAACCCTAGTAATATTGCCTGCCTATTAGCTGTGTCCTGTGATTCTTTCCTGGCTCTGGAGAGTCTTGCTGGAAGTCCTTGTAACACACCCTGGCTGATGGCATTGCATCCTGCATCCATTCTGAACGGGATGCATCTACCGAGAACAAACTTGGTCTAAGCTCTCCAGGGATCCTCACCCTTTTAAGGTGATCCTTTCTCCAGATCTGTTATTGCAGCCCTTGGATCCAGGCAGGCAGTTGCCAGCACTTCCTGCCTGAAGGTGGATTGGGTTCAGCAGTTTCCAGTCCAAGCCTGCAGCTCTGCAGTCCCTAAAGAACTTCCTAAAAGGAAAGTTAATTGTTAGACCTGGTATTTATTTCGATGTACTTGCTATCTAGTCCATGAAGCACAGTATGCATGAACACATGTGTAGGCTTCCTCCTGGATTCTTAACTTCTCTGTGACTTCTTGCTAGGAGAGCCTGGAGTGAGTTTGGTCCTCCCTGAGCCTGAGCATCCACATCCATGTGAGCCTGCCTGCCTCAGGAGGGAAGTGACAAGCTTACACACTCCGACTGAATTCCTTAGAGGATGTGTGCTATAGAAGTATAGTCAATGCTATTTTTAAAGCACCAGCTCTCATTTGTACCTTTGGAAAAAAGTCTCCTCAGAGAAATTAATTCCTTTTTCTGCTCAGCATTCTCCCATCCTGTTCAGCCTGAGAGGAGACAGGGTTTGAGGTGCCAGCATCACCAGTGGAAAAAGTAGGAAACCTTGCAACAATGGAAAAATCCCTGTTTTGTTCAGCTGTAACTGCAGTGGTTTAGTAATAATGAGATTCAGAAGAAAAGTGCTGGACCTGATCCCCCTAGGAAATGCTGGTGTGGTGTAGTGTGCAGGTGCAGCTCTGGCTGGTACCTGTGCAAAGCACCCCACAGGTACACCCTGACCGTGGCAGTGTCAGAGCTGCCTCTGCACAGGCACTCTAGAGGTCTCTGGAAAAATCTATTATTTTCATTTTTTAAAAACACTTTCTTCTCTTGACTCTTCTTACACAGTGGGATGAATATTCTTGCCATCACATTCTTCCTTTCACCCATTCCTCCAATGACAATTTCCTTCTGATTTCTCTTGATGTGAATGCCCCCATGGACAGGAATAATCCAATGTTACTTTTACAGCATGAGCGTTGCTATTTCTCATTGCTAATGGCAAAATATTTATGTCAAAGAAAGTTCACAGCTGATCACTTAGTTCTTATAATAAACACAGTCAATATGATTTACTCCATGGAGAGATCTGGCAGCAACAGAGGCACAATGTGGCCAGTGAATGTGAGCAAGGCATTAATATGAGCCCTCTCTGAAGAAGTTGTACATAGAAGCTCTACTGCTTCTGTGACATTAAGGCAGACAGGGATCAGACCCTGACTATGGTGAGAGTTGCCCAGTTTCATTGCTAGATCTAGGGGCTCAGCTCCATCATGGGCTGGGTTGGCTCCCTGTGTTGCACCAGGACTGGGAGCACTGACACCGTGGCACAGCTGAGCTCAGGGGGTCTGTGTCCTAATGGGGCAAAACTGCCTCAAGGGCTGAGGGGGTGAATGAGGTCCTTATTGCTCTGTGCCAAGGACTGATGAGCTGGTGACAGCTCAGGGATCCCTCCCCACACCCCACTGCTTGACTGGCATTGCCTGAGCTGCTTTAGCTTTGGCACTCTTTATCCTTAAGATGACCTTGCCCTAGGTTTAGTCTCTGAGGCAACAGCCACATGTTCACCTCCTGGCATTCTCAGTTACTCAGTACAGCAAAAGTAAACCTTGTAGTGAGCTTTTCCCAGGTTTGCCTGGTCTCTGGTTTCTCCCCACTGTCCTAGCTTTTCCTTTGGTCTCTCCTGTCTCCTATACATCCTGACACTAGCTAAACATGTTTACCAGTAGGACTAGGTGAGGTCTCATTCTGATTTTTTTAATGAAAGTTTCTACCCTTTGTTGTAGAGTGAACCTGGAAGAGTGCTGAGCATCCCTAGGCAAGCACTGTGCCTTTGTGCCTGCTCTGGCCCCTCTCCAAACACTAGATTCAAACATCCTAAGCACATTTTCTAGGTCCCCCAATAACACCAGCAGCCTCAGTCCTGTTTCTGTGCAGGGTAAAACTCCCATGGAATATAATGGGAGCAGACGAGTATTATAATGTCTATGCTCATCAAGCAAAGCTCTGAAAGTGCTTTGAAAAGATGGATTAGTTAAGGCCAGGACAAACCTGTGATATATGTATTATCCCCATCTTAAAGTGAAGAGGTGACCATTGCTCAAGGTCAGTGAGGAAGACCAGGGCAGAGCTGGGGGGGGACACTGGCTTTCCCATGTCCCATGTCACCAGGATGTTTTCATGGATTGGATGATCTTCCAGCAGTCCCTGTGCCTGCTGCCTACAGCGAGATCTTACAGAGTGAGAGGTGCTGGAAGCCCTCTGGCAGTTTATCCAAGGGGATGGAGTGAGAAATCAAACTTCTCCCTGTTTCAGCACAGGTATTCCTGCTGGAATGAGTCCAGCCTGCATGGGAAGGTGCTGGAAAGCTTTGTCAGTTTTGAGGGATGAGTAGCTACAGAAAAATAGCAGGTTTTGCTCTGGTAGATCTAAAAGCAGAAGGTCTGTAGTGGGGTGTTTTCCACGTGCTCTGGTGCAGCTCTGGCTCTAGGGAGGGGATGCTGCTAAACTGTTTTGAATAGCAAGAGAGTAAATATATCAGACTAACAAATATAAAATACCCCCTGTGTTGTGAAATGATTAAATAAATCATAATACATGTCCACTAGAGTATATATTGATATGTATGCACATATAGGAAAACTGCTCTTGCGTATGGGGGTTCCTTTGTATCAAAATTAACCTGTATAAGGAAGGTATTTATTTTCAATTAAGAACTAATCTGAGCAACCAGCTCCACTTTGAGCACAGCAAATGTAATGAACATTGAAGTGTTACTCATCAGGAATGGAGTCTCCCCAGACAAAGCAATTGCCACCCTTGGTAGTCACAGCACCAGTGTGAATGTGAGGGGCAGAGCTTTTGGTGGCTCCTGGTCTCAAAGATGTACCTGCATTTTTAGGAGTGTTCCCCCTTTTCTCCATTCACAAGTCTCTCCTAGACTCACTGTGATTCCTGTGAGTGTTTTTGATGAGGTTTGCAGTTATTCTGCTCCAAGCATGTGGACCTTTGGTCCCATGGGTGTGGGTGATTTGTGACCCTTCCCTTGAGGGGTTGGCACTGCAGTGGGACCTTAGCTCAGCATTCAGGCTGTGTGTTTGAGACCTGGGTTTGGACAAGAGACATCAGTAGCAAAGCCAAAACTAAAGCACTTGTTCGTACCTTAAACTCATATTGACGACACCCATCTAGGCATCCATCTAATCTGATAAAAAAATTTCTCACTAACAAAAGGTGGTGAACAGTCAAAGCAAATGGAAGGAAGAATTTATTTGCAAGTTTGGGATTTTTTTCCTACTGTATGTTACAGTTCCTGTTATTACGAGTTGAACTAATTCAATACTGTTTGGACTAGGATTCATGCAGAGTCTCTAGCCAAAAGGACAGATTAGTTCAGTTTTATTTTATTTAAGTCCATTTGCTCTTGCTCGTTTTTGAACAGAATGGAGCTGTAAATCTCATTTGCAGTAGATAAACAGCATAAACACTAGAAATGCTCTATCATTGGTACTGATGTCAAAATGTTTCCTAAAACATGATTACAATTACCAAATTTTATTTCAGACTTCAGATTCCTTGTGGGTATGTCTTTAAAAACCCTTCATTTTGCTAAAGGAATAAGCTGAAGATGTAAGCAAAGATGTCTGTGAGAATGTCAACACTTAAAATCTTTGGTAGGAACAGGAACTGTAGTAAACATGCTTTCCATGACAAGGAATCTCTTCCATGTGCCAGTTGTGCTTGCTTGGCTGGTTTCAGTGGTATCTGATGGGAGCGTAAACTGGAAATGGAAACGTGTTCTGGCACAAAGCACCAGGAGCAGCAACTTGGATCCCTGACGACCCTTTTGTGTGACTGTGTCCAGTCTTTTGTTATCCTTTTCTGCAGTGATTTGGTGTCTGTCCATCCCTGGCTTCCTCTGTCCTGGCATCTGAGTGCATCGTGTATTTGTCCTCTGAGTTGCCTTGTCAAGGAGATTATCCTGGTTTATTTGAAGAGGGTACAGGGGGACTAACTGGCTTCTCAGGGTCTGTGATGGAGCAAGGCACAGAACTGTAATTCACCCCTAACTTCTGGACCACCTTTTTCTCTGGTGCAGCTGGATTCCAGCCATAAGTGTTCAAGTGGCAGCTGTAGTACATAAGAGTTTGCCACTTCCATGGAACTGCCTAGGAATCCCTCTGAGGTTGAGTTTCTTCATATTTCTGGGAATCTCGTATGTGTCTGGCACGTTCTCAGCTCTGAGAAACTTGGTTCACACAGCTGTGATTTCTCTGTTTGTTTCAAAATGTCCATCCCTTGCTTTGCACACATCATTGCTTCTGCAGCACATGTTTTTATCAGCCATAGTGATCACATGTTTAAACAAACTTACTGCTTCTTGTAATTGGTGCATTTGACCACTTCCAGTATTAGCAACGTCTGTAACATCCCTGTACATCTCCATATCTGGCCACTCTCAAAAACTACGAATTCATCAAGTGTCTGGATAGACAAGGAGTGGAACTCGCTTTCTGAGGCAGTGTTTGCTGTCTTTGCCAGAACCACCCAGCCTCCCTGGGGGAATAAGGAGCTTTCACTCCTTGTTTACTCACTTGTGAATTTTTGGTAAATCTGTCCTTCATAGCATAAAAGTCGAATCTTTTGAGAAAATGAAAGGATAAAAAAAAAAAGATGTGTTGTCTTCCCTCTTGTCAATGTGCCAGAAGTTTATTAATAATACATAATAATTATACATTGCGTTTCTTAGCTGCTTTCATCTGAGGATCTAAAAGTGCTTCACAAACATTAATTAAGCAATCCTCACACCTGCCTAGCGCAGTAACTATTGCTATCAATCTGCACTGAAATATGACAATGCAGAAGAAACAGTAAATAAGAAAATCTCCCAGACACAGGCAAGAGCAAAGCTGGTCTAGAAGGCTAAAGCAGCTGGAGCAGATGCCATCATTCCATGGCTGTACTTCGTGTGAATCCAGCAGTTTGCCTCTGGAGCTGAGTGGTGTTGGACACAGGCTGGGCACAGCAGCTGGGAGATTTTCTCAACCAGGGCAGTGTTTTCTCTGCTGGCAAGAGGAAAGTTGTGATTGGCAGCAGAGCCCATGTCCTGGTTGAAGGCAGCAGAGCTGGTGGCAGAGGCCTCTCCGATGCAGCCTCAGTACTGAGATTTACTGATCCTTGCTCCAAGACAGCTCTGTGTTATCCTGGCAATGAGGGGTCCCCAAGGGGCAGCCCAGCAAGTGCATGTAGCATCCCATGAAGGGTCTCTCTAACCCTCAGCTGATATCCAGAGGACTTTCACACTTCAGTGTTCCATCTCTGACTGCTGTCCTGCTCTTGGCCCATGTTTCCAGTAGTGCTGAAGACCCTCTGGTACCACGAGAGCTCTCAGATATGTCAACCTCTAGTTTCTCCTTCTGGAGGAGATGCCAAATGGCATAACTGGCATTTATTTTTGGTTTATTTCTACAAAGTTTGCAAACTCCAGGTATACTGGATCCATCTTACTGTTATTTGATCCTTCAAGGTAAATTTGAAGCAGATGAAGTGTAATTTGGAAAGTCTGATTACGTCCTAGTGGTCAGGGCCCTACTAGCCCTGCCTTGGCTGAGGCAGAACTTATCAAAGGGAGCTTTTCAGGAGCAAGAACCTCATGCATCCTTCATGCCAGACCCACTTCTCCCTGTATGTGTTTTGGCCCTTTTCTGACTCCAAGTTCCTGTATGTGGCTCAGCAGGACAGGACACTTTTGGGCTGTCCGGTAAGATAACCAAACATAAGATGTGCTGCATTCTAGAACACGTCAGGTGTCAGAGTGCATTTTGCTAATTGACATGTTTGTGCTCTCTCTGCCTGTGTTTACACACAATGTCATTCTATAGGTCTAACTTTACACCTCAGCAATCCCAGGGAACGGTCTAATTTAACACCTGCAGCCTTGGCCAAAGCTCCAGCACATACCTGCTGAAATATCAGATTTTCATCATGCAAGGCAAGTGCATCGGGTCCCATAGAGGGATATCTGGCCTCTCTTTCCTCTCTGCTGAACACTGGGCCAGGTACAATTCCATTATTTCTGCATGTTCGTTAAACCCAAGAACACATTTGCTGAAGTTTCTGGCTATGAATAAATGGCCACAAACAAAACCCACTTGACTTAACAGTTATTTTTAAAGATGCTGTTAAGAGCTTCTTGTAAAGAGGCTGTGAAATACATCTCAGTTTGCACTATCTCCTCCAAAACTTGCTTCTTGGTCCAGAAAACTTGGGCATGGCAATGCCACTTCCAGGAGTTATAGATGTAATTTATTTAATTCATAAACTCTTTCTAGGAAGTTCTGTCTTTTCATTCAGTGTTTATATAGCACTGAGTGCAACAGAGTCCTGACTCACAGCTCGTGTATGCTACCCCAAAATGGGTCATAAAAATGTTTTACAGAGAAAGCGAAAACTGCTGCAGGAAGGTATGGGATTAGTTTCCGTAATTACTGATCCCATTAGCAGGCTGGCCTGTTTCCTGAGGAGGAGTGGCAGAAGGATGATGTGCCTCTACCTGCTCTGCCACTGTGCTGCTCCACCTCACCACCACTTCCCCACTTAAACTGGGATCCCAGTTTCCAGCAAGGCTCTGAACTGTGGAGAGGACGGAGGGATTGCAGGACCCATCTGCTCAGGGCAGTGATCTCCAAAACAGGGAGCGGGGCAGATACAGAGAGAAAGTTACTGCTTTGGCTGTCCCTGCTTCACTCACCTTAGCTTGTTGCATCACAGGCTTTGTTGCTATTAACTAATCCTGGAGCAACTGGGAAGTGTTCCCAGGCACTCCATGCCAGAGACAGTCCATGGGGGCATTGCTGATGCTTCCCTGGCCTTGGTGTGAGCAGACTGAGGGGGGTGTGGTGTGTGTGCAAGGGAAGGAGGAGAAGCTGGGTTGTACACACAGTTGCTCCGATTTCACATGCAAATCAGGCAGCTGGATTACGCAAATGTATCTTTCAGTTTATACAAGCAATTACTTAATCTGTGTGTGGAAAAACAGGATAATTGTGTGCAAATTATAGGTATCATTGCATGAGGTGCAGTTGTGTGTTTAAATGGTCAGCAAATCAGAACCTTTCTATCAGTAATTAATTGCTTTATATCATAACGGAAATCAAGTACTAAGTCTCTTCCTAAATTTATTCTTTTTTTCTTTTCCATCAGGTCTTTAAGCAGTTCATATCTTTGCTATCTTATCATCCCTTGTTCCCTACATTATCACCTACCTGCTGGAATATTTCCTTTCCTTAGCCTTTTTTGGGTGGAATAAGCCATAACACTGGTAATAGGCTCCCTCTTCCTGCTCCCAGAATGATCTTTTGCATCAAAGGTACATCGCAACCCACTATTTGAAAGCCTGTTTCTTTCAGTAAAAATCCTTCACCATTGATGTCCCTGCTGCCATCTTTCCCAGAATGTTTCTGCTGAGTCCTGAAGCTCCATGTCCTTGAACTCAGCCCCATGGCGTTGCAGTGCTCTGGTTTGTGTTCCCTCCACGCAGGTGGGATCAAACCCCGAGGTGAGGTGGCAGCCCGCTGGGCATTGCCATGGCTGGTATCAGCACATCAGGGTCATGGCTTTGCTCTGAGCTTTCTGCACAAACTCCAGAAGAGATTTTTGTGTTCCTGTGTCTCTGACCAACATGTGCAAAAGATGGAAAATCTCTCTTTGCTTTTCCCATGCGTGTCTTGGGAGGACATAAATCCTTTGGGTACCATTCCTTTGCCCTGTACTTGTACATTGGAGCCCTAATTCAAAGGGCAAACCAAACACAGTCTGTTTTCACTACCTTGCTGGTACAGCACCATTTCTGCTTGTGTTCTTCAGAAGGAATACAGATAAACCTGAGTTTGGCCAGCTATCTCCTTTCTGATTTAATATCTTCGGTGGTCAACAGCTAATGATTAATCTTAAATGTTACCTCTTTTCCTTTCAAACTGACTCCTTAAAACTGTTGGGATGTGTGGATATGTTTTAAGTAAAGCACTGATCGCTGTGCCAAAGAACAGAGAGCAAGTGTGGCAGCACTCCAGCCTTTGCACCTGTTCTGGTTTGCTCTTTGTGTGAAGTGCTGCATAATTGTCTTCTTCATTAGCTGCCTGCTGAATTCTGGTGTGTGAGGGATTAAAAACTCTAATGAATATGGATTATTTCAAATGTTTTCCTTTGGGACCCAGTACAGAATGGAGATTTTGGAGCTATATGTTCATATAATAACAAGGAATGGAAGATGCCTTCCCCCGCCCTTTTTCAAAGTTGTCTCTTAAAAGAGTGTATCAGACAGAGCTGATCCTCCTGCTCTGCCCAGGGCATACGTGATGCTCAGATCTAGCTTGACCCTCTGATTGCATTTGAGCAGAGGTGAAATGAAACCCTTGCTAAGAGTTGGAAACTTCAGCACACACCTGACTTGCAGCATTTGAGTAATCTCCTGGAAGTCAACCAGTCTTAAGCATCTGCTTAATGTTAAACATGTAGCAGAGAGGGAGCAAGTTATGGTTCAATTAAAGGACCCACTTCACTGAGAAGGCTGGGAGTGTGTGCTGGCAAAGTTTCTATAAAAATAAGGACATTTTCCTCCTTCAGTTAAAATTCTTAAGTGCTTAAGGTTAATGTGACATCTGCAACATCCAGGAAGCCTACAGAGATTGTTTCTGTGGAACAGATGTTCAACAATCTGAATTTTATTTTATGTTTTCATCTGTTTGGACACTTGCTTGTTTCTGCTTTCAGACACTGGATTCTTCATACCTACAGGAAAAGCTGTTCTCTGCCCCCGTCTCTGTAGTGTGCCTCACGAGGGGACCACAAGGTACTCTGCAGGTGTCTGCCTAAGCCCACTTTGCAGACAGGGAAAACTGAGGCACACTGAGACACAAGCAGCATTCCCAGCTCAGGTTGGAGCCACAGGCAAGTGCTTCCCACACCAAGTCAGCCGTGCAGGCAGTGCCAGTTCTGCTGAGCTGGAGCCCATCAGCTGTCTGCTGTGCCCTTGGCCGGGGCTCAGAGTGGTCACACCAGTGGTCACACCAGCAGTCACCTCCCTCAGCTGGACACCGGGCTGGTGGGCTGCAGTGAAGGACCTCATGAACCCAAGCCCTGTGTGACCATTAAGGTCTTATCTGCTTTTTGCGCTATGACTGTGAGAAGTGCTGGGTCCAGGAGCTGTGAGGTGTGGCTGATACAGGGAAGGAAACGTGTTTTATCTCTGATTCAACCATCAGTCTGCCACTGCACGTTCAGCTGGAGTCCCTTCCCCTCCCTGGTGAAGCAACACTTGGATTCTCTCTCCTGCTGGCATCCCAGAGCCAGTCTCATTGCAAGAGAGTGGGACAGAGTGGGACAAAGTGGGGAGAGCCTCTTTTTGACCTCATTGTGAAATACCCTCCTAAACTCCATAGCAACCCGCTCTCAAAGCAGAAGTCCGTGTCACAGCAGGTCTCTGATGGGCCGGGTTGTCCCCAGGGCAGGGGGTGGGATGCCCTTGCAGGAGCTTGGTTAGCTCAATAGGCTGGTAGGGGTAGGGTGGCTTGAAGATTTCTGTTATTCTCAGGCTTTTCTGCTGCGGAAAACAAAGAGATAAAACTTCTTCAGGGACTTGTGACCAGGTGCTGAACAGGGGTCCTGCTGCAGCCGGGCGGTTCCCCCAGGAAAGCCCCCCGTTCCCGGGAGCGCCACGGCCACCGGCACACGTGGACACTGCCTGGCCTGCGGGAACATCCAGAGCTGTTTCACCAGATAATAAATCTCAGCCCTTAACTGGCTGCACAGGGATATTCTTCCTCTCCAGGTGAAGAATCACATGGCCATAAAATTTTGTAATATAAACAAGGCAGACGTGGCCAGAATCCTATTTGGACAGATTTATAGCCTGACTACGGAGCAGCAACCTTGCCTGGGCTTTGTGCCACCAGTAATTAATATGCATCCTGGGCTCTGTTTTCCTTCTGGACAGTGTCCTTCTGCATGCTGGTGTGTTAAGCTGGAAGCATGAGAGCCTGCTGTCTACCGAGAAAGAGACTTTCCTAGGGAGGCTGTATTGGAAAGGTGGTGCCCCGCAGATTGTGTGGAAGTGAAGCTTAGTGAATGGCCAAATCTGGGAGAGCAGCACTTCTCCAGCACATGTAAAGCCTCCAGGTAGCTGGTGCTGAGTCTTTGTGCAGTAATTATCATAAAGACAGTCAATGTTTGCCATAGTTTCTGCCTACACTGAAATGAAGAGGTTGCTGGAGGAACCACATGTCTGTTGACATTGGACAGTGTTCTCCAGCTCTCCGCCCTGTCTGTGCCATATTTATTGGAAACAACGGTAGTGCAGACTTGCCATTTTTCATGCTTCACCCTCAGGTCATCTCTTGGGCATTCCTTTGCAACTCTGCACTTCAAAAACATTGAAAAATAATGAAGGAATTAAAGGAAAAGGCAGAGGGGTGAGACACTTATCCATATTATTCCATGGGCTGTGATCCCAGCACTGGACTTCTGCATAAATTTTCAACTTGATCCCTCACATATGAAATCCCTGCTCAGCATCATCCAGCCAGACACTTCTTGCAGTTACTCAGTTTTCCTCCTTCTCACATGACAGCTGTTCCCCGTTCACTACCCCTCCATCTTCTGTGGCATCCCCTCACAGTGCTCGTGTACAGGAGAGTTTGGGCATTTTGAGACCCCTCCCTCCTCTGTTCGTAGGGGCACAGTACAAAATTTGTCTCTAATTAACAACTAGTGACCTAGTGCCATTCAAAACTATCCATCAAGAGATGAGCACAAGATGCCAGCACCTTAAAATCTATCACCTTTGAGATCTGAGTTTGAAACAAGCCCTGTTGCATTGCTGGGTTATTTGTTCTATCATTAATGAGATTTCTCTGCTCTTTTCTTTGTTTGCAAAACACATCTTGGTAGGCCAGCAATCCTAGAAACATAGGCCTTAACAACAAAATCAATATGGTTTCATTAGACTTTAGCGCTTGGTGTGCAATTATGTTATTTTCTCAATAGCAAGTGGCTGTATTGGCTCGGGCAGCGATAAGGGCTTAGCCAGGCCCTTGCTGAGGCTTCCTGGGTGGAAGTGAAGCTGGTAGAAGCCAGGGTTGGCTTTACCTTACACCAGCTGGCACTGACTCCCGGGGTGATGTTTCTGTGTGTGTTGTGTAGGACAGTTTAATCCTCGATTGCGTATTTGAAGCCATGGAGACTGTGGATGGCAAATGAACCCTTGTGTTTGTGATTGAGGTAGTCATTGAGAGCTGAATGAAAGCCTTCTGCAGCAAATGGTTCCATTTCAGGGGCTCTGTGACCCCAACTCACATTATCCCAAAATAACTCAGTCATGGGCAGTTTTACAGCATCTGTATGGGCCAAATTACTTCTTTGTAAAGAAGTGGATTAGGTGAAAGGACCTGTTTTTCTGATTGATGATTCAGGTTGTATTGACCAAATGACAACTACTCTGAAAGGCTGGTTGCCATGGGGCTGTCTGATACCTTGGGGTGGGAGGGAAAGAAAGAAAAATAGTTTCTTTGGGTTCAGCAGTCGATGGTATAGCAGCATTAATGCCAAGCCTCGTGATTTGGTCTTGTTTGTACTTCCCCTGCTATTTACAGAGGTCTCTTGCGGTTTATGAGGTTTCATGTGAGGTGGTAGGAGGCAAGTGTTGCACTGGGATGCTCTGGAGTGCCATGCTGATGAACAGCGCTCCATGTGCTGGCAAAGCCCTGAGGAAGCTCTGCGCTGATGGGCAGAGCTGCCAGCACTTCTGCAGCGTTTGATCAAAGTCTTCAATTTGAGCTCTGTGCTGCAGGAATAGCATCAGGAGCGGGTTCTCTCCTTTCCCTGCAGCCGCAGGTTCGAGCGGCAGCTGCCCAAGCTGAGCCCACGACCAGGGCTCCTCACCAGGATCCCCAAAGCAGTCCAGGTTCACTGTCTGCTACCACACGGGCAGCCAGGCTTCTAAGCCTTTGGAGAGGTGCACAAAGTGTGGGTGGAATGGCAGGTTATTTGCTATTTGAGGTGAACAACACACACTACATTCAAAATGACCGAACAGGTCTAATTATAGAGCTAACAGCAGGGCTACAGTTGAGATTTCCGAGCAAATAAATGCTTCCCCCACTGCTAGGGGAAGGCCATAAGAGTGCATAAACTGTCAAATTTTCTCCTTTTAAATTTGTTGAATGATGCGAGGAGGTTTGTGTGGAGTAAGGTGTTTATACTAGTGGCATTAAGAATGGTGAAGGTCACAGGTAACCTGGAAACGTTACCTATGGGGTCCACCTTTAATGTAGGCCAGAAAAGTTCTAAATCTCTTCCCACTGTCCTCTTGTCCCCTTCCCATTATTAACAGTCAGGGAAGTTCCAGGGAAAGGAGTACTCTAAAAATTCTATGCTCTCATATAGGTGCAAGTCAATCCTGGGGCTCGCACCATAAAAGAGATTCTTGCAGTTATCAAGACGATGGATGTTAAAGGCTCCTGAGCTTTTCAGAGGAGAGCTGCTCATTGACTGCAGGACGAGGGTATGCAGAAGGATTAACACTCAATAAATCCATCACAGGAGAGTACCAAGATGTTATCACTTGGGTTTGGAATATCCTGAAATAGCTCACCACCTTAGCAATTTTGCATTATTGATATGCTCTCAGCTGGGTAATATGACTTTCTAGAAATGGATTCAATAAACTGAGCTGTTTTAAGAGGGTCTGTCTCTGTTATTCACAAATTTTTTCAATTTGCATTCCAGCAGAAATAATAATATTCCCCAGGGGCACCATTCATTCATATGTTCAAAACGCAGCACCAAATGCAAACACCAATAAAACTCGACATTTTCTTAATTAACAGCCTCAGAGAGCACAACATCAGGCAGGTACTACCAGCACTTTAGAACAAAGTACACTTGGAACCAGGTGCAGCTATTTACCAAAAGCTTCCAGAAAGCCAGCAGTAAAACTGTTTGTTTTTCCAGCACATGTTGTGCATTTGCTGCTATTTCTCTAGATGGAATAAGCAATCTGAGACAGTAAAAATACACAGCTTAGACCAACAGAGCTGTAAAATGATGCTAAATAAACAGTAACTCAAGGAAATCTTCCTCATTTACAGTTTTATCTTCTGGGTGAGTCAGAAAAGGTTTTACAGGGTGGGATCTGATTTGAGGGGGGCACTGGGCAGTGTTGCACAGCGCTCTGGGTGTGTCCCTTCACAGTGAGGATACAGCTCACAGCCAGGTGGGACACACCAGGACAGCTGCCACTGAGACCTGGGCAATGAAATGTGCCCATTGAGATGAACTCAGCTTTTATAGGAACCAGAGCGGAGGTGCAGTGTGTGTTTTCCCTTCTGCAGTAATGTGTGGTGCAGAGCAGAGAGCTGGAAATGGAGCATTGGAGCCCAGGAAGGGTTCTTTGCCTCGGGAACTCGTTGGGGGCTGGTTCCAACAAAAGGCAGGTGAGGAAGCACGTGGCTGGAAGTGGGGCTGGCAGGGGGGATCAGGTGCATTGGTTGTGTTGAGGTCAGGCTGCAGAGAGGCTGCAAGGCACAAACCACATGGATTGTGAACCTGGGGCCATTTGGGCTGGATGGGGAAGGTCCCGTGGACTGTCACCTACAGACTGTTAGTTGCAGTGCTGACACAATCCGGCGCTGTGTATAGAACTGCAGCTCCAGAGTGGCTTTGAAGCAGTAGTGTTCCCTGTTTCAGACCCAGGGACAATGGAAAAAAGTCACTTTTCCTAAAATAGCTGGCATGTCAAAACTTAGATTTTATTTATTGACCTTTCCAAAACCCCATTAAAAAAATCCTTTTACAGAAGTACCCGCTGCCTCGTGCTTGGCCCCAGAGGCTCAGGAAGCATGTGGGACCCAGCATGGCCACTGCTGATATCACTGGGAGCCTGACATGGGATCTGGGCCCTTAAGTGTGGGCTTGTACATAATTCATTGGTGTGTTTTTTTAAAAAGACATTCGCTCTGTCTTGTGTCAGCCACACGCTTCTGACTCAGTTGAACTGCTTATTCTTTCACTTAAGCTCTGCCCTTGTTCTGACAAAGGATTTCTAGTAGTTTAGTTTTTGTTACTAACAGCCTGGTAGAAAGCTGTAGACGCAGATGTTATTTTCCTGGTAATGCAGAATTTCACCGCGCTGGAGTATTTTTTCAGCCTGTCCATCAGACAGATAAAACAGGCTCCTTTTTTTCCTCCACTGTCAGATTTTTCAAAGGCTCTTCCAAAGCAGGTGCATAAATTATAACAAAATAGAAGTCAGAAGTCAGAGGAAAACTCTTAAGTCTGCACCCTACTGAGAGGGATTATGGGGAGTGGAAAGTATGAGTCATGCCATGGCTACTTCTTTTAGACAGAGTTAATGCGGCTCCCGCAGAGCAAGGGAGAGTCCTCAGGAGGGGCAGCCTGTTCTCGCCTCTTTAAAACCCATTTCTACTCCTGCAAATTTGATCACAGTTAAAAAAAAAAAATAAAAGGAAACACGATGGTGAGATGTACTTATCCTTTGATCTTTCCCCAAAGTCCAGTTTCTTGGCCCGATTTCCAAGTATTTCAGTACTAAGAACGTGGCAGCGTTTTAACTCTGTTTTGGCAGTTCAGCCTCTGCCCCGGGATTTATCCTGGCTGCCCTTTATCTCTGTAGCCACACATGCACACGGAGCCTGAATTAAATGCCCAGGGCTAAAACTCTGCCTTTGATGATTCTCTCATTCTCTGTGTTATACTGGTGTCCCACGACAGGGAGGTGGCCAGTGCCTGGCCCAGAGTCAGAGCTGCTCTCCTGGATGCCCCACGGGCAGTCTTGTTAATATTCCTCCCCTTGCACAACACTGCACAAATATTGAGCTTTATAAATATTAACTGAGAGGGTAAAGGAGCCGTGAGGCTGGAAGTCAGCTCCCATAAAGCTCTTGTAATACTGAATCGCTGTGTTCGGGGTTGCATTTATCTCCCTCAGCCCAGAGAAGTGCAAGGGATTTCTGACACGTCCCACATGGGCACACCCCCCCACCCATACCCCCCAAACAGAGCAGCTACAGCCTGAGCTTGGAAACATTGACCAAGAAATCGGCCTCTTTCTGTTCTGCTCCCCTGCAATCCTGTTTTCAGCCTTTTTCCGTCCATGTGCTGTTTTCCCATTGGGAACCAGTGGGATCCCAGCCTACAAAGCCTTGGATTTCATAGCTCTTTGTTAGTGGGAAAGGGAGAATATGGCAATGTTCACTCCAAACCAAGGGCAGAGGGCTTTGCTTTCCTACCAGCTCAGGTTGAGTTTAAACCTGGTTCCTCAGCGGAGGGCAGATTTGGTTCCCTGTGTGCACTGACCACGGGGGACCAACAGACCCAGGGTGAATTTGTGTTAGAAAACAGCTGAAATGGACATTTTGGCTAAAAGGTTCACTTTGGTCACTGTAGTTCTTGAATGTTTTGGTTAGAAATGAGCATAATTATGGGCAGGACAGCCTTGTTCAACAGTTTGTTGCTGGTCTGGAGTTTTGGTTTCAAGAATGATGGTCTGTAGGTTTCCACAGCACCTCAGTCTTCCTCGTGTGCATTTTGGATTTCAGTAGGCTTTTCTATAAGGCATAGATGGTGCCTGCAGTTGATACAGCTACAGGCAGCATCAGAAAGATGTCAGCAGACTTACGGAGTCGCAGAAGCCCCCTCAGAGTTGGACAGAGGAGGACCTTAACGCTCCATCCTTCAGCAACACTATCAGAGTTGGGGTCCACCTTGTAATGTCCTCATTAAAAAATTCAGGATCTGCGAACCAAGTGCATTGATAACTGTGTGGTAAGTGAACTGCAGATGAGGAGGTACTTGGGGCACTACCAGCTTGCTGGCATCAGTCTGGACCCTTTGTCCCTCCCAACAGAGCATTCTGAAGAGGCGAAGAATCAAAAACCCATGGACAGTCTGTACTTCTGAAAATTTCTAAGGGAGCAGGTTAACAAGGGCTGTCTCACTCTCAACTTTCACAAAGACAGGTTTAATGGAAATGAGAAAAGAAGGCTTGTTTGTAGAGTTTGTATTTTTACCCCAGGCTAAAGGGTACAGGATTAAACTGAGGAATGCCCTGTTCTTCAGTTTATTCTCAAAATATAACACACAGCCAGAGGGATATAATTTTTATGTGAAGTTTGCCACGCTATCTTTGTTAGAGTCATTCCTGATGATTCACTTACCACAATAAGAACCTCAGCCAAGAAGAAAACCCACTGCAGCTCCTGTGCTGCCCTTCCCCTGCCCTTGCCAGTGCTGGGCTGCAACATCTGGTATCACCTGGGAAAACACTCCCAGGGCACATGGGGAGTGGGTGTCCCTATCTCCCATGACCTCTGGGGACTCCTTGTCATGAAGGTGGTCTGCTTTCAGTGGCTGTTGGGGCATGCTTGAATTCCAGCTGTGCAATGAGCAGAAACTGCTCAACCTAATGCTGTTTTCCATCCCCTCCAACACCTGATTGACTGTGCCAGTGGCAGCAAGGGGGTGATTGCCCTTAGAAGAGAAACACTCTCTTCAGCAGCAACAGCTTCAGTGGCCTGACACAAGTAGGAGATTTAAGTGCCAGTTACCCAAAACCCAGGGGTTTAAGGTGTTAAATTATGTGATAGCATGTGATGACAGTTGTGGTGTCTCCCTTGTAGTTACACTGACAACTCTTCTGTCCACGCTGTCATGTTTATTTTCCCTTGATTCTCCTCTCTATCCTCCCACATCTGAATCCCCTTTATTTCCATCTACCCAGCCCTGATGTTAGTGCTTCCAGCCCTGTTGTATGTTCAGGTTTATGCTGACTGATGCCAGCTCTACCACAACATGGCATCGCTTAGGTAGCTGGAAAAAATGTGTTCGTTGGTATCATTTTCAATGAGATGGTCAAACAGTTCAAGATTATGATGAAAATAATTTTCTGCCAACACTTACATCAGCTCTGCTGAGTTCACACGTCGGAGCAGTTGCAATGATTTCCCCCGTGCTGACTAACACGATCACGAAGGCTGTGTCTGGTTCCACCTCTTCAGGACTTTACTCACCAGCTTTGTTCAGAGGATCAGTCGCCGAATTCAAAGTTAGACTTTATGAATCATATTTATTTATACTAAGGTGGTGCTTGGGAGGTCTAGTCCCAGGCCAGGAGCTCGATGTGCTGGGAGCTCTGCAGCCACCCCGGCCCAAAGGTTTGACTGTTGACAGCTTCAAAAAGAGAAGTGAAGGCAGGAGTCACCCAATGGAGACTGGGCAACAACCATCTGTGTTCTTGCCAAATCTTCCTAAGGGATGCTAGGAATGAGAGACAGCTTTTACTTTCCTGGATAGGAGAGGGTATCACACCACTGTGACGCAGAGAAAATATTCCCTCTCTGCACTGGTGCTGAAGCCAGTTTTAAGTGTAGGATGGATATAGAGGTTTGGGTTTTATTGACTTAGAGGGAAACTTTCATAGCAAAAACTTCTTTCTGAGGAAAAGATAAATGCTCCCAGCATTGGCAAATTAGTGCATTATCCCCTAGATTAATTACTGTAAAGTGAAATCAGGTGCTCATTATTTATTCAAGGCTTCACTAGAAATCCCTGTTGGATTCGGAGCTTGGCGGCCTGACTTGTAGCAGAGGAAAGGAAGGACAGTCATCGAGGTGGGGTGTGAATAACCACACTGAGCTCTGTGTTAGTGAGGAGCTGAAGGGAAAGGGAACAGAGCAGCTTTCCCACAGGGAGAGCAGGTCGGCCCTGGGACGGATCCACACCCAGTGTGGGAAGAGCCTGTTCTTGCAGGGAACCACCACACTTTGCTCCCACTGCTGACACTTTTTCACATATGTCACTTCAGTGGCATCTCCATAGTCTTCTCCGTGCCTACAGGCAACTCCAGCTTCTTTTTTTCCCCCTCAGTAGCAGTGAAAACTCCTTCCTTTTTAACCAGTTAACTGGCCAGATCCCCCCTGATCTGGCAGCTGTGCTACACTGACGTGCTCCCAGGCTGCCCTGTGGTGTGATGCTGATAACCAGCATTTTTGCATGGAAAAGTATGTAGAAAAGTCAAATCTTGTCACACGTGTAAAGCCACCGAGTTCAGCAGTGCCAGGGCAGGAATGAGCTTGGCCTCAGGCAGTTATTTCTGCAGCTCTCCCAGCCTTGTGCAAAAAAATCAGCGGGATAATTGACAGGTCTGGGTGTCTGCTGCCGCCTTGTTTGCTTTTGCCTTCCATGCCTGATCGTGGCTTTGAAATGCTAATTGCAAACTTTATGTGGTCTGTCAAAGGGAGTTTGAGTTATTTTGATGTATTTTTGATGCGCTCTGGAGCATCACAATCAAACTTTGAGGTTTACTTAGGAAGGTAAGAACCGCTCCCCGTCAAAGATGACAGCTGGAGGCAGCACAGGAAGGGGCTGAGGGAATCTGCAACGAGGGCTGAAAGCTGAAGCATCATCATGTGGAGCTTCAGAGCTCATCAGGAGGTTCAGACATCACTGTGTGGAGGCTGGGGAGGTGTCACCTTCTCAACCCTTTTCTCTACTGGTGTTTGCCTGGGGATATCAGGAGTTGGGCTTCTGTGGTTCCACAGGAGTAACTGGCCTTTATTCCATCCCCCACTGCTGCTGCACTACGACATCCCCCCTTTTGCCTCTGTGTGTGTCCCCCTCTACATACTGGTTTATTTAAACCCTGGGGTCCAGTGGGCAGAGCTGGCCCCATATGTGGTGGGGAGCACAGAGCCAGCCCGCAGCCTCTGGGGAATATTTTAGGCACTGGTGTAAGACAAATGAGAAGCGCCGTTCCTTCAGTGGGCTACAGAAACTGGGTTGTATTGAAAGAAATGTTATATAAGGGGCTAAAATTAGCAGGATGGAAAAAGAAGTCTGCTAAATACTCCCGTCTCTCTGTTGACACAAGCAGACTTCCACCAGAAGGGGAGGGCTCCTTAATTATAGTTTTCTGACGTATTCCGGAAATTAGAGATTGAGAGAGACCATGAGCTTGGGTTGCCCACCCCAGTGAGTTGCTGGTGGGGGAATGATCCAGGCAGCTCTGACCATGTAGCCCCCTCTCCATATTGGATCTGACTTGCCATACCACAGCACTGTGCAGCGGGAACAGGTCCTGCCCCATCATCCATGGGAAGGAAAATCTGCCACTGACACAGTCGGCATCCAGCAGGCAAACGGAACTTGTGTCAGTGGATTTTTTGGAGGTAGCAGTGTGGGAGCCATTAACTGCACCCCAAGACAGGTTAACCATGGACGAGCATCCCTGCAGGAAGGAACAGTGGCCCATTTGGCCCTGGTAGGCACCCAAGCAAACTGATTTTTTTTTTTTAAAGACAGTGCTGTTGAATTTGAGCCTGTTGTGCAGTATGGTTGTGGTTTGTTCTCCTGGCTTTTGGTTCTGCCAACAGACTGGCTTGTTTGCTTTTCATCATTTATCCCCTAAGCCATAACCTTAGAGACCTTCTTTGCCCTGTAAATACCAGTTGTCTTTTGTTCTTTATCCAGCGAAATGGTCCGGGGATACGGGGTGGGCTCAGGTGGGTGCCGGGGAGATGCTGCTATTTACACTGCGCTGCCGTCCGGGGAGCTGCGGGCTCCGTGCTCAGCTCCGCCTGGCCCCTGCCAAGGACCTGCAGGGCACGGCGAGAATTTGGCCGTTTCCTCGAGCTGTGAACAGCTTCGCATCTCGGGGGGAAGGAGGGGATCAGAGCAGCGAAAGGGCAGAGGAAAGCAGACCGTCTCCCGAGGGATGTTCCAATCCCCGCGGCAGCCGCAGCATCCCCGGCTCGTGCCGCCTTCCCAGCGCTGCCTCGTGCGGGAAGCAGACGCTCACCCCAGTACTGTCATCCCTGACAGAAAACATCCATTTCGCTGACACCCACACGCTCGGCATCACAGGAAATCAGAGGCTTTATATAGAGGTGGGAACCACACTCCCCAGCCGCCCCGGCGCCGAGGGGTTGCCTCGCACATGGGCTCCCAGCACCTTCCCAGGGGGAGGAGGAGAACTCTGGCTGGCGGAGCCCTGGGCAAGCGGCCCTTCGCAGGGAGCTGCCCCAGGCCCAGCGCAGAGCAGGACCCCTGTGCGGGCCCTTCCCCGCACACGAAGGGGCCTCTGGCCCGCGGTTGCCTCCCGCTGGCCGCAGACCAGCTCATCAGCCGTTCCAGCCCTTTCCCAGGGCCCCTGGAAGCACCACTGTTAGAGCTGCAGCTGCTGGAAAAACGTCCGACTGAAAACTGTGTTTCAGCAAAATGAAGTGGTTTTCTATAGATCACTTGGATTATTTTTTTTCCCCCCCAAAAAACCCCCTGAAATGATTTGGAAATGCTTTTGCAGGGATGCATGGGAATTGTAGTTCAGTGCCTTGTGTGGCAGTTTCTCCCTCTGAGCCCCCAGGATAGAAGATACTTTCCTGGATGTATCACACAGGTTTTTGTAGCGAGGAAGCCATGCAGTAAGTGAACTTTGTTCAGGAGCTGTGGTCCAGAAATGAAGACTAAATTAAGAGGTATTCACACCAAACCCCGCATTATCTGGGCTTAGATACCATAGCTGAGAGAACAACAATCCAAGAGCTAAAGCTGAAAGTTATTGTAACTTAAACAAAAAATTGCTAATGTTTCTTCGGGGAGTCAGCAGTAGAGCCTTGCTTGGTGTGTGTGAGGTCCCAGTGTCTTGTCAGAGCAGAGTTGAGTGTAACATCAAGGTGTTTACCAGTAGTCATGGACTTGGATTCCTCTTTCCCCCATTGCTTTGCTGGGATATTGCTAAGAGCAAAATGGGAGATTCACTGATGAGAATGGGCTGAGCTATTTTTAGCAGAGGCTCATAAATCACCTAATATCTCAAGTTTTTGTTTTGCAGTTTAAATTCAGACAATGGAAAATAGGGCTCCCAGATCAAATAAACATTCTCTTTCCATTGACAGAAAAATAAACACGAGTGGCTTAAATATCTGTAGAGCATAATTTATTAATCACATGAGAATGAAAAACACAAGCTCACTGTGATCCCGAGAAAAGTATGAGTCTCGGGAGTGTACGAAAGGCTGGGAGAGGTCAGAACTGTTAGAGCTGGAAAATGAAGCAGTTGTGGTTTCCAGGCTGGGATGTGGCATGTAGAATGTTTTAGTGTCTCCAGACAGCAATAGATAGGGGATTGCTTTGAGGTGGTTCATTATGTAGGAACAAAAGAGTCCATATATATATATATTTACTGGATAGGTATACATACAATATGTGTATTTATAGGCATCAAATACCTGCTGACCAACTCCTACATATGGGCTCTCTTCACCCACTAGATCTGCCTGATAGTTAAAGACTGCTCCTGCAGTGCAAGCATAGAGCTGTTCAGAGCTGCAATTGCAGATTTATATGGATATTTGACCAGTCAGGGTAAGATGGGTTCAAAATTGCAAATCCTTTTTGGCGAGAGAAAATAGCAGTATTTCCAGTTTGGAGCCATTCAACTTTCTGCTGAAAGCATATGCAATGTCTCTGACGGACTGCATTGCTCCATAATTTTTAGTTATCACTCCCAATCACCATTCAATGGCTGGGAATCTGTCATAGGATCTTTTCTGCCTTTGACTGGTGTGCTTGGAGCAACAGCCCTGTGCTGGGAGGATCCATCACGTCCTTCCCAATGAAAATCAACAGAGCTTGTGAGATGGGAACTGCAGACTCAAAAAGCAGAGCCAGAGAGTCTCAAAGCCAGTTCTGTGCTCCCAGAGGCACAGCCCAAGCTCGGCAGGGTGTGTGGGACTGGGGGCAGCATGGGCAGCACGTGCTGCCTCTGCAGGGAGGTGTCCGAGGGAAGTTGGGACTCCCATCTGCTCACTGCATCAGGCTGCTTTGTTTGTGCCAGTTTTCAAGGCTTTTTCTTTCTGCATCACGGGAAGGCCAAATTAAAAAGATATTTTATCTGCAAAGAAGACTCTTAAGAAGTGACTAAATTGTGGTTCTGTTGAGCACATGATCACAAGCTTATAAATCCATGAAGGAAAGCTTAGGAAAAATGTGAGTTAACTCTTACAAACCTCACTTTTCCATTTCCCATGGTACTAGCATCAATCAATTTCTGTTATACTGGACCATGTGGAAAAAAATCACTCAATCCCTGAGAAAACAAATCAGACTTAAATTCCAGGTACTTTGCTTTTCTTCCTCGGCAAAATCTCTGCAGAGACACAGCTTTAAAGCCTTCTTTTGAATTTGGAGAGAACCAATTTAGAAAATAGTTGGGAGGTGATTTCCAGTAGCCATAAATCCAAAGAGCTTTGACAGTTCATTCTTTTCAATTACAAGATGAGACTTAGCTTTGGTTGTGCTTACAATCAAAATCTGAAAGTCCAAGTACCTTCTCATTCCAACACTTGGGCAGTCTCTTCAAACAAAAAGGCTCAAACTTAGAAGGCTCAGAAATTCTACCAAGGACCGTACTGCATTCCTAGCTCACCCTGGCCATGCCCAGCCACCTGCCACTGGAAGGAACCTGCGAAATATGCTGTGGTATTTAGGAAAACCCAGCATTTAAGTCGTCACTACTCAAAAGGTAGAGCTGGACTTTTTTTTCCAAGACTAGAAGAAGAGATCGTGAAATCCTCTGGCTGCCTCCAAGCTTTGCTCTTGCTGGGAGGGAGGGCTGACCTTTCCGTGCTGCCCAAATCTGTACTCTTTCACAGAAAGCTTCTGCTTTTCTTCAGGCTCCAGCATCTTCCCCAGCCCTCCTTTGCCCTCCCGCTATCAGCAGGAGCTACATGCACATACTGTCCTGCTTCATCTTTTGAGCAACTTCAGATGCAGAATTTCGAAGGGAAAAAAAATGAGTTCTCTCAAGCTGGACATCTCTGTGACCTTGAGTTAGTTTAAATAAACAATTGTCTTTTAAGGTCTTACCACCAGTGAAAACTTGCCTTTCTGTCTGCCAGTGCAATTCTTACTGCTCCTGGTTTCACTTCCAAAAGTCGACAAGCAGAAAAACAATCTCCCTCCTCCCTTCCCTCTTCCCCCTCTGTAAGTCCAGGCAGTTGCAGGATGGCTGAATTCCCCCTGCAGTCTCATCCGGGGGGACAGCGGCAACCTGGGATGTTATTTGGAGATCCTGGTTCTAGAGAGAGACACCAGGAGCCTCAGGGGGTCTGGGAATGGCTGTGTGGGTGCAAGGCAGTGGGCAGTACCTGCTCTGGCACAGCTGGCTGCACACGCTGAGGAGGTTGTTTCTTTACAAAGTCCGTGGTTTCTGTCCAAACCAGACCAAAATTTTCTTGAAGGCTTTGTCATGCCCTCATTTTTGAAACAGGAGAATGTATTTCAAAGGGAAGAAGTGACTCACCCCAGCCTGCACTGGTGGGAGCTGTGGGGTTGGTAGGAGCTGACCCCGTGGTTTTTTGCCTCAAAAATATGTCCCTTTCCTCCTGTCTTCTCACTGGTACAGCTTGAGGAAAGAACCTCCAGGCAACTGTTTGATGAATTTTCATCAGTCTAGGCGAGAGGAGAATAAAGAATGGAGATACAGAGACAGGGAGGGGAATAAATCAGGAGGGGCATCCTGGGGTGTTATCCCAGAAAATTTTAAAAGGAGCAGTTAGGGGGATTAAGTCTTCTTGCCTGACACATGCCTGGAGCTGTAGGAAAGGAAACTTTACTCCTGTTTCTTTTCAGGGAATCAGGGCTGTTCATTCTGCATAAATAAGTAGGATTTCATCAGAGAAATGCCTAAGTCTTTTGTCAGTTTTTCCTATTAATTGGGTTATCTAGTGAGGCCCCAAACTTTGATCCAGATCAAACACAGATAAGTCTGGCTATCAGAAGCAGGAGCTGGTTTCAAAGGAACAAGCTGGGAGCTGGAAATGCTGCTGAATCTGGTGGAGCAAATGCCCGAGCCATGCAGAGTGCCCAGGACCTTAGGCCAAAAGACTTTAAATGAAGACATAAAACAAGAGGTGAAGATCTTGCAAAACGCATTAAAGTAGATCTAAGGCAGCTAGAGACTTTGCAAAAGGAATTAAAATAAGATTAGAGCAAATTCTAATAAAGAGCTGTAGGCTTAAAAAAAAAGAAAAAAATGAGTTAAGGGAGCATCTGGAAGATTCCCAGAGAGGCTGTAAGAAGTCTTGCAGGCAGGGATGAAGTTTGTGCTGGGCTGGGGAGCACAAAGCATCCCAGCAGGCAGCTGAGCATGGGTGAAGTTGTGCAGCCCTCCCTGGGGAGTGGAGAGTCACGAAACCGCTGGCCATGGTCGAGCCTGGTAACCAAGGGGAGCTCCAGCGTGAAGGGGCTGAAAAAGTGCCTACAAAAGAGAAAGAAAATAGGCAAAGAGCACTCAGGCTGAAACTGAGCCCAGAAGAGCTCTAACTCCAGGCCAGGAATTTGTTGCAGTTTTCTTTACTGCCAGCCCACAGAGGCCTTGAGGAGAGGTCAGACTATCTCCATTCAAGCAGTACTTGAGGGAAAAAATTCCTGACGGGACTTGTTTGCTTAGCTCAGGAACACAGAGCACTGAGACTGTTGCCAGTGCCCCAGCTCTGCTGGTGCTGCGGAGCTGGAGACATCCAATGGACCTCCAAGCTTTGGAGGTTAGGAAGAGGGAGCAAAGCAAGCCCACCTGAATTCCTAACATTTCCAGGTGCCCTCAGGGGCTTCCAAAATAACTTGGCATTTGATCAGCCCCCTGAACACGTTTGGTGGGTTTAGGCTGTAAGTCAAGAAGCCAAAGGAACCCGGGAGCACATGGGATCTGCAGTGAAGCAGGAACATCCCTCTCCTGGCAGCAAGGAGCTGAGCCCTGATCCAGCCTTCAGTGCTCCAGGAGGTGGGGAGGGAGGACTCTGCTGCCCACTTTCTGTTTTGCTTTAGTCCTGCATGGAAAAACCTGCATGGGAAAGGACAGAAAGCTGGGATGTGTGACCCTGCCCTGCTCTGAGTGGGAGCTTTTGGGTTGAGTGCTGGCTGCAAGCGGTGGGAGGGAAGAAGCTGCTCATTGTTTTCCTCGGGTACAGGATGAGGAACATTTTCTTGTAGCTGAGCAGGTTTCCAGGATTTGCACACTCGTTATAATTAAATGAAGTGCCAGGGAGGACTGAGGTTAAACCTGGGCACTAAGCCTTGATTATTCTGTATGTTCAACATACACTATATTTTGATAAAGATATTAGCAACTTCTTGATTTTGTTGGTAATTAGATGCCACTCTTGTACAAGGTCTCTTCTTCTGTGTAGTGAAATTTCATGTTGTTATCTTGCAACAAGGGACCGTCTCTGACTGACAGCACAAGAGCTTTGCAGCAACAAGAATTGGTAGGAACTTGGCAATTAAAGCCTATAAATGGCATCTCCTTTGAATGCTGGATAATTTAAAGTGATTAAAGACAGATTAGCCAGGCACAACAAGTGAACAAAGGAATGGGTGTCAGGGGCGTACCCCAAGCTGATGCACGGCTGCTGCAGGACCCTTCCTTTTGATGGTCAGGAGTGAACTGGTGTTTGAACACCAGAGTGGAGCCCTCTTGGCACCATGGGGTGCAGGTAAATGGAGAAGGCTGAGGGGGCCAATGGCCACATCGTTTAATGCTAAAATCCAGATTGATAATCTGTCCTCAATCAAATTAAGGCTCTCTCCTCTCCCTTCCAGCCTTCTCAGCTTTGCCTGCAATGCATTCTGGCAGCACTCCTGCGTTGTTTGGTCAAAATAATTTCTAGCTGGCTTGTAAAATCCTCCCTCCTCTCATCAAGGCAAGTCGAATGACCTGAATACCAAGCAGAATAAACCCAAAGCCAAGTCATGCAATGAATAGCTTGTACATTACTTTTGTAGCTCTTACTTCTGCCCCACCTCTGTCCCTGTTTTTGCTGTCTGGGCATGTCTTGGACATGGCATGCTGTCTTCTGTGAGAGTCCAACAGCTCTGGCGGCCTTGTTCCCAGGGACTGGTACTGTTCATTAATCTTTAAGCTGTCTGATAACTCTTGTCTCAAGAATTGCATTTGGTTGCTTATCAGTCTGTCAGAATTTCCTTTGATGGCTGCTTCAGTTAACTCACACAGATCTTATCTGCTGTTCTTCCTTCAGGCCCCCGCAAAACTTATTAAAACAACAAATAAGCTGGAAAATTCAGTGTAAAAGTCGGGGTGGTTGGTATGAGAGCATGGCTCTGACAGCAGGGACTCTGTTGGGAGGCTCTCCAGGACTCAAGGGGAAGTTTGGGTCTTTGCCTTTCTGAATCCTTTTTCTACTCCTCAGTGGAGCTTTTGTGTGTCCAGAGCAGGAGTTGAGGAGCCAAGAGGGCACCTCTGCTGTTGGCAGCCTCCTGTCAACCCCTGGACCAGATTTGGAAAGGTTCCTTGGTACCAAAGGATGTATGTACACTGATAATGGTTGTACTTAGGACCTCTCAGGTAGGTTAAGTATCTGCCAGTTTTTCTTAAATAATATTTATGGGCCAGTAGATTTCAAGCTGCATCAATAACACCTAAATTGTCAGCAAGTCTGAGCAGCATGTGGGGTTTCTGTTGCACTCGTGCTTTGGGATGCTCACCGAACTCTTTCAAGCCCACGCTGTCACCAGCACTAAAGGAGCTTTAGGCTCTGAGGGCTCCTGCCTCCCACTGCCTTGGTGCAGCTCAGCACTTTCTCAGCACACTCTCATGCCTCTGTTTGCCCATCAGCCTCATTCAGTGAGCGACTCGTGGCTTATTGACAGTGCTTTGCAATGCCCTGATCAAAGAGAGACGTGGGCGGGAGATGATTTGAATTGTCAAAAAATGGTAATATTTCTCTTTTCCTTGCAAGTCTCATAGCACCAGGAAATACCTTTGTGGCAGCAAATGTCATTGAAGGAAACTCGTTAGCACAAGACAAGAGTGAAATATAGTGGCGTATATCTGGATTTCTTTGAATTTCTGGCTTATGATCCTTTTGTGCCCAACCTCATTTGCAGTGAATTTGCTCCACAACAGGTTTCCAAACCATTTATCTGAACACTGCAGGCACAGAGAAGATCCCACAAGGGATAGCAGGGGTGATTTCCTAGTTGTGTGTCTTGGGGAGGGAATGCTCTTCAACTGTGTGTTAGGCAGCCGCTGTTAGAAAAGGGCATTTGGAGGTTTCCATGGCAGCTCATTCCCACTGCTGGAGCTGCAAGCTTCAACTGGGGACATTTTAAAAGCACAAGAAGGAAAATCCAGACACCCCACTCATTTGGAGCCTGCAAAGCCTGCAGGGCCATTAGTGGGCCTTATTTTGTTCGTGGTGATCTGCCAGCTCCAGCTTTTGGAACGCCTGGGAAGGGCTGGGAATGCAGGAGTCATTCTGGGAAATGCGAGGCCGTCGCTTTCTTTGGAGAGAGGCTGGACTGGACCCACAGCTGGGGATCCCCCATCCGCGTGGAGGTGGAAGGGGGCTGTGAGCATCCCTCCCCTCCTGCGCCTCCGAGTTATCCCCTGATAGCAGCACAGCAGCTCACGCGTCACGTGCGCGGTACACAGAGGCGAAGCAGTTTGTCAGTGCCACGGGCATCCAGCGCCAGGAGATTACAATGGAGAAAGGAAGCACTGAGCATGAAACAGATTTAGTGGGGCTGCTGCAGCCCTTTTATCCCCTCATTATTCATTAAACTGGGCCCTCCAGTGAATATTTTTTCACCCACAGTGAGTAAACATGGGATTTTCCCCCTCTTTGCAGCTCAAAGGGCCCTCGATGGCTGGTTCGGGGAGCTCAGTGCCTTGGCAGGCAGAGGAGCAGCTCACCATACACTACTGGGCAGGAGGAGGAAAACCCTCGAGTCCTTTTATAGAGAATGGGACACAATCTTTCAGGAGCTCCCATCTGTCAATACCCACAGCGCCGAGCGACCAAACAAATCAAGCCCTGCTTTTCCAGCCCATCCCTGTTCCCTCACTGCTCCTGCAGCCCTGTGGTGTGTGGGGCCGGCAGCTGGACAGGGCTGTATTTACAGGCTGGTGGAGTAGCAGCAAGGGAATGTACTTAGTGGCATTGCATAAGCAGGGTATTTGCAGACGCAGGCGAGTTCTTGCGCTGATGTCAAAGAGCAGAGCTCAGCTGGAGTCAATGCAAATCTCCACCTACTAAGGATCAGCCCATGGTGCCAAAACTCTGGAGTGTTTTGTTTTCAGGGCACCAGGAGAATAGTTCAGGGTTGTTGTTTTTTTTTTGTGTGCAGTTGGAGAGCTGAAGTAAATACTGGCATGCAGCAGCTGTCTCAGTGCTAAGGGCTCTGCTGTAGAGGCTCTTTGGCAACTGATGAAATCACGGGGTGTTTCAAGGGGGCAGGTTATTTCAGTGCATGAGCCATGGTCACAGGCCTTTTAGAGACCTGGTTCAGATATTCAGGTTGAGACTTTCCTGATGCGAGACCAGGTCTGATGCCCCTGCAGGCTCCTGTAATGGTGATCACAGACCATCTGGGCTGAGGGACCCCAGCAGTGGGCAGGGGACCTCCTGCCAAAGCTGCCCTCTGCCAGGTCTCCTGTCCTCCCAGCCTTGTGTGTCTTAAACAGTTTCCTGATCCCTGCCTGTGCATCAGCATTTTTGCCCAGCCTGCAGTTTTCCTCACTGTTAATGGATCACCCTGTGCTTGGCTTTCCTTTGCAGGCAAAGGGAAGCAGGTGTGGGGCATGAAAATACCTTGCTCGCCACAAAGATCTGTTTAGTTGGGAGGGAGACTCCAGTGTGCTTGTTTGGGATGGACAGCTGGTCACAGTCTGGATGGGGAGCAGTGCTGGTAGATCTGAAATGGGGTGGGGAGGAACTGCAGAGCTGGTGAGGTGGCCCTGTTTGCAAGAGTCTAAAATGAGTGAGCAAGAGAGGGAGGACCTGACCAAATTTAAGCACGGTCCTTCACTGACCAAGGCCCACCATTGGTCCATTTTCTTACTCACACCACCTCCTTCTTCCTGCTGATGCCCTGATGTGCCAAGTGGGGCTGTGTCCACTGATGATGACAGCAGGCATCCCATTCTGAAAGCACATCTCCTGCCTTTGTCCCTATTTTTTGATTCCTCCAAGCAGCCTGAATGTGACAGGTCCTAGGTTAAGAAAGAGAGCTGTGTCAGTCAATGTCTTCAGCTGCTCTCACACCAAGCTGGTCTAACTGGCAAGAGCAGAGATTTCACCATGGATTTTGGTATCAGAGAGGTGACGGGAATTTTTCAGAGCATGAATGGGTTTGGAGTTCCCTCTGTGGGACAAGGGCATGTAGGTCCTGGTCAGAGTCATGTCAGCCCAACTGAAACATGCTGAAGGAAGGCAGAGTCAGATGTTGGGCAATGAGCTGTCGCCCAAACACCGTTATGGGTTATGAAATGCGGTGCCAGCACCTCGTTGCCCTCTTGTGCTGGTGCTGTGCTGCTGAGTCAGGATGCTCTAGATGAGAGCGCTGGGAGGTGGGGTCTTCATCATGTGTTGGCCTTTTCTGATGAGCATGGGGAGGTGTAAGGTGGCCAGGGAGGATGAAGGTCATAGGTTTTGGAGCTTCTGGGAAGGGTGTCAGCAGCCTTGAACAGGGAAAATGCACCTTGCAGAAGCTCGGAGCCTGACAGCACTTTTGAATGTCACTGTGAGATTCAGCCATGCCATATCATGTAAGAGGAATGGTTGTTTCCCTAACAAGTGGGTCTCTGGCTGTGATCTTCAGCCTCTTGGCAGGCAGCTGCAGTGCAGAAGCCAAGGACCAAGTGGGTGGCAGCATCCAGGTACATAACACATGTTGGATTGGGGTAAGAGAAATTCACTCTCCAAGGGCACTTTTCCAGCACAGAACCCCTTTGAGCAGCCGTGGTGAGATGTGGCAGCCTGGCCAGAGCACGGAAGACATTCAGTGGAGCTCCCATCTCCACTAGAAACTTCCCTTGCCTGAGCCACAGAGAGGTCCTGGCTCACACGTGCCCCAAAGAGCACACTCGGGAGGAGGGTACTACTACCCTAAATCCTGGGCTAGGAGAACTTCAGGGCAGGGCCTCTCTGTAGTTTGGTGCCTGTTGGATCAGCCTCTGCTGGCCTGCCCAGCTCTCCTTGCAATAATTACTGTTGAAAACATGTCCTGTCTTAGGGCTGCTGTCAAATCTCTAGGTTCCTCTCCTTTCCTTCATCCTCGAAAGGGTGGATAGTGGACAGCTTAGGAGAACCCCCCACGTCTGGGGGGAGGGCAGTGGGGTGCTCTGTGTGCCCCTGCCCGCCCAGCCCCGTGCCGCTGGCGGGAGCCAGCGCTCCATCCTCCTGACCAAATTCGAAAAAGGAATTATTTATGTCTCCTGCATATTTCTGGGCTTGACTGCCAAAAATGGCAAGCAGCACTGGGGCACACTGGTAGTGCAGTGGCTGGAGCAGCCCCGCGGGGGAACAGGCAGCCAGAGACCCCAGCCATTCCCCCATCTGCTGGTGGTGGGAGAGGGCAGGCAGGGGGAAGGGGGTGTGGGTACTGAGTGTTTGGGGGGGATGAGCTGCTTGGAAATTACTGGAGGATTCAGCGCAGTTTCTTTTCCCCTGAAGTACTTCTTATTAAAAAAAAAAAAATCAGCTTTTTTTAGGTCTCTGTAATGGATAAAAATAGCAGATATGTTATAAGCAAGGCAGAGGCGTGCCTGCCCCAAGGCTGGCTGTCCTGGTTCCCGTCCGCGATGCCTGATTGCAGCAGCCCTGTCAGATGGCTGCTGTGGGAGGAGTTGGCTGTTAGAAGGAGGGATTTAAAACACCAAAGTGGTTAGTGGTTCTGGTCCCTTGAGAGGAGAGCAGAAAAGATTCTGGGGAGAAATTGGATAATGTTTGCTTAAAAAATGGGGGTTTGCTCCATGTTTTCAAGTAAGCAGGGGCCTGTGGGACAGCAAAACAGGAGTAGGGACTGTGCTCCCACCGACCAGGAACAGTCCTGGCTTTGGGAGATACTCAGACCTTGTCCAGGGTTTTGTTAGGGTAGGACTGTGCCCCAGGAAAAATTATTTTACTGTTGAAGTCACATAACTTAGCTAAAAACTTTGGATTTCCTCAGAAGTCCCCCAGCAGAAACATAATATTTCAGTCATGTTCAAATTAAGATGCTTTGTGGACTGTGTTAATTTTGTCTGAATTCCCCATTGGAACAGCCCAAATGAACTGATGGTCTTGTTTTGTTTAATTTTATGTTAAATACAGATATTGTATTTAACTATAATTTCCTTATTATAGTTAATATTCATATCATGCATATCAATCTGGTTAAAGCACAGTGTTTCAGTGAGTCAGCTTTCCCCTCAACTTCGTTCTGTAGGAAATTTCAAGATTTGGAGCTTTTTTCTCTCTCCAAGGCAGAAGGATTTTATTATCGAAACCGGTAATAACCTGGATTTCCTGTGGCTGGCAATTGTGGTTGCTGCCCACATGGCATTGTCAGGCCCCAGCTGCAGCTGAGCTCCTGCTGCTGTGCCAGGGCTGTGCCAGGGCTGTGCCGGGGCAGAGTGGGGTGGGCAGGAGCGGGTCCTGCCGTGCTGGGACGTGCACGGACACACACCTGCATGTGCAGTTGGAGGTGTCATCCTTTGTGGCTGGCTGGGTTTGCACCTGATCACACCACATGTGCCCAGTGTGCGCTGTCTGGGCTGTTCTTGCTGTAGGGACGTGTGGGGTTCACTCCCTCACTTCTACACATCCACCCTCAAACTAGGGACGTTCCTGTTGGTAAAGTCATGCCATCAGTTGCCTGTGTGAAACCTTGATTCAAGGACCCCATGAACAAGGCATTGGTGGACACTTCCCTGCCCAGACATTCATGACGGTGAACTTTATCCTTTCCCTTTTCCTACAAATGAGAGTCGAAAATGCCATCCCCTGAAATACTGCCGAGCGTCAGGGTGCAGCGCAGCACTGCGAGTGGAATCACTAATAACCTCCTAATGAGGGAAAATGACATTAGGCAGTCTTTGGCTGGTGCTTCCTTCGGATAATATAATCCAAGTGTGCAGGCTGTCAGCCTGCAGCCTCACCCCGCTGCCACAAACAGGGAGATTCGTTGCATATATTGGCATTTATCTCATAACAGAATTTGTCAACACGCAGAGTTTCTAAGGGCTCGTGCTGCAGAGCCTCCGTGCTGAACCCTGCTGTGGCTGGAGCACTAACCCCGCAGCAAGGGTTAGTGCCGAGGCACAGCTCCGATCCTGCACCTGGACAGGGAGCAGTCCCACCGGGAACACTCTGCCTCTGGTCACAGATGAACATCCCATTAATTTCCACAGCCCCAGAGTGTGCACAAAAGTGCTTCTGAGGTGCTTTCTTTGCTGGACTGACAATAATCATCATCATAATCATAATAATAATAATAATGAAATTACCTGGGAGAATTATTAAGCAGCTGCAGGTACAGGAGACCTTCAGCAGCAGGGGAAGGCCAGGTGAGAGGTTGGCTGCTCTGTCCTTGGTCCCCGGCCATCAGCCTGGTTACTGCCCGTGGTCTGTGATGGGACCAGTTTATCTGAAGAAATGTTGTTATTTCACCTCAGGGAGGGGGACCAGGCACCAGCGAGGGCTTTGCCAAGGCCACCTGAGGAACCTGGCAATGCATGGAAGGGCCAGGGGTGCCCTGAGTGCTGGTCCTCCCCTGTGGTGCCTCAGGGATGGTAAAGGAGTAATTTTTAAATGAAGAATAATCATCTTCTGCCTGAAAGCACAGCTTTGGTGGATTTGTTTTAGAGACACACAAGTTGAATTTATTTTTTGCACTTCTCTTTCTCCTTCACATCAGATGAACCCTTTCCACTGTTCCCAGAGCGAACGGTGTAGAGGTTCAGCGTGTTTATTCCCTTGGCTGCTCCAGCACTGGGAAACAAACTGATGTGGCATTGCTTTAACAAACCATTCTGCATTGCTGTTCTGGGTAAACTTCAAAAACATCGTTTCTTCCTTTCAATTTGAATCAGAAGTTCCATATTCCCTAATCTGCCCTGTTGTTCTAATGGCTGAGGGCACATCTAATTCCAGGGAGCCCATCAGTGTGGCATCTGGGCCTGAGAGACAGAGACCTGTCTTAGATAACAGTGCACAGCTGTAATTATTTTTGGCTGGCATGAACGGCCAAATGCACTTCAGGACTATTACAAGATCGAAATCTGAATATCAGTAAACCAAATCGCCCCAAATCTGAAGGCAGCCCAGAGAGCCCAGTGGGCCCTGGCTGCTCCGCTGGGGCTGAGCTGCTGTGCCAGATCCAAGCAGCAGGTCCAGCCTCAGACCAGCTGGATGTGTTCCCTGGGCTTTTGAGATCTGGAGCAGAGAGAGATTCTCATCTCCAGAAGCAAAGGGAACATTCCATAAGCAGCCTTGTGGCATGGCAGAAATCTGGTCTACTCCAAGCAGAGGAAAGGAAAACAATTGCCCTTGAGTTTCCTCCATCCCCCAGGGAAAAGCAGGGCTTCTAGAGGAGGGCAGAGCTGTCCCTCCTCCTGGACACGCAGCATGACACTTTCCCCGTGGTCCAGGGCTGGGCATCCCTGTGTGTGTGAGCATCCCTGGCAGATCCGTGGGGATATGGTCACTCTGAGGAAAGCCAGAGATCTCTAATCCATAAACACAGGGATGCACAGCTGTGCTCTGGCACATGTGAACCTGTGCACACAGGCTTTCACACACGTGTGAGTGTGCACATACGTGTCCACATGCACAGATCCAATCCTTCACTCAGCAGCTCTTTTGATAGTTTTGCAAGGCAATTTCTGTGTTTGTTTTCAAGTCTTGTATTCGTAGTAGCGATTTATCTGATGATCAGTTTTAGCTTGCAGTCTGTTGCTTTGTACTGTGGATTTCTGCCACTTCCATTTATTGGGATTCTGTCTCCTGTTAACAGGTTATTGCAAACCATCTTTCACTGTCAGGATTCATTTCTGGAGCTGTTACTGTTAGAAATTCTGCAGATTTATCCTTCCTTGCTATAGTGACTCAAAACAGCACCAGCTCTGGAACTGACAGGGGAGTGGTGAAATTTATTTGGAAAAGGGATTTGTTTGTTTAATTCTGGGGAACATGTATTTAACCATTACTTGAACCAATCAATCTGGAACCTCTCCATCTGTGGCTCCTTTTGCTCTATTCCCAGCATTCAGTGGAACGTGCTTCAATTCTTTCTTTCCCCCATAAGATGCTTAGAACTGTTCTGCTTGAAAAATGAGATATGAAAATAACAGTATTCTCTGCTCCCTCATGAGTAGGGAGGTGCAGGATGGCTTTGATGGAATTCTGCTCCTGCAGCTGGGTCAGGAGCAAGTGCCACATGTTCAGAATGGGACCTTTGTCTCTTTGCTGGGGACTTCTGCTCAGGACAGAGGCTGAGCAGCCCTGCAGAGAACCAGAGAGATCCTGCCTGGCAGTGTAAGGGAAGCATGGCCAGAAGTCACTGCTGATCCCCAGCGTGATCTGGGCACGACCAGCTGGAGCTGGGAGCCAGCACTGGCTGAGCTGAGCTGGCTTTCGGACAGTTTCCACATCATCTGCAGCACACAGATAGGATCGAATCGGCCTGGCAAGCAAGAAACAATTTAATCTTTTGTGTTCTTGTGGTCTGAAAGCCAAGGTGTCAATAAGGCATTTCCTCAGTCATGCCTTGCTGTCTGACACCGGCGTGGTTAGACATGTCTGTACGTGGCTCCTGCCTCTGTGGTGCTCAGGTGTCCACAGGCACCTGGGTGAAACAAGCCAAGGGGTTTAGCATCCTTCTAGGAGATTTCCAAACTTGGCAATGTCCTGGAGTTCTTACCTTCCATGCAGCTATTTTGACTTGCCCAGTCCCTGTTCATTCCCCAGCAGAGCAGTGCAGACCAACGTGGGGAAATGCGGAGCACCACCACGCTCCTGGTGCTGCTCATGGCCCAGTGGGAAATTGGTCCTGGGTCTCTGCTCGGGTGGTTCTGCATGTGCCTTGTGGTGCCACTGCGTGAGGAGTCTCCATCCAGCAGTTCCTGGAGACCTGAGCCCTTCCCAAAATGAGGGCTCGGGAACTCAGCAAGCAAGGCTGCCCAGGGAAGTGGTGGAGTCACCATCCCTGGGGATGAAAGGCGTGTAGATGTGACACTTGGGGACATGGGTTAGTGATGGCTTTGGCAGTGCTGGGTTAATAACTGGACTCGATGATCTTAGAGGTCTTTTCACCCTAAGATAGTAAGAAGCAGATGTAAATAGAAAAGGCAGACAGAAATCCCATCAAAACATAACCGTGACAGACAAGCTAGGAGCAGCAATGAGGCTTTATTTACATGCTAATCAAATCAATCCTGCTTTGTCAGCCACGTTATCTGGATTGAAAGAGGCTATAAATGCACAGGAGCAGAAAGCAGCTCCAGTAAAGAACACATCTAATTCTGGTTTGGTTTTGCCATTAATAGAAGGATACATGCTCTGTACAAGACCAGGGGAAGAGTTTCTGCCCCTGCAACGCTCAAACAGCTGTGCCTCCAAACCTCAGTCCGGACAGCTGTGAAGTGTCTCTTGCTATTTCCATTCCCTGGCTGTTTGACACAGCGCTCTTGTGACAACCTGTGTCATCTTATGTCAGATACGACGGCTTGCGTTGTGTTCCTGCTTCTTGTTGAGCGAGTTTATCACTTGCTCTGACACGGCGTGACTCCCCACAGCAGCCCCGGTGTGCAGAGCACAGGGCAATGTGGAAATGGAAATGCATTTCCCTCCTCTCACTGCTTCCCCCTTTATGCATTTCCATCACCACTCAAAAACAAAGTAAAAAAAAAATTCAACACCACAGGGCTTTAGTGGGAAAAGGGTTTTCTGAAAAACAGTCATTGTGAAAAAAATACAAATAGAATTGGGGACATGGGAGGAACCAGCTGTGACCATGAAATGGACGGGGGTTTTTTTTTGCAATGGGAGGTTTTTGGATAAAATTTTAACTTCTTGGAAAATTTCAGTATTTGAAAAAGGGCATTTCCCATCGAGATATGTTTCTTCTGCTCCTCTCCTATTGTATCTATTCCTATCACATTGGCAGACTAAGTACACAGGATGTAACATCAGTCTTTGAAATGGGTGTTTTGCCTCAGTTTTAATGGGATTAAGACTCCAGCTTTGATTTTGAGGAAAACCAAACTAAAAGGCAGTGGTGGGTTCTGGTATGTAACAGGACAATTTTAAGATACGTGACAGAAGTTCATTTAGACTCTGCATTAGTTGGTGTAACATTAGAAAGGCAGAAGATCGGTGCTTTCTTTGAGAACATATAGTGTGATTCACCGTGTCGATGTCCTTTAGGCACAGAACAGTATGTGTTGGTTAGAAACAAGCATGGATGTCTGGGTAGACAGCTCCAGAACCTGTTTCAGCTCACTTGTCTCTGCATGATTTTGGCGGCAAGTAGGTAGGAGGGTACTTTACAGCTAAGGAGTGATCTATCAAGCTGTAGGAAAACAAACACATTACACTGCAGTGGCTCTGTACAAATGGACTAAGGACTTCAATGCAAGCTGTCTGCTCTCTCGGTCATGCTCTCTTTGAAGGCTCCTGTGCCAAAACTGCGAGTACATAGAGGTCTCAGCTTCATTTGAAAGGAGAAACGACAGTATCAGGTCCTCATGAATGTGCAAAAATACTCCCTAAAAGTTAAAAGAGCAGAAGGCAGATAAAAAGCCTGAAAAAACCTGTATTTGTACCAGTCTAATGATGGGAATGTCTAAAGTCAGCAGCGTGTCCCTCCAGCTGTGCTACAGCTTGACGTGGTGTGTGTGGCTGTCTGGAACAGCAGCACTCACTGTCTTCTCATCCACTGACCTCGCCAGGCGTACGGAGGGCACTGACACTGCTCAGCCCTGGCCAGGGGAAACTGAGGCACTGGCTGGAGAGAGACCTGCCCCCTGCCCTGGGACAGTAGCCCTGAGGTTGGAGGTGAGCAGCCCCAAGGTTGGGGGCAGGCCCGGGCACTCTCCAGGACATCGTGTGTGACCCTTCCCTGGGCAGTCTGGAGACTGGCACAGGGCACAGGAATCAAGCTGTGTTTGCTTCAGCAACACCTTCCTGACTTCTTCATTGTGTTTCCTAACAAGGGGCCAGGCCCTTTTGGAAGTTTTTTGTGCATGGTCTTGCAGCCCCATGAAATTGCCCTTTCCCTTATTGCTCCATGGACCAGAGGGCTGGAAGCCATCCACTGACATTTTACCCAGTCAAAGCTGTGAGGAGGAGGACAACCATGCAAATTTTACTCAGTTAGGTATTTTTCATAAACATGCTTGTGAAATTAAATCCTCAGGTACCCATCCTCTTTCTTCTGAGAGTGAAGGCTGTCTCCATCCCTGAAACACAGACTGACTTTTCCTTGTATCTTCAAAGGGCTTGGCTCCCTGGAGCTCCAGTAGACATCCTCCGAGCCCCACCTCCTCCTCCAGCTCATTTGCAGACATTTTTTTCACTACTTGCTCTAAATAAAAATAGGTCAGTTGTAAGTAATTTATTATGCGATGATTTTACTATATTTTACCAGACATAAAAATCATACAGTTGTAGCAAATTTGAGTTTTGGACAAGTAATGGTTCCACTCCAGCTGTTACAGCTCTTTATATAAGTTGCTCTTGAACGTTTCTCAGTGCCCTCAAATATTGTTCTTCCTGAAATAAATGAGCAAGTCAATGAAGTGTCTCCTTTAGAAAAACCAAAAAGTTCGAGTATGACAAAACTATTAAAAGATAGTAGAGATTTGCATCATAAAACTGTCTTCCAACTAAAACCAAATCAAACTTCCAATTTCTCCTTGGGTAAGGTGAATGTTAGGGCTACCTTTGATCTTAATTTTACGAGCAGAAGCATTAGAAATAGGAATCTGAGTACTAGTGCCTGCTCTTTTTACCTGATGGTGGGACACGGTAGGACACACGAGGTGGTGTTTCTGCTGTATCCTTTTGTAGGAATGTGAAGCACTGTCACTCCCAGCAACATTTTCTGTTCTGAGCACAAGTCGTGCACTCTGTGAATAGGATCAGTGTTTCCTTTCTGGACTGATTAATGAGCACAGGCAGATGAGAGAGACTCAGCCCCAGCCCCAGGAACCAAAACGTGTCCATCTTTTCTCTCTTCATCTTTTGCTTCACTTGCATGAACCACCTCCGCACCCAGAAACATATTTGCAAAATCTATTTTCAGCCTCACAAAGCAACGTGATCCATATTGGCTCACATTTGTCAACTGAAAAGATGTTGATTGGTTAAAAATTACAGAGCAAACCTTACTGGAAGTAAACTATGAGAGCTTTATAGCCATTCATTTATACTGTCTACAGAGCTGATACTATTTTTACCACTAGATATTAAGATGTTCTTTAATGCATAGACCATGCTAATGCTCATGTGCAATTACTGAGAACACAGGCAAAGGCTGTTTTGTTCTGCAACTGCTGTAATTAAATGCGCATAAATTAGGTACATTTTTGGGAAACAGGCGTGTTTGAAATGAAAGTTCTTCACCTCTTTATTAGTAGAAGCTCAGATGGCTTTTTAGGGTTGGGTAACTGGTGTGTGACAAACCCGTTTTTACTGGGGAGGAAAAAAAGGCTAGGTTTGGTTCTGGGAAATTCTATTTTGTTTCAGTGCTGCTGATCAACATTATCACTTGGAAGCGTGGTGAGGATCCCCTTAGGGCTCTTGTCCTGTCACCCCACAGTCATTACACCAGTGAGAGATTGGCTTCCACCCTGGCCCACAAAAACTGTGTGGGAAACAGTTCAGAGACTGAGCTCTCCAAGGGGCCGAAGGATGTACTGGGGACGAAGAGGAGGGGAGCAGCACTGCTGGTGTGCCAGGGACTTTCTCAGCTAGGTAAGGGCAGTGAATGCACTGTCCACATGTCTGGTGCCCTGTACAGCAGCCTGCAGCAGTGCAGAGCGGGTGCTTTGCAGAGAACATGTCCCTTTTTATGGGGAAAGTGAGTTTGCTGTCCCCTCAGACACTGCACATTCAAGCAGCAGATTGCCAGATGGCTGTAGCTCATTGTCAGGCTGGAATCTCTCATTTACGTTGTTCACGAAAGGTCAGTGGCAAAAGAGGTTATATATAATCTGTGTTGGTCCAGCAGTAAATTCTTTATTCTGCCTTAAACATTTTGTTGCCTTTGCCTCTCTCTGGAGGACTTGGGTGCCTTCTGGAGAGCTGTTTGCTCACTGGAAAACAAAATCACTCTTTTCACACGGAGACAATAGGGCTTCAGGCTATAAATTATAGTCAATAAAAATGTGTCTGTAAAACATGCATCATGCTCATCCAGAGTCTGAGGAGCACTGCTGGTACGGACAAGACTGCTAAAATTACAGTTGGCTTTTAATCTCATGCTCTTACTCTGTAACATACTCTTGTAATATCATTTGATTTTAATGTAACATTTTATGGTCAGTAGTAGTGGGCAGTCCCACCAAATTAAAATCTCTAGGGTAATAAAAACCAGCTTTGTTTTATTTTGTCTTGAATGTTCTTTCTTAATGTAACAAACAGTGTCCTGGGGACAATATAGCCAACACATCCACTGTCACTGGATAAGTCGTGCAGCGCAAACCAACAGTCCATCTGCTTGCTCTGGACAGCTGGTTGGGGACAGAGGCAACCCATCTCCAGCAGAGAGAGGTATCAGACACCATTTGGGTTTACTAGGAGGGTAATGGAGCAAGAGAAATTAAGGCTGCAGTGCCAAAGAGCCTTGACTTGGATGTTCCTGCCTGTTGGTTTTGTGTGTGGTGTTCAGGTCCATCCCACCAGCGTCTGTGAAGTCAGTGAGTGCTTGTGGCTCCCTGGGGGCCCCTCTGCTTTTGGCAGCTCTCAGGTCCCTTGTGCTCTTCTGGCTGTTGGCAGCACTGGAAACCATTCCTGTCTGCCCTGGTTGCTAGTTACCTATATGAATATATAGAGGCTTCCCGATGCATCTGTCATGGTTGAATCAGTCTTTTGCCTTGCTCAAAGTTGAGTAACTGGTGGAGTAACTCAAACTGGTGGAGTAGCAGGACATGTCAGGGAGGGACCATGCTGTCAACCAGGGCGTTGATCTAAGAGACTCAAGATCAAGGCTTGATTAAAAAAAAAATTGCCCTGTTTATCGGTTTCCTCAGGTGTGAAACTCAGATGCTGGCACTGGTTTTGCCTAGCCTGTTAAATTCCTGCTTGCTCCAAGGGAGGTTGGACTTCATCCACAGATTGTGCATGGCAGAAAGATGAGCAGAGAACTGGCCTGTTCCTTCTCGTCTGCCTTTCATTCCACTCAGGCTGGACCAAGCTATTTAAAGAAAAACAACCTTAGAATATGCATGCTTTTAAAGGAAAAAGTAGAGCAGTAAAGCTGTTCAGACACAGCAAAGTGTGCTTGGCACACGTATTTTGTGAAGGACAACTGAGCTATGCTCAGGAAGGCTGCTGAGCTACAAGTCGAGTTCAGGAAACTTAGCTGCTATGAAACATTTTACTTCTGCTTCCCATTTATTATCTTGATACATGGGAAAGGGCTCTCCCTCCCAGTCTCAGTATAGGACTGAAAAGCACCACCACACTTTTCCAATGTGCCCTGGCAAGAGCCTGTGGTCCTCTGCCTGCTCAGAAGAGAAGTTATCTACAGAAATTCCTATTTTTTTTTTCAAGGAAACACAGGCAAATGATAAAAACTGGGTAAATTTTTGGAGAGGCTCTTGGGCAGTTAGTGTTAGAGAACTCTAAAGAAGGGACAGTTCTGGAGGAACTAAGAGTGACATTCACCTCTAAGAGATTTTGTGCTGCTAATCAGGTTCTCCCTGCCAGTCTCTGAATCATTATGATAATAATATGGTAATAATAGTAATAAACTGTGACCATCTGCAGGGGAGCATTAACCATTTATCCACTGTCTTTATTATTTCTTCTATGAATTCATCATTATGGCAAGAAAAGTCCAAAATATTCTCAGGTCATTAATTTCATATTGAGATCATTATTCACCGCTGTATTTTCCTTAAGGCCAGAAATTTTTGCCCAAAGCAGTCTCATGTGTGTGTTTCCCATGAGTATACAAAATTGTTAATGCCCAAGGGATAAAGCAGTGATGTGGAAAACAGCCAGCCCCCATGTGATCTGTTCTCATGATGATGCCACAGGCTTTCTGGTTCAATGAGGATAAAACAAATTTTAAGTACAGTTTTGAAAAGCTCTAAGGGCCCCAATTCCTATGCAAATGCCTAACAGCCCATATCTATTAGTCCAACTAGGAAATAACCATCTAATATCTAAATATTCTGTTGTTTCTTGGCATATGGATTTGACTGTGGCTCCCTGCAGGGCAGAGCAGAGGATGGTGAGAAGGCACCATGAGACCGTAGTTCTGGGCAAAGACAGGAGCTCAGACAGGAGCTCAAGCATAACCTTTTCTTTCTATGGAAAACTTCATAATCCTCTGAAAGACTCAAACATACCCAGCAGGATCTGGCTGTCTGACCTCCAGTTATTTCAGGTGCTGCCTCTGAGGATTAACTCCTGTATTTTGCTTTGGGCTGAAGCTGCTGTGAAAAGCTGGAGCCTGAAGTCAGGATATGTTTGAAAGGAGGATAGTGCTGCTGAAAACAGGGCATCCTCAATGCCCCACAGTCACTGTGGGTTCCATCTCCTCTCCCAGCCTTTCTTCTTCTGCAAGAAAGGAATGAGGTCAGAAGGACCCTGGATGTTTTCATTTTTTAGCTGGCCAGGAGGTCATTGCCCTTTCCATGCAAACAAGGTTGTGGGAGTTGCTGGTACAGTTATTTTGTAAAGCTTTTGACTAGAAATAGAAAACTCAGACAGACCTGTTCTGACCCTGATCCTGTGCTCAGAGAACGACTCAGGTTTCCAGAAGAAGGTGGTGGGCCTTTTCTTTTCTTTGTAAAAATGCCTCTTACTCAGACTTTACCTGGAGACTGTGCAAAACACAGTCACTTGTCAGAGGGCAAGAAATTTCTGTTTGAGTTTGGCTGGAGGACAGATAAATGATCTGCGTGTGTCTTCTGGGCAGGCGCTTCTGAACTCAAGTGAGGGAACATGTAACTCTTTGAAATCAACTCATTTTCATTTTCCCTTTGAGTGTCCTGTCGTGGTCTTATTTTCACTGGCATTGCTTAAAGAACATGTAATGACTCAGTGAAGATGTTCTTGTATCTGGGAAGACTTAAAGAGAAGTTTTTGGGATGAAGTCCCAATCCTGTTGTTCTTTGTGCAGCCTCCCAGTGCTGGCTCGCAGGGCCCCATGGCACCATGGTTACATCACAGTGCCATGGTGTGGTTGTGGGTGGAGGGATGCAGCACCCTCATCCCAAATCTTCCAGAATAGACAGAAGGGAAAAAAGGGTTTTGTTTAATGAAAGGCAGAAAAGGAAACTTCCAGTACGTAATTGCTGCCGGATTTGTATTGTTCACTTTAGACACTTAAAGCTTGCGAAACTCCCGTGAGGGGACTGTGATCAGTGACTTTGCTGTCTTGTACCGTTTTGGCTGTCCCAAGCGCCACCAAGGAGCTGAGCTAACAATGAGATCCCACTGAGTTTCCAGGCAATTCAATGGCCCGTTGTGCTGCCACGGCAGGGAGCACACAGAGCCTTGGGAAGAGCACATGGTGCCTCAGTGCTGGCTGGCGGCCCCTGCTCCTCTGCCCATGGCTGGGGGCTGAGCCCTAAATCCTCCCTGTCCCGTAACTCCCAGGGCTCGTAACCACGCAGGGCACAGATCCGCTCTAGTGGCCTATTCCTGTGGCAGCCTGTGCAAGTGGTTTGTGGCATCTCGTGACCAAAGCTCACAAATTCCTGTTGTAGCTTGTCATGAAAGAGGCAGAAGGAATGAGGAATTTATCTTACCTTTACTCATAGCACCCACTATGTTGAGGGAGAAAGAACAGGGGGCAATGGAAGAGGGAAATCTACAACTTTCATTTTCAGAAGAGCAGGTTAGAGGGATCATATAGTTCCCTGGCTCACAGCATCAAGGTATGAAGAGTGCTCTGCTCAGGGAATGGGGGTCCCAGACACAGACAATGCCCAGAGAGGAAGCTCAGCTCTGCCAAGACACCAGTTTTAAACGGGCAGAAATGGCCAAGAGTTTCCAGTTCCCACCTCTGCTAGTGCTGGGCCTGGCCATTGCCAGTTCCCATCCTGGAGAACCTCCCGTAAAGCAGGCACAAAGTGGCCAACAGGATGAGCTGGAAGCAGGCCCACTGCTGAAGGTGGAGGCTTCCCACGGGGGAGCATTTCCCTGAGGACTGGAGGAGTGGTCTCGCACAACCCTGTGCTGGAGAGTCCAGCAGGTGCTGAGTGGGTCCAGTGGCCCTGTGCAGAGACCACCGTGGTGTGTGATGACATGTCCAGCTGCCCTCAAGGTGTCTGGGACCTCTGGGCTGCAGCAGGTGGATCCTGGAGTGAAATGTTCCTCCGGTTCCTCTTCTCTGTTGCCACGAAACAAAGCCCAATGCCAAAACTCCTGGAAAGGGAGAAGGACTCCCACTGCTGACCATGAGCTCAGGGCTGGGTCACCACAGGGAGGGAAGAGCTCATGACTCTGCTTTCCCTTTAAGAAGAAAAGTGTTTATGACTGAGAAAGACTCTGGGATTGATAACCCCAAGTCTCCTATTTTAAGATCAGGGGACAATGCTGTGCTGTAGAAAGGCTGTTTGGGAACTTTCTGGCTAAATATTTTTGTTAGAAGATGACTGTTGAAGCTGAAGCTGATACAGGAAAGTGGCAGTTTGCAGGGCTCCCTTCTTTGCAACAAATTTAAAACAGGAGTTTAAGAGAAGCTTTGAAATGGGATTTTCTGGTGTGTGATTCAAAACAGATTTTATGATGAAACTTCAGCTAATTTATGCTAAAAATAATATTAAAAATGAACCATTTTTAATCCTACAAAAATATTTTGAAATTATAGACATAAATAATTTAGATTGTCCCACTTATATGGACTTTTAAGGATTTTTAAATTATTTTTCTGGTTTGGACATAAAGTTTCCATCATTCTCCAGTACAAATTTAGTCTAGGAACCAGGCAGGGATGGAGGAGGGGGGCACACGTTACCTGCCAGTGCAGTTCCTTGGTGGCTGTCATCTGCTCCAAAGAAAAAGGGGTCTGAGTCTTCTCAAGCTCCTTTGTTACTGTGCTGCTCTCTCTCACGTGCCCCAGAACTCCTGATATGTGGCGGTTTGGCACTGGGATTTGTGTTTATTCTGTATTGGGAGCATTAGTAACAGCAACAGCTGAGGACACAGGGGCAACACCCTGTGTGACTACATGTCTGATGGGTGGACTTCAGGGAAGCTAAAAGACTGTCAAGGCCAAAGGAAGAACATTTTCTCCTCCTGAATACAAGTGTGGGGGTGTCCTTAGGGAAATGATTCACCACTGCTTGCAAACACTTTGTCATCCCGAACGCCAGCCCTGGAAATGCCATGCTGGCCCTCAAGTACCAAGACCAAGGAGACAAAGTGTGACTTCATGTCTCTAAACGATCTCATTGTGGTATATTGTGGGATAAAAAGGGTGGAATGTTGCTGAAGATTCGAACAGGTTTCCTGCTTTCCATTCCTTGTGGGAAAAGCAAGTAAAATCCCATGCCAGCCCCAGGCTACAGCCTCCATCTGCTCCTGGGGCTCCTAATGGGACACATTTCCTCAGGACCTTTGCAGGAGAAAGGGTGTTCATATACCTTGATTAATAATCAACCAGAGCTCTTTGGACCTGTTTCCATGGGGACCACAGCCTGGCTTAGGCTTATCTTCACTGTAGTTAATGTGGATAATAAGAACACTGAAGATGCTGCAGAGCAGACTCCCGACCTGTGCCCCTGGGGGTGGATGCACCATGCCAGGGCTGTTTCCCTCCCTGCTGCTGTTGCTTATGTGAAGGACAGGTCTGGATCTGGAAAGGGATCCCTGTCAGCACGCTCTGAGGCTGTGCCTCCAAACCCCAGGGGGGCTGGCACAGTACCAGTGGTGGAAGGGACATCATTTGAAGGATGCAATGAATAGGCAGCAATGGCAGAAGGTCTCCAGGGAGTGAAGCTATTCTGCTGCTGATGCTGTGCTGTGATGGCCTTCACAGGAGCTCTGAACCTGGAGGCTCCAGGCTCTGTCTCAGCACTGCAGATGCTTCTGAGGTGCATTAGCCGAGGTGGTTCAGGGCTGAAATGTTTAGCTAGATCATAGGAAAAACTGAGGAAAACAGGAAGATATTCAAGAAGTCTCATTTAAAACCTCTGCTAAGACCCTACTGAATGCCTGAAATTGTATTCCCAGATGAAGAGCTCTGGTATGGTTGGAAACCCAGCAAATAAGCAGAAGTACTTTTTAATAGAGGCGAGAAGGAATGAGCACAATTAACAGCCATTGCCACAGACTCCCTTGGTTGTCAGCTGGGTGTCAGCTCTGTGTATTCCAGGTGTAGTTTTGTAAGCAGAATGAGAAATCCTTTTATACCATCTATATACCATCTATAGATATATATGGTATATATATATCTCATATATATATATGTGGTGTATATATATAATATATATTTTTATATAATATATATATTTATATACCATCTATACGTTAACTTCCATTCATTTTTAGAAAGAATATAGTGTCAAATCCAGTTTAGGATCTAATGGTACCTCTTCTGGTCAGAGCACAGGTGAGCTGAGATAGTCAAGTTTCTAATCCTGTTATCCAGGACCCTGTTGTTTTTGAACAGTTGTCATGTGTGAAGAGCAGAAGAAGCTCAGCAGATGACTAAAGCTTTGTGGAAAGGAGTTTGCATTGCAGAAGTCGTGTGTTTTCTACTCTCCCCATGTTATTATTTCCACATCTCTTTTGCAAGGTGCACAAGGTATTTAGCTACTGTATACAACATATATTGCTCTGAAGACCTTTGGATAAGACTCACATCTTTTTCTGAAGAGGTAAATGTCGTCATCTCACCTTCTGTCTTGAGGGTGAATTGATCATATTAGCAGCTAACTAATATGGCTAACTAGCAGCTAACTAAGTAATAAAACACATTTTATTTTGGACAGCCTGGCTCTTCACCATATTTTCCAAGATCAACTCCTTACTCAAGGTCTGGGTAGCATCATGCAAGGTACTCATGCCCCTGGCTTCCCAGGAGCTCCCACATAAGGAAAATAAACTAGAGAGAAAACAAAACAGGCTTGTTTTGAGGCCAAGTGCTGCAAGGATTACACGTTGTACAGCTCCCAGCACAACTGGAGCACGTATTTGGTTGAGGGGCTGGGGGAGTTATGGCAACAGAGAAAACAGAGCAGCAATAAATGCCTTCTCACCTGCCCTAAGCTCACATCTCTACAGCTCCACTTCTGAAGAACTATCCTGCTTCCACCAGTGTGTGAGAGGAGACCCAAAGCTGGAAGAACCGATGTGTTTCCTTTGAAAGGGGATGTGAGGCAGCAGAAGCAGCTGGCTTTGGCAGTCAAGATAATAATAAGTTTGAGTGGTAGATTATTTACAGCATTTTGGCTCTGAAACAGTGATGAATATAATCTGAATGCTTATGCTGGGCTCTGCTGAAGGACTGGCAATGGCTGCTGCTTGTTAGGAGAGGAGCATACAATGTGCAACAAGTAAACAAGGAAAATCACTACACTGCACAGGATAAAATGTTCTCATCCCACTCCAGGGATCCAGGAAGAATAAGTGTCTTTTTCTGCTCAGGATTAATGGTGTTATTTGGGCCAATTATTCTGGATATTTCCCCTCTTCTTTTTTTAGCTTACTCAAAGAAAGGAAAAGAATCTTTATCTGATACAATGTTTTCATTTGAATCTTGGCTTTTTCAGATATTCATTTTCTACTCCCACACCTCCATAGTTCATGTATCATTAAATGAGATAATGAAGCCAGCATGGCTTGTTATCTAACGATTTAAGGGCTGGCTCTGACCCCACTCTTACACCCATTTTCTCTACCCTCTTTCTGTTGACTGCAGCACAGTCAGTCCCTCTTGGTCTCATGGAAATGGTAAGAGAATACCTTCAGACCTTATCCCAGGTTGCGCAATGAATTTGCTTTCAGCTACTCTGAATGGTTTTGAGCCAAGCCCTTGTTTGGTTCCAGGATCTAGCAGTTCCTTTTAGAAAGCTGCCCCATAGATCACCACATTTTTTAAGTAAATTTATCCAAAAATATCTCTTCAAATTAGGAATATAATTTTTCCCAAAAGGTTTTCAGTGTTCCTGATTTTCAAACATGGTTCTGAAAAGCTTTGCGAACAACTATGGCGATTCAGCTCAGATCAGCCAGTTGTATGGGACAAAGAAATTTAAAAAATAATGGTTGTCATCATTGTCCCATTCCCTCCCCCTTGAGCTTTTTCCAAACATCAACACACTTTTGATTTAATTAGAAGGGACCAATTTATTGCCAAATTACCTGATCCATGCACAAGCAATATGGGAGAGTGCCAAAGGCCCTAGGGTTCAAGCTGTGAAAATTGGCTTTTTTCCCTGTGTCCTGATTCCTGTGTTACTCGTGTGTTACAGGAGGATAAAATTCTCTTTCTGTCAAAGAGAGATTTTGTTAGTCCCATTTTTTTCTGCAGTGTTTGAGGATTAGAAATGAGAACTGTTAAATAAGTCATTAGTTGTTAAAACTAGGAGCACTACAGCAGCTTGTGGTTCTAATTCTGATTAACACATTTGGGGGAGAAGACTGAGGACCCCAAAGTGCTACATCAGTCAGTGGTGTTGGTCCTGCACATGGCAATCCCATCAGGCTCTCAGACAGGACAGCTATTGACATGTTATATAGATACGAAAATATCAAAACTTGAATACTATGTGCTTGTAAGTTACTTTGGACCTGTGGATGTATTCAAAAGGCGAGTCACGCCCTCTGGGAATGGAGGAATCTGAGAAAACACCATTCAGTCAACTTCCTTGGCAGGAGAGTGAATCTGATGGGAGAAGTCAATGTACTGTGGGGACCCCCAGCACAACAAACCCCAGCAGTCTCATGAACACCTGCTGAGAAGTCAAGTCACAAATGAGATGAGTTTTCCTGAGCTGTTCGGCCGAGGGGAGCGCAGCGTGGCCGGAGGGCAGGGCTGAACCTCACGTGTAACTGGAGTAAGGCAGAAACAAGAGCAAGCATAGGGGAGGGTGGGACCCTCTTCAGGTCCTTCCAAGGGCTGCTTAAAAGGCCAAAGTAAAACCCTAAGGAAGGGATTAGCTCCAGAAATATTTTATGTTTGTAGGCTCTTTCTGTGAGTCTGTTGCCAGTTGTATAACTCAACCCTTTGCAATGAGTTTGCAAAGTGTTTGAAGTAAAAACTAGAATCTGTCCGGCACAAAGTGCTCTGCTTTCCTCAGAACATGTCTGGATAAAACTGAGCTGCAGCACATTGAGGTACTTGCAAACCAAGTACCTCACACTCGCAGGTTGAGATGTATCTCTTTTTACAAGAGTGGGAAGAAACTGCTGATATATAGGATTAGGTTTTGGTGGCAGTGAAGAGAACTAATTATCTATTGCTAAACAGTGAGATTTGGCACCCCCTGGCAAAAATTTGGCAGTGAGGAAACAACCTGAACAAACGTGATAAAAACGAGTGCGCGGGAGGTACTGAGCTGAAGGTTGTTCATTTGTGTCTGAATGCTCAATAGAGCTGTGTCATAAATATTCGGTACTCTTGGGTCAGGCCTCCTTCCCACAGTCTGTCAAACGGTGTCATACGGTGACTGTTATGAAAACAAACTTTGTTTTCGCAGAGGTCTTCTGTTTTATTCTAAGGCATTGTTTTGTCATATGTTTTCATAGCTTCAGGTTAGCATCTATTACAAGGTACTGTGAGCTCCAGGGATCATGTTGTCTCATGTGCCTCATCAAACAAACAGGATTGTAATATTGATGTGTCATTGCCATGTCAAGGCAGTACTCTGAAAACTCATTTTTTAGTGAACAGTGGGAGAGGTACTTATTTAACGTTATCCTGGCTGATTCTGAGATGTCCAAGGTTTCATTAGACTTCTTTGAACTACTGGAACAAGAGGGAAACTGGGAGCCTCCTCCCTGCCTCTTCTCCACATCTGCCCAGTGAAGCCCATGACACAAGAGCACAGGTCAGACCTATTTGCCTGTTCACATCAGGAACTCCTTTTCGTATGGAACTTTTCAAAGTTTACTCTTCTATGGGTGTAAAACCCCACCTCAGTATGAACGTGCTTCAGGCAGGAGGAGGCTCCTCCAGCCACCTGGAGCCAGGCACCAGCATCCCTGGGCTCAGGGCCTCCGACCCAAGCACTGCTTTGAGGAGGGATCAGACCTTCCCTTCCCACACCATCACTGCTGTGCTGCTGGAGCTGCTGGAGCTGCTGGAGCTGCTTTGCTTTGCTTCCGCCCCCAGCTGCCTAAACCAGCTCTGGGATCTCACAGTCAAGGCCCTGTGGTTTGAGCCTCTGGAATTGCTGAGGTCAGTGAGAAGGAAGCTCTGATAAACACGGGAGCTGCCGGCCAAGTCCGCACAGGCTGCGCGCTTGGACGGGTGACATTTCTGGGTCTGTCTGCTGCTATGTATGGAACGAGATACATTTTTAATGCTGTATCCTTTCCAGGAGAGGAGGGAGATGGGGAGCTCCTGTCATCTGCAGGAGGAGAGCACTGGCCTCCATCTAAGGGGTGGGAAAGCCTGGACACGACTCTTTCCCAGTGGGATGCCTAAGTTGTCACGGGCTGGCACTGCGCTGCGCTCTGACACTGCTGCTGTCCCCCAACAGCCTCAGCTGGACCCTGGGGTGGCTCCAGACAGACTGCGTGCAAGGACCGTGTTTAAATGAGTTTTCCTCTCCCGTTCTGTGGGTCAATGGGCTGGAAGGGACACAGCACATCACTTTTGGCCAGGCTGTTTCTTTAGCAGCCACATGGAGAGGGAGCCCCAGAGCAAGAGGGAGACTGTCTTGGGCTGCAAAGGTAGAGATACAGCTTAATTGAGTCACAGCTGATGTCTCTGTTGTGATAGTTAAATAATTGGCTGTCTTAGACACTGCTGTGTAAACAGGTGGCAAACACAAGTTCCCTGAAGTCAAAACACAAAAATCAGGGTTTAAGATTTCTTCTCCCTAGAATATTAAAGGGCAAACCTAGGAATACTGAGCATTTTGGAACAAAATCACATACTAATTGACTTTGACAACTAGTTCTGCTTTTTATTTCATCTGTACTGGGGAAGCCTGAACTGAAAGGCTTTTAGTACTTTTGGACTAGATTATCTTGTTTTCTAACTTTATTAAGATACCTCTTGGATACTGGATTAATCAGATGGAATATGCAGTTCTTGTTTCCTTTATTAAGTCTCTCATAAAAACTCCTATTGGATTTTACAAAGGATAATGTTCTTTCTTCAACCAGAGTAAAAGATGATCTAAATAAAGTATAATTCTCATTTGAATCATGTAAGTCGCAGCATAAATTTCTCCATAAACTTTTTATTAATGCCTGCAGCTTCTTAAGATAATGCTTGTAGCAATGGAACTGATTTCTAAGCACTTTGTCACCACAAGTATCGAAGAGACTTTTGTAGGAGGGAAGGTGGGGCAGAGCATGGATGGAACTGGTCCCCATGGAATGGGAAAGTGGGAGACTCGCACTCCTCCTGAGCAGCCACTTGTGCCAACAGAAGGAGCGTTGGGGTGCACGGAGACATCCTGCTCCCCCACGGAGCTTGTCAGCCCAGTTCCAGAGCTGTGCATCCTCCAGCCTCCCAGGGCCCTGTGGGGACCCCCACAGCGATGTTTGGGTCTGTGGGATTCCCTGCACATCACTGGCCACCTGCAGGGTCCAGGGACACAAGGAAAGGCTGCAGGAGCTAAAGCCTCGCACAGCCTCCAGAATCAGTCCTGGCTGGAAAACCTGAGCCATTTTGTACAGGCACAGTGGTTTTCCAATGAGCTGGTGCGGAGTCAGCACACGGGCAGGGAGCAGGAGGTGGGAGCCAGGGTGAGAGGGCCAGGGAGGTTCCTCATGGGAGGGCACAGGGCCTCCTGAATCCTCCTTAAATTAGAAGTGTTTCACAGAAGCGTGTCAGTACTGACTAAGTTTTGATGGGAAACGTCAAATCATTTTGACTTTCTTGTTTAGTTTCAATAACATCAAAGGTGTTTCATTTTGCTGAGGTAAAAATGTTTCCCTTTGATTTGATCATTTCAATTTGTGTCATTTTGGCTTCTGAGGCAGATGAAAATACAAGCTTTAAAAAGAGTGTATAAGAGTATAAGGTACATCTACTGTTTAGTTTTTTATAGTGGATTATGACTTTGTAGTTTTAGCACAAAACATCATAATTCAACATTATCAAAGCCTGTTATCTCATGTTCTCTCTTCCTTTGCTCCAAAGAAAACACAAAAATGTTGGTTCTCCAGACTATCAGAAGTTTCCACAAAAGAGATTTTTCTGATTAACTTTGCTAGATTAAAGATAAATACAGCATCATACCTGTTGATTTTGAAGAATTGAAAGTTCTTTGTTGTGCATAAAATCAGGGAATACCAGAGTGGGAGATGTGCGGACTATCTCCATTGTGGTTTGTCTCTCAAACACACAGAGTGTTGTTAGCACAGGCAGAAGAAATGTTCATATGATTAACAATTAATAACTAACCATCCCTCCCAACTGCAACTCTGATGTAGCCATGAGGTGTGTTCACCACTTGGTTTCAACTCATTGAGAACTGATGGTTCTCAGGTTAATTCTTCTGTGTGCCAACCTTATCTTCTCTCTGAAGGAAATTATTAATAAATTCTTGTCTATCTTGGGAAAGCTATTCCAGATTTGCCTTTTTTTTTTTTTTTTTGAGTGTACATATTCTCTCAAGGCCTTTCAGTCTTATCTAAACAAAACATCCCCGTTGTCATACCAACCATGTAAATTTGTGTTCACATATCTTTCTGGTTTTCTACTTTGTTTGTAGCTCAACTTGTATCGCTTCAGAACATAAATTCCTACAAAATAGGACAATGTTGTCCTGGCACCTATCAAAATTATTCATTTCATAGGTTGGTTTTTGAGGAAATGGATGGTTCTTTAGCTGCCAGACCTCCAGCAGCTGAAAGGTTTAGAAAAGTTGTGAGAGTTTTGACTTTTGGTGACAGTGAGGACCAGGGAGAGGATGCCCTGGCTGTATTCCTCAGGCTCTGGTCAGCCCTTCCCAGCTGGTCCATAGCAGAAACTGATTGCAAAGAATGATTATAAAAGCCATCTTAAAAGCCACACAAACACATGCTGCTGCACACACAGTCCAGAAAACAAATAAAACCAGAGGGATAAAAAAAATGTGAGCATCTGGGATTTAGCCATGACTGTCTTTTGCAGCCATCAATGCAAACCCGTAAGGCAACGCACTAAAAGCACATTGTTGAGCTTTTCTGTAAAATTACATTACACCTACTTTGATGGGAGGCTGGGCGTCCTTGGGGCTTGACCAGGCATCTGAGAATTGAGAACGTGAGGACTCTGCTCTCAGCCAAGGTGGAAATCCAGATTCCAGAGTACCTTGAAGGAAGCAGGTAATCAAGAGTAATGGAGTCTTTATTAATAGGACATTGATAAAGTCATTTAACCTCTGGAAGACAGTGTCATCAATGGTCAATTTATCTCTGCCACAGATGCCACTTGGTGATGCAAAATGCAAGTGATGAAAGGAAAGACTTGGCCATGTGGTATTAATAGGGTGGCAACTTCCAGAGGAAAACCCACCTTTTGAAAATAGTGTTATCAGAACGGCATATTCAATTTGCTTATCTTAATAGGCTGAAGCTCCGTCTCCACTGTTTAGGGCTATGTGTTCCGAAAAAGTATTTTTAACCTCCCCTCTGTGGCTTGCCTGCTTGCATGCTGCAGATCCACCAATGGCATGAATATGAAAAGAACACAGCCCTGAAAATAGCATTGCAGGTCTCAGTCCTGCACCGCAGTGTGCTTTGCTGGCTCCTTAAAACCAGTCAGATCTTATTTTATTGCTGATATCAGCTGTGCTGGCCAACTTCAGACTGATGTTCGGAGGCAGACTGAGGCCTCAGAAAATATACATCTGTCTTTCCTGTAAAAGAAGCCTCTGTTCATTCTGCCATGATAGAAGATTTGTTCATCTTGTTCCTGTCGTGCACATTTGTCCTGCCAGGAGTGGGATACTGCCTCTGCAGAAAAGGACTGTGGCTTGGGGGGAAGGCAGGGAAGTTTTATTGCTCCGTCTGAGTTTGTGTCCAGACCTGCTTTGTCCACCAGGGATTGGTTTTGGTCAGACAAGCCTTTGAAATGGTTCTTGGCAAATGTGGGTAAAGAAAATGTGTCCCTTTGGACGTGAATGTCGTTGCAGGTTTGCAGGGTGCTACCTGCCAGCAGTGCTTTGCAGAGCCTGGTAATTCAAGGCATTTTGGTGGATCTGGTGGTGGTAAGCACAGTCCCTCCCAGCTGGCAGGCACAGTCCAGCCCTGGCTGCAGTGGGCTTGCATAGAGCAGACATGGACAAGTAGAAATGAAGTGGAGAAGGGTGAGACACTTCGTTGTAAGTCAAACTTCTTGAGTCACCTGCCAAAAGGAGCGACCGAGATTTATCAATAAAACATGGGCAGTAACAGAGGGACAGACATGTCAGCTCAGTCCCTCATTGCTGTCCTTGGACAGCCAGGTATCCAGGTATGGGTGGGTCCAGCATGAGGTCTGTATTGATACCGAGGCTCAGGTGGACAGACATCAGGGTTTTCTGGGCTGTGTCCTCTCCCTTCAGTGTGAAAGCACAAAGCTCTTTCCTTGGACACACACATGGACTGCGGGTCCTGTCCACTCCGCTCTACCACTGCTTGTCTTGGGAACCACAGACGTCTGGCATGAACAATTTGAACCAGAATGGTCTTGTCTGAAGGCAGGATGTTGAGAGCCAGCATATCTGGGCTCTAGCCCTGGCATTGCCGCAGCAACTTAATTACACCTACACTAAGTGACGCATCCTGGTTCTGCCACTGTCCAAGCCAAGAGCATGGACAGAACACCTGTATCTCCCTTATGCCCTGAATGATTGAGTTTTCATTGTTCCAAAACCACAATACACCTGCAAATATGTACATAAATGGCTTTCAGCTTTCCTCAAATGTGAGCTTTTGTAACTACTTGTATAATGCAATAATATTAATAAATATTTCAGTCACCTGGCAAGGTCCCACCCCAGGTTTTATGTATTAACAACCAAACAAGCATCACCCAGGGTAGTCTGCATATCTACACTCTCTCCCTTCTCCAGACAGACACCACTAGTTTAGGCACTGCTCGACACGAAGCAGGAGCCAGTCAGCGGGTGAGATTCCATGGGCAGTCAGGTAGTGCTGGGCATCCATGGATCCACACCTCCCAGTGCTTCTCAGAATACCAGTTTCTGTTATTTCACATACTTCAGTTGCAGCCAGCCTCTCTGTGGTACTGTGAGGTAATTAATCATATCTGTGCTCATGATGCAGCAGGAGTGCTGGTAACCGCCTGTGGGAAGTTTAGTAACTTTGGGTACCTGTACCCATTTCATCTCCGTAACTCAGCAGGTTCTGTCACCTGTGCCAGGGTCAGCACCAGGACTCGTACAGAACCCGTGCCCTGGTCAGTGCTGACACACCCTACAAAACAATCAGAAACTCAGCTATTGATTTACATTAATGTTGATCTGGCAGAAAATTAGATTTTGCTCACGTTTGTTCCCTGAGGCTGCACTGTCTGATCCTGGCCGAGACTGAGGTAGTGCTGCTGACAGCGAGGATGGGCTCAGGAACTCTGGGGCTGTGCCAAGACACAGTTCTGCTGTCTGGAAGTTAGTCAGAGGATTAATATGATAATGGATGCATCCATAAATTACTTCCCTGAGCTGGGTTTGCTGGTTTTTGGGATATATCCTACCATCCTGGAAAACCTCCACGTGGCAGAAGGACTGGTTCATCCCAAGCAGTACTTGCAGACAACCGGCCTAAGTCTGCTGGGTGGGAGAGGAGGTGGTCCCCAGGACAGGGGCTGGGCATGGCAGCCGGGCTGATCTGGTACCATGTGGGATGGTGGAGTTTTGGAGAGGTGAAACATTGAGAAGTGGATAAATATTTGGTTCTAATTTTTTAGAAGACTGAAAAAATCTTAGGTTGTTAGAAGCCAAACTGTTTCTCTTCCTAACCCTCCTTTACTCAATTTTCTCCTCTCTTTTCTTCTCTCTGCCATTTTTCATCCTTTTCCTCTTTGTGTTTTTCCTTATTTTTCATGGGGAAATATAAGGGATATGCTCAGTGGAATTAGAAAGCATATCAGGAACTGCATGTGCTTTATAGATGTTATCATAAAGAGACGATGGCTGTGACAGAGTGCTTGAGAGATGAAAACAAGAGTGCCATTTCAGCATCTTCCATAGCATGAGTCAGAGAGATTGATAGTTATCCTCTCGCAATTAGAATTTTTATTAGCACGCCGGTGGCCTTGGCATGCTGTGAATGGATGCCATTTTCTTGGAGTGTTTAGTCTTTCATAATGCTTCAGGGAAAATAAAGATGGGCTGGAGTCACTCACCACATAATGCTGAGGGGAAAATCATGTTTTATGCTGCCTCAGGCTGGGCTTTCAAGCTCCACACACCAGGCATAAAACCCATTGGGTGTCTGCACGGAGCAAAGCTCAGCAGAGCTTACACATTCCCAGGGCTCAGGAGCACCAGGACTGGACTGAGGCTCGGCAGCCAGGCTGAGCACTCGAGAGGGGTGGTCCAGCTCTGCTGCTCTCCCCATTCGTGAGCATTTCTGATCTGAGTGCACAGGGAGGCACATCCAACACAGCCTGCTAATGCCCAGCGATCTGCACCAAACCAGCCATTTCATTCCCTACAGGAACTTGCTCTTCTCTGCTTCTTCTTTTCTTGGGGCAGACACAGACCCCAGACTGACCCAGAGAGTGTTAAACAAACCATGGCACTCTTGCAGGAATTTCTGTTTTTAAGGAACTTCATAAAAATCCTGCTATCATACAGAAAAACTACATTTTTTCTGTTTCTATATGACCCCAGGATTCATATTACTGAACATGGGAGAGTCTAACACTTGTGCCAGAACCAAAGAGCAAATTAGAATATATATTTCCTTTGAGGCTTTCCCCAGTGCTTTATGTATGATCTTCAAAATTCAGCTCCTGAGTAATGCAAGAGGCTGCTCGGAACAACTCATTCACAGAGGGAATTTCTGCATCTTGCCCCAACATTTCTGGGAAGCAGGGGCAGCAGTTGTCCATGAACCACCTTCCTGGAGCTCACTGCAGCCTAGGGAACACAACAGGGTGTTCTCCAAACCCGCCAAAAGACACATCCTGGGGATCAAGCCCCCACGGAAGGGCTGTCTTCCCAAATACCTCAGGCTCTGGAACACCTGCTGGAAGCAGGGCTCTGAGCACATCACAAGCATTTCAGCAGCTTCAGAACTACCTGTGGTTGGATCTGAATCTCCTTCATCAGTGCCCTCGGCGTGGGCTTAGGATCTGTTTGCCTGTAGGATTGCAGCAACCTGCCCCATGGTGTCTGTGCTGCTTGTGAGAGCAGGAGGGCTAAATCCAGCACTACACCCAGCTCAGCACCCGTGCCACAGGTCCCTGGGTCCAGCCGTGGGTGTGATGAGCAGGGCATGGCAAGGGAAGGAGCCCCTGGGCATATGTGCCCATCCGGGGGGCCAGATGCAGCCCAGAAGTGATGGCTGATGGCTGATGGATCATGGATGAAGCCCCCAGATAGTGACACCCGCTGAAGGGCTTGTAATGTGCCAGCCAAGCCAGCCTGAGCTGGGCATACAGACAGGCCACTTGTAATTCAAAACAAGCCTGATTTTTCCTCTGAAAACCCATAATATGCGGGTTTATTTTCTGCAACTCTTCCAGGCCGGTTACCCCAACTGTTGGCAAACTGCAAGGATGGGGTTGCCATGGATACGCTCCGCACCAATTCACATGAAATACATCATTGCATTATTCCCAGAGTGGTGAAAGCCTTTCACAGCTGATAATTTTTAAGAGAATGATTCATCGTTAAATATATCATGGCAGCTCTGCATTGTTTGCTCTTCCTTGGAAGCATAATCTGGAAATAGGCAGCTCCTGGGATGCTCCTGAGGCCAGGAACAAGATGGTGAGCAGGATTCCTGCTGCGGAGTGCAGTGGCACCTGGATTACATTCAGCCTGTGCCGGGAGCAGGTGTGGGTCCTGTGGGCATGACTGGCCACTCGCTTGGGGTTGGTTTTGAGGGAGAAATAGCCCACTCTGCACCACATCCCACCAAACCCACGGGAGCTGCCAAGGTACCTGCTGGAATGGGTGTGTGTGGGACCACAGCCCAGCCACGTGGCTGTGAAGGCCCTGGACTGTAACAACTGTTATGATTTTTCACATTCACCTCTTGAGAGACTGTTCTGTACAGTTGGGGAAAAACCAAAACCCGTGTTGGTGCCCGGTGCCTGAGAGAGGCCTGTCTCTCCCCTGGGTGCTGTGTGGCATTCAGCCACCCTTAGCCCTTGGTGCCAGCCAGGAAACCAGGGTGCCATCCATCAGAAACAGATCCCGGATGAGTCCATGGCTGTGCACACCACGGGGAGCTTCCCCTGGCCCCCACTGCCTCTCCCAGTTCCAGATCCCCCCATCCTAATGGAATCACTTATGTGATGTGCAACCCTTTTTCAGGCTCCTTAGCCCACTGTTTACAAACTACTTAGATGTGCAGGAGTGTTAGAGGATTCACACTTGGATTTTCAGGTGTGGAGGGGTGGAATACAACTCCAAATAGGGTTGCGTGTCCTCTGCAGGCACCTGGGATCTGTGTGGTGCCAGCCCTGGATCTGGGGAAACAAGCAGGACACTGCCTGCTCTGGTTTTGAAATGGTGCATTGAAAGAATCTGCAGAGAACACAATAACTTTCTTTTCTGTAGGAAACAGGCCCTCGTCAAACAGCTGCCGGCACTTAGAAAGAAACCCAAAACCAACTGAAATGAACAAAAACTGGGCTGTGTGTTCTTGACTCCAGGCCAAAATAATTCTCAGTTATTCCCAAGACAAAACTGTTTCCTCTGTCCCTAAAAGCCAAAGATGTACATTTCATGCATAATTAACGTTGGATTTTAGTATACATCAGAGCCTAGGGTTGTGTGAGGCACAAATGGGGCTTTCCAAACAAGGCTTTTGATTACCATTCATTTTAAATGCAAGAAATAATGGCACTTCTGAGTTCTCCAAGCCCTCAGAGAGGAATTTCTGTCATAACTGATGGTTCCTCCTGTATTTGGGCTCCAGTCAGGATAGCAGCTTCCTCAGGATGGACGGAAACACCAGGAGAGATTGGAATCACTGTCAGACCCTGAGCCCAGGAGATAGATGCTCTGCCATTGCCCTGCACCACCCGCCCTCCCCACAAACCAGCACGCACCACAGGTATTTCTGTAGTACTAATACCCAGTGAGTTTTCAATCCTTTAATCCTCATTTCCATTCTTCTTTGAGAGCTGCCACTAATGGGCGAGGGACGAGCATAACAGTTCCCATTTGTGCCCCTCTAACACTGCTGCTAAACCTCTCTCCTTGAGTCAGACATGGCGATGTGGCTTTTCCCAGAACACTTGGAAAGACCCAGCCCTGCCTTTGCTGAGGCCAACAATAACTCAGTATGGCAGTGGTGGTGGGCAAAATATCCAACTCCATTGTGCTGGGCAGAAATGCCATGCCAGAGTCTTCTCCTGCCACCCCTGGTACATCCAGGGCTCAGGGTTGTGGTTGGTACAGTGAGGCTGGTACCCTGCAGAGAAGGCTGTGAATCTCCCGTATCTCCACTCCCATCCACACTGAGTTTGTAAGGAAAACACTTTGTCGATGGACGGGTCTTCCAGGCGTCCTGTATTTTCTGGGCTTTCATTATAGTACATCACATACTACAAAGCCTGTAGTGTCCTCTGGCTTTACTTTCTTTAGAGAATGGACAGAGGACTTCTTTTCATCAAAAAAAGGATTTTCACCTTTTGCCCCCAAGCCCTGGAGCCACAACAACTCAAAACACAAGAGGACCAGCAGAAGTGAGAACTGTGGAAGGTGCCAGACGAGTGCTACTACATCATGGACTACCCTTTGGGCTTTGGATTCTTTTGAGCCCCTGACCCTGCTTGCCCAAGGCAATATTTGTCATTATTAGCCAAGTGTTCCAACCTTTCCTACAAGGTTGAGAGGCAGCGATCGGCGCTGCGTGTGCAGGCAGGTGCTGGCTGGCAGCGGCAGCCTGGCATGGCAGGGTGCACATGTGCCGCTCTGGACTGGAGGGCGATGCCCGTGTCAGCACCTCCCAGGGCCAGCTGAGCTCCCACTCCACACACTCGCCCCCTTCCCCGGCAACCCCCTGCCAATAGCTTTTCACCATATCACAGGTAACCCTCCCTTCTATCCAGGCTCATCACAATCCTTATTAAGGCTTTGTTTCAGATAAGAGCATTGAGAAAACATGATCTCCTTTCCCCTTTCTTGCTCCCTCTCAATGACACCGTCCCCTTCCCAGTGAGAATGTCCTGTCTGTAAATCCAAATCCACCACCTGCGCTGGGCTCTGTCCCCCCAAACCCAGGCAAACACTGACCCCACGCTACCTCCCCTTCCTCCCTGACTAATCCTCCCTGCCCTCCAGCTATAGCGCAGACTGCTCACCCCAATGCAGACCTTCAGCACCCGCAGCATCATGGGATGCAGCAAGGCTTGGGCATCACCTCATGCAGCCAGACATGGGGAGACATTCACCAGGGCAACATGGAGGGGGGAAAAGGGAGCTGCTCCATAAATACATGCTTTTCTTGCAGGCCAGATGAAGCCAGGTATCCCTAATGTCATGTAGGGCTGGAGGCTGGAACAGACAGCCCAGGAGCCCAAGGTGGGCTGGTGGTGCTTGTCCACTGCTGCAGGTGAAGGCTGGAAGGGCTGGGGGTTGTGTCAGAGCTGCTCACTGCAGAGGTGAACCTGCCCTGTTTCTCAGCCCATGGAGGTCCAATGATCAGTAGAAACAGGATGGAAGAATTTGAGGCAAACAATCGTGATTTAAGAGTCAGCCGTGCAGAAGGGAAACAGAGTGAGGGACAGCTGCAGCCCCTTCACCTCTTTTGGTCTCTTCTGATTAAGAACCAAAGCCATGGGATTTTAGGTGCATCTCCACTTGACATACATCCATATTATTAATGCTTCCACCTCTCTCTAATTCCCATCTCAACCCAGTGAGGTTGCAAAGAGCCAGAGTGTGTTAGGCCTAATCATCCCTGTATTAATAATTGATTTATGGAGGGAGATATTGACTTGCACAATGCTGAGAATGAAAGTCATCCTTGAGGCTGGTGAAGGGAGGAAGAAAGAAAAAAATAGGTTTCCTTCTGCATGGAGCCATTTAGCATTCTGGATTTCAAAGGCCCTTCAGAAACTTCCATGAGCCTGTAACAAAAAAGCAGGTGACAATTAAGCTTTTGCTTTCAGAAGGAATCTGCTTGGAATGATACCTGATGTGTGGGATTGTACCTGGGATTGCCTGCGTTGCAGAGCTGTTTGTTGGGAAAGACACTGATGGTTATTGTGTGCTTTGCAAAGCTGTGTCTGCAGTGGCCAGGGCACCTTCTCTCATCCCTTATCCAGTGGCACTTCCAGATCCTGCTGGCAGGAGCCATGGGGATGAGCAGGGAGTTCAGACTGTCTGATCTGCTCAGTCCCTGCTGGTTGGCAACATCTACTCCTGGCAAAAACTGCAAGCTAATGGAAATAGGGTTACTGTGAGATGAGTTGCAAAGAAATGAGATGGAGACCTCCCCTTCATCGCACAGAAAAAACCCATGCCATTGTATTGAAGCCAAAAGATTCCTGCAGGCCATCACCACTTTGGAGGATCACCTAATCCACGTCCCAGAGATGGAATCTGCTTCTGGACCCAGCTAAGGAGGGCTTTTCTCTGCAGGGAGCTCAGCAGGCAAAGTCAATAGGAAATCAATATCTTAGTGGATAAATACGACTTGGACTTGACCTGCAGTCCTCACTCAGGACCATGGTCATCTGCAGCTCATGTCTCAAGGGGTGTTCCGTCTCCTGTTTGCCAGGAAAATGAATCACTGGAGGGGCAGCACTGCATCAGGCCATGCTTCTGGGAGTCACTCCACTAAGAAACAGCAGAACAAATCTCAGTACCCACCAGGCTGCCCAGGGCATTTCCCTGGCTGGCGTTTTCTCTACCTTTCAAGCTCAGCTAGTTCAGGGGACAGCAGGATTTCCAACAGGTCCACAGGACTGCACAAGTTCTTCCCAGGGGCAGGTCAGCGCCGTGTCAAAGACAGCACATTCTGCTTCTGGAATGCAGCTTTGCCCAAACGTATCTGTTTATACCTCATCTAAGGGGCACGTTTAACCGGTTACACATCACCTGACTTGTAAATTAGGCTGATCAATGAGTATCTGTACTGAGCTTTACACCTGCACTTGGCTGGATGGGTGTGAGAAATGGATTTTGAGGGTCAGAAGGGGTGCGTAGCGAGGCGCACAGCACTTACATTCACATAACCAAAACCAGTTCTGTGGTGGTTCTTCTTCAGTTAAGGGACCTGAGGGAATCCCCCAATTAGAACAATTGCTGATGCAGTTGTAACACCTCAGGTTCTTCTTTTGCAACCTCTAACTTGACATTTTTGAGCCTTCAGAGTCAGACCACGGGTCAGTTGGCTTTGCTTGGGCCCTGAGCCACGTTATCTATTGAATTCCTTAATGTTGCACTGCTTTTTCTCTTGGCAAATTCAGTCAATAGCATTTTGACCTGTTTGCTAATGCATCTTACTGCAGCTTCACGACGTTACTGGATGGTACAACATAGCTCTGAAGTGCTCCTAAACCTGCAGGACAGCAACACATCTGAGGAGCAGAGGTGAAACGTGGTCGTTAGTGGCTCCAGCTGTTTTGAGTGAAGGAATGACATAACTCTGGAAACCAGGGAGGAGCAGAGGGCTTTCTGTCCAGATTTGTGTTGGCTCCTGTGAACAGCTCCAGTCCTCTGGAGTTCATGCTAAAAGCAGGTTTGCGCTGTTTTTCTGCGCTCTTGTGGTTCCTAATCTGCAGATTAGTTTGGCCTGATGTAGCTCACCAAGAAGCTGAAACTGAGGCCAAGGAGATACGGGTTGCACTCGCTGCTGCTCTGTGCTGGGACAGCAGCTCCCTGGGATCCACTGAGGTGGGATTGCAGTGGGCAAGGTGGGTTTAGGCAGTATTGCTGCCCACCAGGAAATCAGCAGCTCCCTGAGGAACTGCTCCCTGCACAAGCACTGAGTTACCCAGAGGGTGAGGTGTTCTACCTGCTTGTTTTCGCACAGAAAAACCCCCATGCCATTGTATTGAAGCCAAAAGATTCCTGCAGGCCATCACCACTTGTGAAAACCCCTGTTGGAAAGGGGATTAGCACAGATGTGTGTTGTGGAAGAAAACAGGAAGGGAGATACTCTGTTTGATGAAGTTGAGATAGCTCAACTTTGATTTGGTTTTGGAATGACTTTTCTTTCCAAGGTTTATCCTATTTTCTATTATGCAAGCAACAAGGTGTTTCTTAAGGTCATGATTGGAACAAACTTTTTCAGTATTCTCCAAATGTTCTTATTTATCTGAAACATATTTTCAGAAATGTTGTCATGCAGAAAACGTCAAAATGTCCTTATTTCCTACGGGAAACAAAAGAATCAGCCACTTGACAAGGTCTAGCCTTAGCATGGAGCTTCTTGGTTAATGGCAAAGCCCTGAGGCTGCATGCTGGAAACCTTCAGCTCACTTTACTGTCCACCAGAAAATTTCATATAATTCCATAGAGCTATTGTATGGAGTGACCCTTAGTCATATTGTCTAAGCTGCTTATCACCACAGAAATAAGATGAATATAGTAATCTTCTTAGACTTACTGAGAAACCTAAACAAGGCCAGCACTGTGGTGGGGTCACTTGTCTGGCTGTAATAAGGTTACTGTACAAGGATATATTAATGTTGGAAAAAGCATGCTGGAGATTTCCCGTTTAGGTCAGTGTAATTATTTCTGTCTTGAATAGGTGAATGTAGAAGGTTTCCTTAGTGGTTCATGAGCGTGTATCCGCCTTGCAGTAAGGGAAAGGAATGAGCAGGACATCCCCATGGGCTGTGTGAGCCTAAATGCCATGTACAGCCAGGGTGGAACTGTTCACACTGTCTTCTCTAAGCAGTCCTGCAGCACCCACCAGTTGCTGCAGCATCACCAGATTGTGCTGTCTGACAAAGGTGTGTGTGAGTATGTGCTGATTTTCAGTAAAACTAAACGTGGAGATACAAGCTGGGAATCACAAACTGAGACTACATCCAGACCCCCTCCTTCCATTCAAAAAAAGTGGCCAAAAAGGCCACTGAGGCCTCAGTATGTTCCTGTTTCCTCTACAAACTCCTTACAGAGGCTTCCTCTTGCACATCTCCTCGGCTTCCTCTAGCACTCGTTTGTCTTTAAGAGACCATTGAAAAAATAGGAAGAGTCAAGGAGGAGTTAATGGTCTAAAAGAAATATGTACACCTCGCATTTGGAACTCCAGTAGTGAAGCATTTTCCTCTAAAGAGAAGAAATGTTTCAGAAAAAAAGCCTCTGTTTTTTCCTTGGGGAAAATAATATCCTAGTTACACTAGTAATTCCTAAATCTACAGAGGGCCTGTGGAACACTTCTGGAGTGGTTCCTTGGAGGGCAGAAGCAGCCAGTAAGCGAAATTTTCTCTCACAGTACTCTGCATGGAAAATTTGGAGTCATTAGTTCACATAAGAGGGGTCATTTTCAGGGCTCAGCTTGTGGGTGAGGTGCCCTCCAGCAAGGGCTATTTTGGGCCCCAGCAGGGAGCACAGGAAGGGGCTGGGGCACATCTGCAGCAGGAATGACATGTTGGCCTCTCTTCCATCTGGGACCAGCAGAGATTTGCACTGGCACCAGCTGATTGTGCAGTGCAAAATGTTTTTTAAAAATAAACTTGGAAGCAGAGAGTGGCCAGTTCACCAGCACTGGACATGATGGTTATGGAAACAGTCTCAGGAAGGGAGAGCAGGAGCAGGGGAAGGCATGTCACAGTGATCCTGTTAACACAGACATCATTTTCCAGAAGCACAAACCTAAGATTGAGCAATACTTCTTTGGGATAAAACCAAAGCCATTAATCTTAGTTGCACTGAATACTTACAGATCATTTTCAAAAAATGGAGAAAAAGTCCCTGAAAAAGTGAAGGTGGGGGGGGCCCTCTGGTGCGCTTTGTCCTTGCTGCCTTGCATATTATGTGCGAGAGAGATTTCTACCAGGTTTTTGTTGACTGCCTATTGCTGCCAGTGTGGAATAGCAGATGAGTTCTCCTGAAGTAATGACCTGGGACATTAAGCTTATTAGGCATGTGTCTGGAGACAGGGAAGGTCCACACCCCAAAGGTGTTTAGGAGCTGAATGGTCCCCTGAGCCAGCAGAGGACCCCCCACTCACTGGAAATGCCTCATCCAAGACTGTCACTCATTAGGCTTTGAAAAAGCAGGATCACCAAGGCAAAGGTGCACCCAGAACTGGGATTCAGCAAGGCTTGTGCATCAGGCAGAGCACTATTTCTGTGCTTTCCTGGTCTGGCTTGATTTCTGGAGGTTCAGAGTTTGATGAAGCACACACACAAAGTGAGCCACAGCATCCACCTTGCAATTTCTCTATTTCTGAAAGATAAATCTTCTGCAAAAGGCCAGTTCTCCCACCACAAAGTGTCAGTGACCCCATCTTCTCACTGCACTGCCTTTCTCTTCTTCCACGGGGTCTTGAAAAGCAAGAGGCAGTTCACTGCAAACAAAAGAGAAAAACTGAGAGGCCTCATCTGGTTTTGATTGCACTGAGAGATGATGATGAATTAGACCACTGGGATGCTCCATTGTGTAACCCCTTTCTGTTGGCATGGGCCAAACCTGCCCCCACTGTGTCCCTGCTCACAGTTTGGCTCTCCCTGCGGTGTGTGAGTCACCATTCATTCATGAAAGTCAAAAATGGCACTTGGGAAATGTGCCAAATCTTTCAGGAATAGCAGCTCCTCGATTACTGACCGGTCTCACAGCAGCCGTGGGGCAGGATGGACACAGGGCACACACTGCAGTGAGCCCAGGCTGTCAGGGCTGTGGGGCATGACACGATGCTGCTGCATCTGCTCTGTCACTGTGTGTGTATCCTGTGTGCTCCAAGCTGAGCCTGCGCCCCAGAGACTGGTTTCCTTCCAAAGGCGCAGTGATGAAATACCTGCTGTGCTCAGAAATCTCTTTAAAAACCAAAACACATCTATCCAGCCCTTTGCCCTTTGGCAGATGACTTGAGCTCTTCTTCACCTGGTTAACCTGGGAGTTTCATTTTGTGAGCGGGGTGTCAGTTCTCATTTACCTAAAAGCTCTCAATACTGTTAGTGCTTGCAGATACTGCTGCTGTCATGGCAACAAGGTTATTTATGCATAATAGATACCTGCTTTTCTTTTTTTGTTATTTTTTTCGATGTTGCTAAGTGGTGATAGGGTCAGAGGGGCCATAAAGTGGAGTGGGAACTCCCAGCCTCATACACATGTAAATAAGCCCTCCAGACCTCCATCCTCTCCACCTGGCTGACATGGTTCAAGTCCCTGTAACTGTCCTCAGTCCAGCCCTTCCTCCAGCAGGAACAAGTGACAGCAGAAGGGTTGTGTGGAGATACAACCAGAGATGCCAACTTCCCTTTCCACTTGGGCTGAGGTGGCTGTTCTCCACAAAGAGTAGACCCTGTCAGGGATCAGGGGAACATCCAAGCTGCCTTTACCCACCTGACGCTTCCCTTAACTTTGTAATGTGTGCTTCATTAATGCACTGCTCAATTATTTAACAGCCTGGCCACCACGGGAGCAGGCTAACAAACAAGGTTCTAGGGCTACAATTTCAATTTAGTTAAGTTCTCCTTTAAATTCTTTCTGGGTTTCATCTGTCCATTTTCCATGGCAACCAGCAAGGACCAGAGGTCAGAGAGGGAAAGAGAGGGAGTCATTTCATTTAAAATAGATGAAGCTCTGTCAGCCACCAGAGCACTTCTCATGTGAAGGGTTTTCTACAGAAAGAGCCCCTTGCTGGAGGAGAGACATCACGTGTGCCCTGGCAAACCTCCCTCTGCAGAGCTCGGTTGTTTTCCTTCACTGAGCAGCTTCTTCTCCAGACATAAATCAGTTCTATTTACATGTAATATTGTGTACCAAGAGTGGAAGAACCCTCCACAGAAAGAGGGGAGGAAGTGGCTGCCCAGAATTCACTGTCAGATCGTGATCTGATTTCCTGACTAATCAGAAGCTTCTCTTCCCAGCTCACAGACACCACCTCCCTTAGCCCTGCAGGTGCTGACCGCTGCCTGCTGCCAAAAACACCTTGGCTTTGCCAGGTTCGACCCCCCCAGATGCTGTAAGGCTGAGTGACGCCGGGCAGGTGTGGTGGCAGTCGCACCAGTCTCCCTGAGCCCAGCACACACACGTTTGCTGGGGATTCTGGTGCCGGGCAGGTCTCTGGGTGATCCCTGAGACCGCACCAGGCACTGGGTGCCTTTGCTGGTGCAGTTCTCGGTGCTGTTTGCAGCCCACCCACAACAGCAGGGCCTTGGCACGTAGCTGCACACCATTCCAGGGGTGCACAGCCGCTGTGCCTGCCCGGAGTGGGTCACGCAATCCCACAAGCTCCATTCATCGCCCTTTAAAACCCACACTCGGGGCGGCACAGCGTCTGTTGTGTCCAGGTGTTGGAGCAGGGAACTAACAGGGAGTTTCCCTGTCCTGGGCATCCTGGTGAGAGGGGGCAAAGGCGAGGGGCGGGGAGCAGCACGCTGAGATCAAGTGAATCCTCCTTCCCCATCGGCATTCCCGCAGATGCTCCCTCCCCGAGCCCCCCAGAGCAGCAGTGCAAGCGCAGCCCACGCCTGCAGCCGCTGCGCAGGCAAGCGAGGAGCACTGCCCCAGGGAAGGGGGGCACGTGAAGGAATAACAATACTTTCCTCTTATGTAACTCTTGCCTAAAATACCTCAAAGTGGGCTTGTAGATAAATAATTGAAGATAATACAGAATTAGCTGTAATTTTGTATGTCAGAAAGTAACATTCTCCACTGCTTCTGTACCGGTGTGGAAAACCACCCCTGGCTGTGGGCTGAAATGAGGCCACGTGGCTTCAGAAGCTGCCCCAGAGCACGAAGTGTGCTCACATGCGCTGCAGCTACTTGATGTCTAGGGCAAAAATTATTTACTGAGAAAAATTCGCAAGTAATTCTGAATAATGAATAATTGAGAGATTTCTAATTCGCCCACAGGCAGTTCGCAAGGGTGGGGAGGGGGAGAGGGGAAGCAACATTTGTCAGATAAATTATTTGTGAATTAATCACTCTGATGCTCTCTGAAGTCGATGGGGAGCTCGCATAAATAAGACTATTCATGGAGAAGACCAAGTCTTTAATGGTGCTCTGAGAATGGTAGATTCATTAGCTGAAAGCACTGATTAGGATTCAAAGGGATAGGGAGGGGAGAAAATCAAGTCATAATTAGTCACTTAAATTGTATCAAGTAGCAAGCAACTGATTTTAAACTAGTCCAAACAAAGGGAAATGATTCGTTCTGATTAAGTCAGTCTCTCTTGCCCTTTTAAAGATTTATAAAGTAATGTCAATAAATTATGGTTCTTGGGACTCAACCTATAAAAACAGCATAGAAATGCAATATAATACAGCATCAGACAAGTGGGTTTGACACAATGGATCAGAACTAAATGCATATTTATTGAGGCAGTATATAATAAGTCTCATGTCATCCCAATATTGATCAGTTGTCTCTCGTCTAAACTCTCCTCTTCACTCCTGTTGTTCCCAGTTGTCTCTCTGGCTACTCCTCTAATGCTGAAGTTGGCCCCAGTTTGCTCACTGATAAGCTTAATTACTCTGCAGAAGGACTTCTTGTAAAACTACGTGATCTGGATTAATTATGGTGCCAGTGAATTGTGCAGCACATGCATAAAGACCCATCTGGAGTTTCCCCTCTGTCCCAGTGCAGCATGTGATCTGGATTTCCTATAGTACAGTTTTCAGCTGTTTTCCAAGTGAAGTGGGGACAGAGCAGGTCTGTGGTTTCTCCAAGGCAATGATTTGAAATGATGGTATAAGAGAAGCAAACACTATTTGCTACAGAATGGTAAATTCAGCCACAACGATATTGGTGCTGGGGGGGTGGTGAAGGTGTTACTACATTATTATAGTTATTGCTATTAGGAAAGCATCAGCAATGAATTCAGGGCTCTCTCACACTTTTACCCAAATTCTATCATGGTGGGCTATGATGGAATGAGCTGGGATAGAAATAAAACACGGGAGTACACTTTGGGAAGGGTAGACTATATTCAAACTACAAAGTACTGAACCTCTTCTGGGTTTGATTCAGAGCTAGCAGAGCTAACAGTGCCTCACAGTAAGACTGACTTTTGTCCAGGATTTCCCAGCATTTTGCATTAAGGAAGAAATGTTCCTGTGTGTGTCTGGGCACTGGGAGTGGCTGAGCTCAATTCACCAAAGTGATGGAACAGCTTCAGCTTGGGTCCACGCAAGTCCCACTGAAATCTGTGAGACTTCAGTGCAGACTTGGGCTGTTTGTCAGAAGCTGCTGGGACTGTTCAACACACAGCATGTGCACTGGGGTTCCCTCAGCTGGAACCTCACACTGGGAGCTGGGCACTAAAGTTGGGGAAAGGTTGGGATCAGCGTTGTGGTGCTGGCACGGGGAGCAGCCCTCTGCAGAGACCTGCCTGCCGGGCCAGGAGAGCTTGTGACTGTGTCTGTGAGGAACCGAGCCGAGATTTGCCAGCTCGTTTTTCCTCTACCCAGCAGACCCCACTGGAGAAGAGCTGCAGGCTGCACCAGCACCTGCCTTCCAGGTGCCAAGGCTCTGCTTCACAAACTTCTCCAGTCACTCAGTCCTGCCCTGCTCTATTTTCAGTACCAATAAATCTCCTGTAGACATTCCCTTTGTCACAGCCTGTTCTCCAGCTCCGTAGGCTCTTCTCTGTTCCAAATGTAATTGCTCTTCATCCTTTTTTCCTGCTGTCTGGAACCATAGCTCATCATCCTACACTTCTCATTATCTTAATTAAACCAGGGCAAATCAAGGGCCTGTTTTATAACCTGACATTACCCTGTACAATTTTTTAGCTCAAAAGATGTGAATTAGTGCTGAGGTATCTTCTCGGAGGAAGTTGGCACCCCAGCTCCCTCAGTGTGCAGTACTGTGGTTGTCTGAGGAGGGCTGAGTGAAAACACATCCACCAGGTAAAACCAGTCTTTTCCATAGCAGTCCAGTCCCTGCCCACTGCTTCTGGTGCTCCTGGACAGCTGCTTTGGGTAATTGTATCTTGCAAACCACTAGATCTACCTCCTTATTGGATTCAGTTCTCTTTGATTCAATTCTGTCCCACTCACTGCTCACTGTTCTGGCTGATGTTGATTTGTTGGTTTTATCTGTGTTTCTACATCCCAGGAACTGTCTGCAGAGGCAGCTGCAGCACCCAGGAGTTGGGTGAGAGTGCTGAGGATCAGTGTCTGTGGGTGATGCACAGGGCACGGCTCATGGTGTGCTCCAAGCCATGGGCATGGGGAGGTACAACCTGCCCAATAGGGAGACTTCTCAGTCCTGCTGCCTGTCCAAAGAAATGTTTCTTGAGCTGATTAATTCTCTTTCTGGCTTCCCGCTGAGCAAAATACTATTTTATGTGATATGGCACCTGAGGGCCATTGCACAGGACTGACATGTCTCTGGTCCACAGAGTCCCATGTTTTCAGTACAGATTTGCTGCTGACCTGATAATGGTATTATCTGGATAGAGGTGGTTTAGCTTCTCTGCATGGAGTTAGATGTCTTCTCTCGCTAATTCCTAGTTCTTTCCAGAGCCTAGGTTCAGGGAGGACTGGAAGGAAAAAAAGGGAATAAAATAACTTAAAGCAACAGTTTATGCTGTTTGTGGGCCATGGCCCTCCTGTTCTTTACACCATTAGGAATAAGAGCATTTGGATCCCTTTACTCAGGTGTCTCATCCTGTCATGCTGGAAGTCCTTGGGTAATGCTTTGAATTTCAGAATGGGGACAACAAAATGAAGAGGGTGTAGAGGTACAGGGAGCCAGGAGAGAGTGCTGGGAGACAGGTACCATCCCCACCATCCCCTGGATAGGGACCCGCATCAACACATCAACCTGGTAAAAATATGGGCCCATCGTTCCATCTCCATCCTGCATGTGTAGATGGTGGTGGTGATGGGGCTGTCCAGTCCTTTCAGGAGAATTATCTGCTGCTTAATTCAGTAATGTTTGTACTATGTCTGGGAAGGCTCTCTTGTGAACATATGGTGTTGCATCTCGGAGAGCCTCGGTGGGGACCCGGCTCTTGTGCTGTGCTTCACTGTCTCACTGTGGGATGAGCTGGGGGAGAAGGGAGGCAGTACCCTTAGATCTGACTTACTACCTTAGATCTGGCTTTCAGAAAGAGCTTTGGATTCACCCTGCTCACAGAGCTCCTATGGGCTTGTGTCTCCTGCCTCCTTGACCCAAGTCATTTCTCTGTGTATTGAACAGTGACGTTTTGTGGTGTCGGGATGGACAAGGGCCTTGAGACCCCGATAGAGACCCCAGAACAGATTACTCAGAGAGTTTATAGCTTTGCTCTCCTCATGTTGGGGTTCTTTATGCTCCAGTTGCAGGTCTTATTTTGGAGCTGTCTGGGTGGCCTGCCAGCACAGCTCTGGCTCTGGGCAGTGTGGGGTCTACCTGGGAACCCCAGCCTGAGAAAGGCACTGGGAATTGTACCCGAGGACTTGGAGTAGCATTAATGTGGTCAACAAGCATTTTTCCCTAATGAGCTTTGAAAGCAGAGCACCATCTGGCCTCACCTTCAGCACCTCAGTCCCACGAACACCCTGCAGCAGTGTGTTGGGGTGCAGGGGGGAGGCTGAGACCTCCTCTGGCTTGGGGGCTGCACTGTCCAGGGGCTGCAAGAGCAGGAGCATCGACACCTGCTGGGAAAAACCTGGGGGCTCTGTGGCAGTGAGGAAAGTGCTTAGAGACAGGCTGTGGTTCAAACACCTGTAGCACCAGTGCTGGATACAGAGATTTTCATCCACCGAAAGTCACCTTTAAAATCCCGTGTAAAGGAGATGTTTGTTCCAGGAGCAAACAACTAACTGCTCTGATTTTTCAAGGAAGCAAGAGATTCAGATAGTATTAGACATTTTTTTCATTACAAAACAAAGGCAAAAATTTTTCCATTTTTATTCTGAAGTGAAAATATATTTTTAAAACATGCCATTCCCCCTGCTGTCTGGCCACTGCAAGACATTCGGCGATATTAGCAAAGCTGATGGCTGCTAAATGGCCTTATTTCCAACAGTAATGAGCTGCATTTAATAATGAATTAAACATCATTAACCAGAGAAGTTTTTGGTGAATGCTTCTTTAATATCATTGTGCAGCAATTATCACTGGAGTGAATAGCTCAGCTTTGTCCAGCTGCACCATTTGTCATTATTTGGAGGAGCAGTAGAATCCCTCTGGTCCAGGAGGGCTTATAACATGAAGTGACACTGAGTCAAGTTTAACAAGTGTTTCTCTTCATCATGCACACCAGAATAACTAATGTTCAGGAGCTCAATCCTTCTCCACCTTGTTTCTCTGTCTGCATGACCCAGCTAGCCTGGCTGTGTTTCTGCAATCAATGAAAGTCCCTCTCAGTAAGATCTAATTCATAGGCACATGAAGTTTCTTTATTAAAAATTGATACACACAATTAAACAAAGATAAAAGATGATAATGGGAGTAATGAAGCTATTGGGTATTTGCAGTCTTTATTATACAGTGCCATTCCATAGTAATGAGACCTTCCAGACTTATTCATCATGTCTAGTTAGAGGGTCACATTAATGAAAACACAGTTGATAATTTTCCAAAAATTATTCTCCTTAAAATGATAGACTCTGAAAAAAAAAAAACTACCAAAACCCAAAATAACTATTTGCCCGTATTTCTTTGGTGTTTCCCTACTGCCATAGCTGAGTGATATATTTTTTAGCAAATCATGTAGTTGCCAAAATATTTCTTTTCAGGAGGAGAGGAGACATTGCACAGCTCGCAGCCGGGGAACAGTTCAGTCTGCAGCAGTGAGAAGTGTGACTCAGGAATGGCTTTGGAAGATGAAATGCAGGGAGGAAGCTCTAATGTGGAGGTCCCTCACATGGGCCTTTCTTCTCATAAGCTGTGCAGGGTCGTTGCTGTGGGGCAGGTATAATCACAGTGATAACAGGTATTTCAAGCAGGAGCTGCTCCTCAGGTTTGTACGTTTGTGTATTGGTTAGAAGGGATCCCACTGCATCCAACAGGTCCAATCACAGAGCAGCTGTAGCAAAATCCAGCACAGGTAGCACCAACATGATTATGGATGTAAATGTGTGTGATTTCATTGATGTGTAAACATCGCAGACAACTGCAGCTCCAGGCTGGCCACAGCCGTGAGCAAACTGTCTTTGTAAAACATCACCAGAGGGTCAGATCATTGCATGAATCACTTGCCAGACTTTAGCTGACCTCCCGTAGGGAAGGTGACATGTTAGTGGTCCCGTCTGAGGGACCTGCTGGAAACTGGATGCTGTGGTGGGCCAGGGGTCTCCCCCAGGGCACTGGGGCTCCCCCATTCTCGGGTTGTGCCGAGTGCTCTGTTTAGTGCAGACATTTGCAGGACTGATGGAACTGTTGCTCCAGCGTGTTCCAGTGGCAATGCAGTTAACCCCCAGGAGAAGCGTCTCCATCCTCCCCCACGTGCCCATCGCACACGCAGCAGCAGTGCAGGGACCACCCTGGGCAGAGGGTCACGGGCCATTACTCACTGCCTTGGCTCCACCAGCCAAGGAGGCTCCTGCCAAGGCTGCGAGTGCTGAACCACCACCTGGGGCTCTGTGAAAACACCCATTAGCTCCCCGCTGGTCTCGGCCACTAGCACGGGCTCATCAGCTCCTTCTTCTTCCTGCTCCATGATCAAAATATTTACAGCTCAGTGAGTGGGGCTGGCAGCAGCCCCAAAACTTTGCTCTTGATAGTAAATGTCACATTTAATATTGATGATGTGGGCTACTCAAGTCACACTTGGATGAGTTATTAACCATTGGGAATGACATCTATAATAGGAAACTCCTAAAATGTTAGCTCCCTTATATGTGCGCATGGCTTCTTTTTTATAAAAGATACAGAAATCTAAGCAATTCAATAAAATTATAAGGATGATGTTTGCTGTTATACGGCCGGGACAAACCAACCTTAGCAGTGCATAAAACCAGCCTGTACCCTGGGGGGGCACAGAGTCGGCGTTTATTACCTGGGTAAGCAGAGCAGTGCCGTGACACTGCAGAGGGTCCCTGCTGCCTGAGGGACCCACAAGCTCTGCTCCCCTGCGAGCAGTTCCCACTTGTCTGTTTGGTGAAACAGAGGACGCCTGAGGCTGATGCTGCAACATTAGTGCTCTTGGATTTTCTTTATACTGTGCACTGAGATGAAAGTAAGCGACTTTGCAGGGATCCAGGCCAGCACTAATACACTATGAATGAGTTGGGCTCTGCATTTTCACATCACTAAGAAATAGTAGGGTGAGTAGTACAGTGAATTCATATTTAGTCTTCTGTGGACACTTACCATGAAAGAGACTCTGTACATTACCAGTATTACAGGAAGCAAGAAGTGAATATAAAGTTGCACAGAACATGAGCATTATAGCTTGACTTAAAAGCGTTTCTTATTATTGGGAGATAAATTCTCTATTTGGGTATATTAGTGCAAATTCCAGGTATTCATAGAAATTCAGCTGCTGTGTTGATTAAGTCACTGAATGTTATGTGACTATTCCACATTCCACTCTGTGATGCTCACAGTTACTCTGGGCTGGAGGGCAGTTAAAATGAGTGCTTATGGTTGCTACAGATTCATTCTAAGTACCAAAACAAGACAGAAAAGCTCTGTAGGGAGCTGTATCACTCGGACTGGGGAGGACTGTTGTGCATTAGGAATGACATCTTCTGTAGAAAAGGGATTGAAAATGTGGTCAGACTCAAACTGCTGTATTTGGTGGGTCATTGCATCACCCTCAGCCAGCTCGAAAGATTCCAAGCAAGTAAATCTACTGTGCATTACAGTTAGGTTGAAAAAAACCTAGAGGAAGTACAATATTCCATTATTCTTCCTTCTTGGCCTGGCAACTCCTCCTGCTCCCACTGTGGGCACCTCCTCTGGTCAGTGCTGCGCCATTGATACATCTGTGATTAACACCTGCCTTAGGTAAAAGAAATAGTCATTATTTGCACTTTTTACCTTCACTGTGCCTCTTAGTGCATCACAGACTTGCTGTGCCAAAGTCTGCCCTGACTCATGCCTTCACCTAAGCCAAGAAAAGCCAACTTTTCTGAGCAGTAGCTATTAACCTTCTTTTACAGATGAGGAAACTGTGCGCAAAGAGAATAAATTATTTACCCAAGGTCACAGAACAAATCCAAAATGCCATAATTGGGAAAAGGACCCAGACTGCCTAATTCCACTTCCTGTTCTTTAACAGTGAGTGCTGTTTTTCCTCCTTTCCATGACTTACTCTCCCCTGGGCACTCCATCATTCCCACCCCTTCATGCCCAGTCCCTTTCTCATTGGGTTCCTACCCTACCTCTTCATTCCTGGCTCAGCAGTGGCACGGTGCACACTGACATACTCGGTCTCAATGTGGCATCACATCTGGCAACGCAAGATTTGTGTGTGACTCTGTAACAGTCTAAATGCAAATTACACGGTTGTGTTGAGGCACTGATTTATACTAATTCCTGCTTTGTGTTGGGAAGAGCTACCTGAGAGACTACAGCTTTTTTTAACCTTTAATAATGACAGGGTTTAAAAAGCTTGCTCTGTGAAGTAGTGGGATTGATTGTTTCATCAGCCTAAATTGTGGCTGAGATAAATTCAGTCTGTGAATACACTGAAGTCCTTCAATCTCTGGTTATCCTGGTGGGCCTGCAAAGGGCCCTTTTGCCTGTAATCAAGTTTGAAAGTGTCAAGAGCAGGTACTGCATCAACATGAGCTTCAGCAGTATCTGAGTTAAACTTCTTGCATAAACTGGATGAGCCTTGTCACAGGACAAAATGTGAAGTATATTGCCAGAGTTCACAGTTAAATGTATCCCAGTCTCTTGAAGCATTATCAATCAAGAAAGAGAATACATTAACAAACCACAAAAAAATTCTCTCTGGCAATTTTGCAGGAGCAAATCACAAGTGAATTTGATGTACAGGAAAAGGAACACACAAATTACAACCTGGATATCTTGAAGGTCTTACAAGAACCGTAAAGGTCCATCTCTCACCAGATAAAGGAGCAACCACCAAGAATAGCAGTTAATTTCCTGCAGAGGAAATCAAATGTGGATCAAAGGATCAGAAAGAGTAACTGTAAGGGGCAATCACATGAACCAGGTATGCTGTGAGACCTTCTGGAAAGTCCCTGTCCAGGTTCAGCCCCAGAGCAAGGGGCTCTGTTTCCAGCATCACAGTTCAAAGTTCAAAAGCTTCTAGTGAGAAGCCCTAAAAGGACTAAAATAATATTTTAAAACTGCTCTTCCTCCCTATCTTTGCATCTTGCATTCAGTGAGAGGAACTTCCTGACCCGCCGACCTCTCACGCTCCAAGGCACAGCAAGGTTGGGGGGATTTTCCTTTGGCAAAGACAATGGAGCGTGCAAGGCACGATGAACCTCCCAGGAGGGTGCCCAAGTGCCTGGCTGCCATTCCCTGGGCTTCTGAGAGCCATCTTGAGATATGTTGGGAATGACAATGACATCCTGAGAGCTGCCAGAAAATCACAAGGAACAGCTGGTAAAAATGCTCAAACCTCCCAGTGCCCTTAATATGCTGTAAACAAATCTGCTTCACTGAAACCACACACAAGGTGGTTGGGAGCCTCGTGCTTCGATTTATGGGCTTTAGTTGTTGTTATTGCCATCCCAAACATCACAAACATAGAGCAATTTAGGAACAAAAGCTGCTGTGAAGGAAATACTTGCAGTCTTCTCACATTGTGGCCGATGTTTCAAAAAGACCAAGAACTCTTCTGGAAGAAAATCCTATAAAGAAAAATGTGTCACAAATGGCCTTTTTTCCTGTTTTTTGCTAGTCAGAGCAGCAAGCCAGCAAGCGATCAGCATTGTCACATACTTAGCTGCTGCTCTAGCAGAGGAATGAAATATTCATACCTTTTGGCTGGGATTTTTGTTGAGGTTTCAGGTGCCTTCCTTGTGCCATCCACTCCATTTAAGTAATGATGACCAAAGCCCAGCTCATATCTCAAAGATTAACAGCTAGCTGGAAATATTTAATTGTCTGGAAACAGAACTGAAGGATGCTGCAGCATGTCCCTTGCTCTCAGGGAAGCCCCTGAGGCCAGGATTGATGCTGTCATTTACAGGATTAAAATTCCAGTGTGTCCCAGTGCAGAGGTGGCTGAATTCCAGTGGGGACAAAGCAGTTCAAAGCCAAGGACACATGGCCTTGGCAGCAGAATGAAAACTGGCTTAAAGGTACTATGAAATCATTATGACTTATTATGGGATCCTGACATCTTGCAGAGAAGCAGAAGTGAATTATTTTCCACTCTTGGCTTTTGGAAGTCCACAAGCACCTATTGCAGGAGGGCCAGGGATGGGCGTCTCAGGAAGGGTCCTGCCTGTGGCTGTTGGCTTTGCCTGGACAGTGCAGCTCAGGGTGACATTTGCTTCTGTACAGGAAGACCCTTACACTCACTCTGCTGCTCATTATCTTCGTGCAAGTTTGATCTTTCATTCAGGGTGTTAAGGTACACAGCAGAAACTCTTGAATCTGCATCCTTGTCCCTCTCACCCTCACATTTCCATTCTTTAAATCCTTAATGACACATGGTGGCATTCTTGGGGCTGTCCTGTACTTCCTGGACTTCAACGATCCTTGTGAGTCTGTTCCAACTGAGGATATTCTATGATTAAGAGGTCACTTAAAAACACCAGTTACACTGGCTTTTTCTGCTCCTCACAGCCTCCCATGCCCCAGCACTAAAGCTCAGCAGCACTGTCAGATCCTTTCCCTCGCTACAAGGTTTGCTCCAGCCTAGCAGAGCAGGGATTAGAGCTTGGACTGGCTCCTCTAGTCACAAATATGTGCTCCAGCCCTCAGGGCATGGCAACAACTTCTCTTTCTCCCTTTTTTCCTATGGGAAAGGACTGCCCTGGTGTAGGTGTCCATCTCCTGGAAGTTCCTCTCTGCCTTTTACGGTGATGTTTAGCTCTGCCCAAGCCCGGGATTTCTTTTGCTGCTTTAGGCTGATCTCAGGTCTGTGATCCCATTTCTCAGGCATTTAACTCTTTGCCTATATAGCACAGGGGATGTACAGCCCACAGCTGAGGTTCCTGTGAGGGCAGTGAGGTAGGACAGTGCTGAGCTCGGGGTCCTTGAGGAGGTTGGGTTGGATTTGGGAGCTGTTGACCTCAACAGGAGGTGGGTGCCAGGGCAGGCGTCAGAGCCCGACTACCTTTGCAGAGTTGGCCCTCCACCGCTTCGCTGCACCTCTTTAATTCAAGTGATGACTCACAGCCTGGAACTATTAGGTAGATGGCATATGCAGTTAGTGAGTGGTATTTTTCAGTGCTCGTTTTACTTATTGCATTATATTATATTTTGATTTATAATTATATATACAGTGCATTCCTCTCCTGGGCTCCAGGCATCCTTGCCAAAATTAAAAAGTACAGTTAGCAAAACTAAAGCCAGCAGATGCTCAGAGCTCTCTGTCAAAAATAACCAGCTAGAACAACTCTTTTTTCCCACCAGTTCTTCATATATTGTTTGTTCTTCCTGCACTTCCCTTCCCGTGAACTTCAGGATGAGGAGAGCAGCCCCCAGGACAATCTCTTGGCCCCACAACAGCAGTGCAGAGAGCAACAAAACAACTCCAACTCATTCCTCAAATCGGGAGCTGCATTTGCTGGTATTCCCAAGTATTCAAAATACATTTCCTTCGTAATTTTGGAGAGTTTAATGCTGAGAAGAATGTCTGTATAATCATTAGGTGGGATTTGCAAGTGCATGTGAGAGGGGATGCAGATCTTGGTCTCTGGAAGTCATTCTTACTCAAGGAAATTCAGTTTGCTGTGAGGATGATTGCAGGGGAGAAGAGGGGGTGGTTTCTGGAAAGATGAGGAGGTGTGTAATGTATGCTCAAGGCTAATGTATGCAAATAGCTATTGCCCTCTACCATGTGTCTCAGAGCCTCTAGGGACAAATTCCTGCCACTGGATGTGCACGGATTTTGGAAAGGGGGCAGAATGTGGCATAGACATGGCATCTGCTTGAGAAGGTCACCTACCAGGAGCAAACCACCAGGAGATGCACTAGCTGGCAGTCCCAGTTCCTCACAGCAGTAGGCTCTAAGGTGGAGGCAAAGCCCTGGCTCTTATATCCATTCACAGGGACATGACTGAGCGCCTGCATGGTGGAGGGCTCCTGGCTGCAGCCATCAGTGGAGAAGGTGTAGCTGACCCAGCACTTCATGGCATCTTCTGGTCTTTGGCTAAAAATAATAGCAGTGGTGTTCTCCCCACATGCTGTGTGCTCAGATTCCTGCCAGTCTGATGCACTCACACCAGACCCCCTTCAACCACTACCCCTGCAGCCACTGCCTCTGCTCCCAACAGGATCTGTGGGGTATTCCCAGATACCACTGACCACTGTCAGAATCACAGGGACCTATGGAATGAGGCACTACTTCATGGGGCTGAAGGTTCCATAATTACTGAGCTGGAAAGTTAATTAATTCCTAAATTATATTGAAACAGTGATCAGAGTTTTTAAAGCTTAATCTCTTCTATCAGATCCAGCTCTGGCCCTGGCACAGCACCACTGAAGCACAGTGAGATGCTGAAGGGGATCCAAGCTCACGGGGCAGGACATGGGTGGTGGGGCAGCCTTGGGGGCTGCAGGACAGTTTCCCTTGTCCCCACTTATGGGCACACACCACAACAGGAGCTGGGAATGAACGGGCCCAGGTTCCTTAGTCCTGGTGTGACAGCAACAGCACGCAGGGAAGTTTGCAGCAGCCAGAGCCGTGGACTGGCCATCAAGAAAAGGTTCATCTTGAACCTTTATGAAGACCAGCCAGGTCTACCTCTTGAAGGAACACAGATCTCTACAGAATATATGAATTTAGCTTAAGAAGCAAGATTTGAACAGTCAGTATTGACCACTGTCCATGTTGCTTAGCCATGAGGACGCAGACCTTTCACATGTTTGCATTCAGCAGCAGCCAGAATGATGCTGACAGGACTTGCCGGAACCACGGATCTTTGGAAAATCAGGGTCCTTCAACCCTCTGTTATTTCAGCAACACTTACACTGGTTTGGGGCAGTACAGAAAACTGGTGGACATTGTTAGGCTTTGTTACCAGCCAAGTCTTTTGCTGGCCCATGTGAGTGGGATGAGCTCACCCCGCAGTGTCCAGACTGTTCACCGGGCATTTGCCCCGCCTGGGTCTTTGCTTGCCATGGGCCCTGCCTGGCCTCTTGGTCCTGAGGAGCCAGCCAGCCTTCCCCTAGCTATTCCTCTGCTAGTGTCAACATGAATAAACCATATTCCTTTTAAGCTACCTACAACTTTTGACAGCTACAGTGCTGTAAATAAAGCAGCTAACGCAGATGCTAATATTAATTCGCATGACCCAGTTGTGCCTCACTAATAGTATCTGGGTTACCACCCAGGCAAGACAAGAGCATAAATATTTAGCCTGTCTCAGTCTGTTACACCAAAAAAGCAAGCATTTGAAGGTATTAATTTCTAGAGCTAAATGTCAGAGGTGCCCTCAATTAGTAAAAGGAACAAGGGAACTCTGAAAAAATCAGAGAAATCCATGTTTAGTGGTGTTTAGTAGTTAAGCCATGCTGACCATGCACGGGGTGTTGCCACCACTTCTTGCTGTGCCACAAATGTGCTGTGACATCCCCAGGTCAGGTCTGGTCCTGTCCAGGCCTGGGCATGCATCACACAGACAGACTGCCACAGCAGGGAGTCATGTGCTGTATGCAGGATTGAGAGTTGTCTTGTGGTTTCTAAAGCAATATTTAAGACATTAGTTAGCAATGTTAAGATTTCAGGATAATCACCCATTTAGCCCTTTCCAGCTGCAGCTTCTCTGCTCTAACTCATCCCTTTGGTTTCCACCCAGGAGCTTCCTTGATGTTCAGCTTTTTCTGGAGCAATCCAAAGACTTTCAGGTGTGAAAAGGTGTTAGGGAGAAACATGCATGTTGTCATCTGGAAGGAAGCAGCCGTTCAAATCTGTCTCAACACCCATGGCACAGCCCGATGCAGCTGCTTAGCTTGCCAGGCTGTGGGTGCTACAAAGGTTCACTCTGATGTTCAGCAAAAACAGTCCATAGAGACACCGGGGCTGCTGCAACCCAGCTGTCTTTCACCAGCTGTATGTATAAAATGGCTTCTTTAGAGACTTACAAAGCCCCTCCAGAAAGGCCAGGCTCAGGGCCTGGGTGATTAGTACCGGGTTTATTTATCCTCACAGCTGTGCAATGAAAATACTGAAGTGTGTGAGCAGCTCATCTTCAGCCTTGGCACAGCAATTTGCAAGAGCAGAGTTATTGCCATATGTATGTGGTTGTGGGTTTGGGCTCTCACTGATAAAGAATTAGTAGGACAACTCTTCCTACAAAGAACCTGCCTTGAATTTACTAGAACCATCCGACTGAGGACAGGGAGCAGGGTGTGTGTGGTACAGGTGTGCTGTTTGTGTTTTCTATGATAACATGACCATGCGGCTGCACAGAGGCAGAATTGAGCTGCTCACAGCAGGCTTGGAGGCTTAATTAAGCTTCTAGTGTTCTGTAGAGTTCATTTCACTGCTCGGTGGAGGACAGTTTAGGATAAGCATAATAGGATTACTGCTGCTATAAACGGCCGCCTAAGCCAGGAAGTCCTCATAATGGGCCTTTACCCAGAAGGAAAATCTTTTCAGAGGATGCTTTTTATAACCTGTATGGTTACGCACGCTATGAATGTTTGGGGAAAGGGATCCTGCCTGACGCAGGTTTGCCGGAACCAGCCCAGGTAACCACTTTGGAACAGCACACATTTCATCGTGCCAGAGGCACTGAGGTTTGCCTCTGACAAGTGAGAGTCATATACCTGCTACCCTGTGGAGCAGTCTTTCCTTGTAAGCACTTCCCCTGATACTAATCCTGGGACTAAAGTCCAGGTGCCTTCAGCCGGGTCAGCCCCATTGAACCTCTCCTGCCTGGGCTCACACGGCACCGCTGAGCACGGCTGCCCACCTGCCTTCCTGAGGGAATTAGGAGATGCAGCAGGTCCCAAGGTGAGAGCGGGGCTGTGTCCTGGGAATGGGCAGCTCATCTGCATTTCTTGTGAGGGGCACAGACAGGACTCCTGGACCTGTGAGAACCAGAGCCCCACCGGTCCCCTGGGAATGGAGCCAGGCTGAGGCTGACGCTTGGTCACTAATTGGGAACAGCCACAAACCCTGCTGGTTATGCTTGCACATGGAGGAGCTGCACTGGAAACAAGATGGAGTTTTAACAGCACTGGTCCTGATCTCTCGCTCAGGCTGTCCCAAGTGCTCCATAAGGATCTGCTGCCTGGAAAGGGCATGCATTGGGCTGTGCAGGGTCAGGGACCTCAGGCACGGCCAGGTGGGCTCTGCACACCCAGAGAGCCCCCTGCCACAGCCTGTCCAGGTGCTGGTGCTCACAGCGAGGGCTCTTCCCCTGCACCCAGACACTCCAGCAGCACTAAAGCTAAGGGATGTGCCAGCAGGCACTCCGACCTCCTGCTGTGAGCAAGGGCCTCTTCCCACAGGCTCTAGTCACTATGGCATTTTAGCGCTGTATTTTATTAATGCTGTGTTTTTTTAATGCAGAAGTGATCGGGGATTTTTTAGAGGAGGAGGCAGTTGGCAGAGATGTCAGGGACACCTTGATCAGCTGTCTGGGCAGGGAGGGAGGCTCTGGGCAGCAGCTGGTCTGCGGGGCTGGAAGCCCCGGGATCACAGCCCAGCACCGGGCACAGCCCCGGCACAGTCCCTGCCAGGGACAGAGCTGAGCACACGGACAATGCCAGCTGCTTTAGGGGCAGCAGATATCCCTTGGGCTCCTCAGCCCGGAAAGGCAGCACCCCTCCCGGGATTCTTTCACATCACCTGAGGAACAGGGGCTGTGAGCAAATAGTCCCACTAATGCTGCTCCCAACAAGGCCAATTCTGGCTGCTTTCCTTATCTTTGCCTTTTCTGCAGCAGCAGGTAATTCACAGATAAAACAATCAGTGCTTACACACACACAGACCCTTCGGAGCTAGTCTTAATCTTTCCAAATCCCTTAATATACCTTATGTATACAGTTTGGAACTTGTAGATTTAGCATGATAGATTGATTTCACACACTATCTCAATGGAAAATGACATTAATAACTACATTCTTCTTTTCATTTTTTTTTTTCCCCTGTCTGAGCTGCTGCAGAGCACTGAGCTGTGGCCCATCAGCCCAGGGCACAACAGCACTGTGGGCAGACCAAGCCCCCTGACTGTGTCTGGTGCTATTCCCTGGACTGTATAAAGCCCAAGCTGTGGTACAGACACAGGAGAATTTGGCCAAATCACTGCAGTTTGAGCATATGTTATAACCAATCAGCTGGAATTGTTGTAGTTATTTTTCACAACTCCCCCAAAATGGAGAAAATGGATGAGAATTGAGTGGGTCATGTGGATTGACAGGGGAAGCTGCTGTGACAGTTTGAGACAGATGACTCAGGGTTTTTGCTTCACGGTTTTCTGCATATACCACCAGGAATCTCCGAGGGGTTTCTCCAGTAAAAGCAGGCAGGCAAAAATACAGACTTTCCTCATTAGCCATCCCACAATGAAACATGCTCCTGTCCCTGAGCTCTCCTCTCCTCCCCAGCGCTCGTGCCCTCACCTTGAGCAGCTGGTGTTTTTCAGAAGCGTGCACAGTGCTCACAACATATGTTTGGCAGCCCCAGAGCTGTGTCACTTGGCTCTCTTGCTGCACAGTGCCCGTCCTGGGCGGGAGGCAGATGTCTCATCCCAGCCTCAGGACTGGCATGGTACCACCGTGCCTGTAGGCATCACCCAGCAACCACTTCCTCACACTGCCCAAACTCGCAGTGTGAACTGGGAGCTTGTCTGCACACAGGTGTTACCCTGTGGCAGCTGGAGGTGTGAGTCAGGGTTACCCTCTGCACTGATGGCACAGAGGGATTTCACGTTGCAGAGCAGCTGACTTTGCTTTCAGAGAAGCCTTGCAAGCAGTGGCCAGCACGAGCCATGTGGCTCCCACACACCAAGGCTGCCGCTTTGGCGATGGCACCCATGCTCTCCACGCAAGGATGTCTCACAGGGTGTCTGGGCTCCTCTTCCCTTGCGGGGACAGAGATCCTGGCTTATCTCACAGAGCCCTGGGAAACTTGTTGCCTGGGTGCTCACCGCACAGCCGGCTGTGCTGGGTTACAGGCGTTCGCATCGCCAGTCACGACGCTGCAACTGCATTACCAAGCTTGGAGCCTTCCATGCTTCTTGCCTTTGCCTTCAGAGGAAAAAAATGTTTCCACTGCGTAAATCAAGCTATGGCCGACCCAGGCTATTGTTTTGTCTATGTTTTTATGTCCCTTTCAATATACCTGTCAGCTCTGCCACATCCCATCTGTTAGAAAATGCCTAGGTTTACACATTACCTCATTAGTCTTACTGTCTATCCAGCATTTTTTCCATCCTACAGGCTCCTCACTCCTTTTACATCACTGATTAAATCATTTGCTTAGGCCATTAGCAGTGAGGCTTAGTGTTTTTATATTCCTGGCTCCATAGGAGATGATGTGGGAGAGGGCTGAAGAAGGGGAAAAAGTTGACTTTTAAGCTGCAGGCTGGGAATGTCGGAATAGAGAGCACAAGGAATGTATATTTTACGGTGCCACTGTCGCAAACAACACAGCAGAGCAGTGGCTTTGTGTCAAGAAACACTGTGCAGAGCAGTTTCTGTGTTTATTTTTTGGAGCAGTCTGAGCTGGGAAAAGAAAAAGCCCAGAAACCTCCCCCAGCGAGCAGACACGCTTGGCTCCTCTGAAGCTGTTTCCCTTGAAAACATGGCTCAGGGCTCGTGTCCCGTGCTGGGGCACAGCTCCGGAGCAGGATGGGCACAGGGAGCACAGGATTGCCCGGTGGCCTCAGCTCAGGTTTGGTTGCAGTGCTGCCTTGTCGCCCACTGGGGCTGCCGTAATCACGGCTCTGTCACCTCTCAGCAGCCTGTACACGCTGTGATTTCTGTGGGCATAGAATTTAACCCAAAGCTCGTGCCTGGCAGCACATTATTTTACAGGATTACTTAAAGATATGTTTAAACTGTTTCAAATTACAGATTGGCCCTGAAAATGCTTCTCAGACTAGGGTCACCCTTCTAATTATAGGCATGAAGCCTTGCCTGGTAAATTGTCTGGGTACCTGTTGGGTGGGAGTTTTCAGGGGGCAGTTAAGGAGGCTGTGACAGCACCAGCCTTTACTGGAACAGCAGGCAACTCATAAACTCTAAAAAAAAAGTGATCAGGACAGGGAGATCTGCCTGGCTCCCTGCCAGGCTGTTACCAGATGAATTTAGGAGCGGTTTGTTGAGGTCAGGTTGGATCCTAGCCTGTGCTGGGGACAGCCACATCTGATGCTGGGTCTTTGACACACAGCACGTCTGTGTAGGTAGGGCAGTGGTACCCCATGAGTGTGGAGGCAGGGGAAGGGCTCCCTGACACTGTGCACAGAGTAGTCCTGACGAGGGATTTTAGCTTTGGCAGTATGCCAAGGGCTGGGGTTTTTTTTGTGAAGTCTCATGCCAAAGACGCTTGTGAAGGCAGAGACAAGGTAGACCATGGCCGGCTGGGATGTGCACGCTCGTGCATCACATCCAGGCACTGCAACCTCTTTGGCAGGATTTGGCCACAGGACTGGAGCTCAGCTCAGGTGTTTTATGAGGGGATACACGCTGAGAGCCATAAAATCCCCGTGCCCTGGGAGGGGAATCCCTGTGACATTGCACCTGCCTGTAGCAGGAGGAAGGGACTCGTGCGTTGAGCCACTGTGCCACCTGGAGTCCGTCCACTTGGTGCTCGCGCAGCCGCTGCTTGCCAAAAAAGAACACTAGCAGAGTTATTTTCTTCAGAATAATAAAACAGTGAAACAGTAACAAAGCCAAGAACATTGAGATGGTGACAGCAAGAGTCTGGCTTAAATACCCCAAAATAACATCAGCCAGAGCCTGATTTCAAAGCAGCAGCCACTGCGCTGCAAACACAGAGACTTGGTGATTGTTACTTTTTCCTTCAATAGAATTTTTTAAACAAAAATGCTTACATTTTACTTTGAGAAACTGTACAGTTCCCTCCAGATTTCCCATTTCTTTTACTTTTTCCATCGTTTTCACATAGAAAGAGCTTGGCTGCAACTGTTTTCTGCAAACAGCAAGTTTGGAAGGGGATACAAGGTCCAACTGCGATTCCACTGAGCATGCAAACCTGAAGGGAAAAGTCTTGGAAGGAGAAGGGTGAGCTGTGCAAGATGTACTGCAGACCCCAGACTTCCAGTCTGCCTTACACAGGGACTGAGCATAGTCCCACACTAGTTTCAAGCTCAAAATTCTTTGGGAATTTTTAGCACTGCACTCTCTTCTCTGTGGTTCCCAGCCGGGCCAGGTGAGGTGGGACAGCACAGCACAGAAGCTCAGGATTCACCACTCTGGTTTTTTGCCTTGTGCTTTCAATGGCCACTCGCTGAAAGTTATAGTTTGGGAATTTCCAATCCATGTGGAAACCCTTCAGGAACAGCCCTTGAATTTATCCACAGTAAAAGTTGGGATCAGAGCACAATTGCTGCTCAGTTACAGAACTGAAGCCAGTTTTTGGTGCAGGGATGCCAGGGTGCTGCCACAGCCCCAAGCACTGCAGTGAGCAGGAACACCCCCAGGCACTGGCATTCTTTCAACCTGGCTGGGAATGTTTTGGTTCCAGCTTATTTCTACTCACCACTGATATAATCAAACCATCTCTGGCCATTGGGTTTATTTTTTTTTTAATGCATGTCTGCAATGATCAAAGGGGCATTTCATGTGATGGGGCGAGCAAAGGAAGCTCTCAAGGTCAAATCCAAAACGGCCTAATAACTCTGGGACTCAGATCTGACCTCCAGCAGCAGCAATGAGCCAGGAAAAGATGAGCAGCTCCAGAACCAGAAAATGAAGCTTTTCAAGCCAATAAAACTCTCTGGCAGTGAGCAATCAATTGACAGAGAAATGAGAGGAAGACAGAGAAAAAAAGCCAGACCATTCAGCCAGACTGCAGAAAGGGCAGTGCCATAAAGCAGGACAATCATAAATAGAGCAGCATCTTTTTCCCTTCCTCTCTCTTTCCCAGGGGAGAGTGGCAATGGGAACAGACACACTTTGTGCCCTCTGAAGGGGATGCAGTAGAGAGCAGACTGACCCTACCTGCAGCAGGTTAATTGGGACACACAGCTCCAGTGTCACTGCCCTTAGGACTCTTTTGTCTCTCCAGGAAATAAAGGAAAACAATGAGCCAATATTAGCTGCTCTGATGAGCATGGTCCTTCAAGACCGCCTTGGAAATTGCCAGCTCATTCCATGTAATGCATGGAGAGCCCTCAGCTGCCAGGGAGGCTCATTCACATCTGTGCCAGATTTCAACCATTGAAAGGTTATTGCTAGATCCCTTGGTAATTCCTATAAACTTATTTACGTGGCCGCAAGAGAGGAGCCCCGAAGAGGAGATATAAGGACTCCCTGAAACAACATCTCAGCCTTGGCCATATTGATCACCATCACTGGTCTGCTCTGGCCTCCAGTCGGGAGGCCTGGAGACACACTGTCCACAACGCTGCTGCTTCTTTTGAGAATACACGCAGGATCACTCTCGAGGAGAAAAGACAACGCAGAAAGAACCATGTCCTGTCGGTACCACCTGGGGAGTCATTCTGCTGTGCCTTTTGCAACCGGACGTGTCTATCTCGCATTGGCCTTTTTAGCCATCAGCGCGCTTGTAGCAAGCGTGGGTAGAGTCCTACACAAATCTTCGTTCGTGAAGCTTAGCCACGATGATTTCCCTGGCATGCTGAGTGACTTTTCCCCTAGTCTTTTGCCTTCTTTAAATGACTCCCAGTATAGACTTGCTTTGTTTTTCCCACTCAGCAGTGTATTTCTCCCTGTGCTGGGCTTCTCCTGAGTCTCATTTCCAAATGTGCTGAGCACATTCCCACCAGCACAGGTCCAGGCATCAGGCAGCAGGTGGCTGTCAGAAGTGCTGTCAGTGAGAGATGCTGGATACTGTGCACATTGAAAAGCCATGTTTTAATACCTACATTGGGGCTGAGATCCTTTGCAAATCCTTCTTGGTTGGGGATTCTGCTATTTTGTGCTGCACTCACAATGGGGCCAAAAAGCAGCACAGAAATAGGAGCCCATTTCTGCAGACATGGGGGGCATCAGGAGCCCCTGGGGTCGCTGCTTCCAGCAGGGAGGCTGTGAGGTGAATCCCCCATCTCAGTAATCTGTGTGCCAGACCCAGGTAATGTCTGGGTTTTCCTGTGGGCAAGCTAGCATCCATGGAAAGGGTTAAAGCACTGCCCTCGGGAGGGTGGGTCTTACCAGTTTGTCTTGATGGAAGAGCAGAGAGCTGAAGCATCTGCCAGAACTCGTTAGGGATAATGCAGCCTGATAGGAGACAGAGCTTTATCCAGCGGCTAAAGGAACAAAAGCGCAGGGTGGCTTCTGTCTGACCTTGCTCTGGATTGCAGGTCCCTCCTCGGGTCACGGCCCTGCGGATCCGCCCGCTCTGCCCAAAGACAGTGTTTGCAGGTGGAAGCGCTGGATGGATGGATGGCTCTGCCGCAGGGATCCAGCGCCGGGGTTGGAGCTGTCCCAGCCAGGGCTGCTCAGAGGAACGGGGTGTTTTCTGCTGGCCGAGCAGAGCCTGAATTGAAACGTCCAAACCACGCTTGAGCTGCTTCCTTGCAGTGACCTGGAACCGCAGCAGGATGAGTCAGACGGAGCCCTGCTCCGAGAGGAAAACAGTGAGTCCAGGCAAGGACTGTCCAGCTGAACTGCAATGACATTTCAGACCAGCAACACAGACCAGAAGTGACCTGGTCCCACGCCACACGCCGCGTGTGTTTTGCAAACCCCAAAGCTGTGCCGTTCCCAGTGTGCTCGGTGGGAGAGATAACAGGACCGTGTGCCTGACAGAAAATCCCGAGTTTCCCAGGCCATCAAAACCGCGAGTTTCCCTGGAATGACAAGTTCTATCTTTGGCAAACAAAACTCAGGCTCTTTAATGTTCTTCTCTCCCAACACGCCATGTTAGTGTGTGTTTGTTTAGCAAACAGTGACTAGGAGTCCTTGCTAGGATTTTAAAAAAAAAGGTGATACTGAGCATTATTATTCATGGCTGGAGGTGGGGAGGAGAAAGAAAAACAGTGCTAATGTGGCCAACAAGTTCAAGTAAGGTTCAACTTTGCTATTCCAAAATATGCTGCTATGATAATGAGACAGTCAAATCAGCTCAAATTTAGGGCTCAGGAAGGCTCAGCCTTTCGAAGAAGTACATTTGTGACAAGAATTATTTCTGCCAGCTAGTGTATAGTGTATAATGTGGCATCATCCTATATTAACACAGAAACCCTAAATAAAAAAAAAAGAGTAACTGAAAAATGTGCTAAATACCAATGAGGTGTATCATTTCTCTTAATCTTCAGTGCTGGCCTTTGCTATTCTCCAAGTAGATTAATATATGACGTACCATCTGGCACTCTGCAGCTGCCATTTACAGCAAACCTTCCTCCTCCCCTCCCCACTCTTCAGTAAACCTTCACTAGAAGGCAACACACCTGCGTTTTCCAAACAGTTTCACGTGACTTTTATTGGGGTAAAGTGCAAAATATCAGCAAGCTAGCCACTAAAAATCAAACAACCAACCCCCACAAGAAACAGCACAAAACTCAGCTCTGCTCCCTATTGAAATAGCCAGAGGGACTGTATTTTTTTTTCTTTTCTTTCTTTTTTTTTTCCTTTCCTTTTATTTTTTTCCCCCTCCTGATTTTCTGCAGCCCTCTGAGCATTGCAAAAGGCCTGGTCAAGAAGAAGTAAGTTCCTGTAGTAAGTGCACTTTGCAGGAGGAGGAGAGCAGGAGGGGACTGCCCTGGGTGAGGTGTGTGCCACAGCTGCCCGGCCTGTGCAGAGCCTGTTGGGAGCACACTGGGGTGTAGTGACGTGAGAAAGGCTGTTGTGAGGGATTGCAGAGGTCTCAGGAAGCCAAGGGCTGTCCAAGTAGGTGTTTATTCCTTGTGGTTTGGAAAGGCTTGCTGTCACATCAGTGCCCACAAGCCAGCAAGCATGGACTGAGTGTTCCGAGGACGCCAAAGAGATGCTCAAACTTCAAAGAGTTTGAGCTTCTTCAGAGCTCAACTGAGTTTAAAAAAAAAAACCTCAAAACCAACACAACAACAACAACAACAAAAAAACAAGCCCCAACAAAGAACCAAGCACACATCTCCACAGTTCTGTTTCATCCTCTATTTATAGCTAGAATGCATCAAAACTGTCTTACTGAGCCAAGATCAAACTCTCTTGTTGAGCTGCTGACGTAGAGCTGCCTTTTCTTTTATGTTCACACAGATTTGCTGTCCACTGGCTCTACATACCACTTGCTATGGCCCCATGCTAATATGAATGATTAATTGCCAAGGATTAGCTTTTAGCTGCTTTTGTGCACAGTTTGTATACAGTTGTTGCTGTTTATTGAGTATGTGATATCTAATCCAGTGTTTAGTGCTTACAGAGGGAAGAACCATCTGTTCTTGAGATTAAAACACTTCATTCACTTTGTGCCAAAGTCCTCACTAAGGGCTCTGAGCTCAGCTGTAGAGAAAAGCCTTGAGAACCCTGGCTTGGAAAGGTGGACCTATGTGTGGACATGTCCCTTTATCAAAGCCCTCTGTCTGGCACAAGGTCTGCCTGGCAGACAGGAGGATAAGTGTGGGCGTGATGGAGAGCAGAGGAGCTGACAGGAAAGCATGAGGTTTTAGCAGAGTAAAGGCCTAAGAACCAGAAAGGTGCTGAGATCCTGCAGGTCCGTTTCCCACGACCTGCACAGGTTTCTTAAGTCTCTTTGCAAAAAGAGGGGTGTTAGTATTCAACCTGTTTGCAGGATGCTTGCAAGGAATAAACAATTCACAGGTGTAATCCCTCATATGAGCCCAAGGTTTTCACATCAGGGCAAGAGATGCCACCAAAGCTCCTCTTCCATCAGGCTGTGAGTGCACAGGCAGGACCTGGGGCTGTGCAGCCTGGGCTGCACCCGCAGCTCTGGAGAATTTGTCTTCCCAAGGAGCACATGTCCCCCAGCTTGTGAGGCAGCAGAAATGCCTCAGCCTAAATTTTATGCCCTTATTCCAAGCATGAATGAAAAAAAACCCCTCTGAAACCTGATGGAGAAGCCTCCCATGAGCTGCAGCGGAGCCTGGGCGCAGCAGCCCCAGTGAGCTGAAGGTCCCTTAGGAACAGCCCCTGGGACACTTGGATACTCAGGAAACAGGACCATGCTGGTGTCAAACACAATGAACAGTAGAGGATATTGCCCCTGCCTTTCTGTCTGTGGGGATTGAATGTTCCTGCAGGCTTCCCTGTCTCTTCATAAAGTCCTTACTCTGGCTGGTGCTGGTAACTGGATTTGCCACTTCTCCTAACACATTTCTGGAAGAAATGTTAAACAGGTCACCATATTTTTGCAGACAAAACATCACTTGAGCTCTTTTCTAATTTCCTCTCTATGTGGCAACCCAAGATGGTATCAATGACTCGGTAAATCTCCCTGCAGCAAAACTAATTATACCTTTTGGTGAGAAAGCAGCAGTGGAACTGGTTTAGTCTTCCAAAAAAATCCACACTATAATATGCAGGACTAATGTGCCTCAGATTTGAAAAGAATTAATATCAATTATTCTCATGCATATTCATGAGAGGAAGACTGGTTTAGCAATCAAGCTAATAGTTTTTGCTTAATTACATTTAGTTGATTTCATGCTATCTTGGCACATTCCTGATCGAATTTAACCATTAAAAAAAAACCCTCCCACAACTACTCCTGCAAACACCAACACTTTGAGCTCAGCATCCCCTGTAAATAGTGTCTGAGGCTCAGCAGACTGCTTTGCATGGTGGGAGTTGATCACGAGCATCGTCTCTCCCTGGTGCAGGGTAAAATCACAAAGGCTTCTTGAAGAACTGTTCCCAGGCGCTCACCAGTGCTGAGGAGGAAGGCATTCTTTTTTTTGTTTCGTGTTATTTTTTTGCTTTTTCTGAGTCCAAACCATTGTCTGCTTGAATGCAAGAAAGATGGTGGGAATGGGAGATGTACCTGAAAGGGGGCACCCAACCTGGTGGGAAGGTTTTGTCTGGGAAGGTGGTCTGGATCCTGGCCCTGACAAGAGCTGCTGACTTGCTGCAGTGCCGAGGGATGCAGAGCAGCTGGAGTGTTCTGTGCATGGGGAGTCACCACCAGGGTCTGACTCTTTAGTTGTCTTCCAGGGAAAGGCCAGGCTGTGCAATACCACACTGCCATTCCAACTTCTGTGCTCCGAGACCAGCATTTTGTACGGCACAAAGGGTGGGAATGTGTGAGTAAGGTGAAGATATGGAGGGTCAGCAAGACGGAGGGAAGGGGGATTGATGGTCGGAATACTCTCGAGGGAGACCCCTGAGTCAGGCTCAAGGATGGCAGTAGGGTTTGTGTGCATGGACATGCAGGGGGACACGCACGTGGTTTGGGTCTGTCTGGAGCTGTTGGGGCTGGGTGTCTCCACCGCTGCTTGCTGGGGTGGTGTCATCCTGGGCAAAAGGCAATACCAGGAGAAAAATGGGAAACTTCAGCTTCCACGTGCCATTCATTTGGTTTCCTTTTTGATTTCCCCAATGCTAGTAGCAGCAGAAACAGGACAGATCTCCCTTCTCATCCTTTCCTGAGCACTGTCACTGCACTGATGTCTAAATGCAGTGTGTGCCTTTGAAGTTTGCCTTTTCAGTATTTTCATTTATCTATCATTTTCTTCTCCGGTGCACCATTTGTATCTGGGCTTTGCTCTGAAAGAAGACTGACACCATTCATATGTAATGGGGTTTGATAGCTCTGTGACAACTAAACATGTTCTTAAGAGTATTAAAGAGTTTGCAGGCAGCCATGCCTGAAGGCAACTCTTCTGCCCACTTTGGCTTAGTCAGCAGCAGTTGTAGCTGCAGCTCTCTGGGTGCCTGTAGGCAAATGAAGCATTGGCATATAATCAGCAGAAGTACTGTATCCTGTTTAACTAGTACTGTACACTATTTAAACTAAATAGACTTACTGTCTCAACAGATAAAGTTATTATAGCTATAATTGAAATCAAACCATTATTCAATCTGGGCTTTTCCAGGCAAATGTCAAAATTAAGATCTCATGTGTTTCTAAAGCAAAATATAGATGTCTTTATCTTGATTTTGTTGTTATGGATTTTATCCTGTGCAGTAATGCTTACAGGGAAGCGTGGGAGTTTACATTCTCACAGACACAGTCACAGTCATTGGGGTGCCACGGGAATGTGAGTTGGTGTGTGCAGGGGCCCCTCCAGAGCACAGATCTCCTGTGCAGAGGGGTCCCAAGAACCCCCTTGGAACAGGATGCAGAAGAGGCATGTAAAGTGTCAGGCCAGGGAAAACTCTTAAGCATGATTTTATACTCCACAGGAATCAGTGGGACTTAAGGGTTTTGGAGATTCAAGGTCTTAGGTTACATCTTAACCTCCTTTCACGTGAAAAAGCTGATTAAAAGTTCTCTGTATTTCCCTTACAACCATGCCCCCAGCTTTGGTCTCAGCTTGCCATGATACAAGAAGAAAGTGTTATCTTTCATTATGGCCTCAGCATTTTCTAGAAAAAACATCCTGCAAGCCCAGTGGTCAGAATCCTGGCATCAGAAGTGACTGTGTTCTGCAAACTCTTTCAGTTCTTGAATAAATAGGCATTTTCTAGTGAAGAGAAGTTTCCTAAAACAAGTCCCTGTCAATAAATACCACAGACATGTATAGCTGCTGTGAGCAGGAGATGTTATTCCTGTGCAGAATGAAGTGGGGAGGAGATTAAGGAACTCTCCATCTGTTTCTGCACTGTGCAGCACGTGGGGTATTGCTCAAAATACACTGTGCTCTCTGTTTCTCAGAGCCTGGGGAGATAGAGGCTGGCATAGGCATGGCAGGATGGAGCTGGACAGTCTGACTGCATATTGTAGCTTGGGAAAGCAGGGGGGATGCAAGAAAAATCCCTTAGTAAATGAGGCATATGAATGAAACCTGGTCCTGATGCCAGGTTTATTCCGCAGGCCTTGATGGAGCTAAAAAAGTGCATTAGACAAAACCATTATTGAGCTTCTTGATTACATAACAATTTCCTCATCGTATTTCCAAGAATATCAAATCTATATTCAAACACCCTCCTCCTCTCTCCCACACACCACCCCTTCTCCTTGCTATATCAGCTTCATTACTGAGAATGAAGATAGAAAAAGTATAGGGCACGTTGCCACAAGCAGAGAGATCTCGGATGCTTACCCTGAGATTTTAGAGCCATCTATGGGATTTGGACAGCTAGTTCCCATTAATTTTAATGGCCTTGAAAGTCTCTGGTCTTATGCCTTGATCTCAGTTAGGGTCTTTAGCAGTGCAAAGAAAGATAATCAAGCAATAAGAGAAAGATGGGAAATTTCTGAGCAGGCGGGAGCCCTCTTCCCCCAGGGATGAGCACAGACCTTGCCATCAGGAAGGATGAATCCCTGGGGCCACTCTCACCTAGCACGCAGGATCAGGCCCAGGGCAGTGGGATATTTCCTGAAAAGTGCCAGGTAGAAGTGGCCTGCCTAGTTTTTTGGGGCATTTTGGGGGAGGTGGGGATTAACGGCTTGCAAAAATGGCACATCCAGGAAGCAGCAGTTGCACAGACTGGCTACACTTGCTCCCTTAATCAGCTTGCTTGTCTCATTTGCATGTGTAATAACCAGCATGTATGTACAATCATGCTAATCACTTTGAGGCAACTGCTTTAAATTCATCTAAAATCCTACCCTGCCTATCCTTGGGTTAGCTAGCTTCCACAAAGGAACCATAGCAGCAATCCAGAGATTCACCTCACAAAAATCTTTGTGGAACAGTCACAAAGTGACTGAGTGAAGAAATTTTTTTCTGGAATCCTGCCCATACCTACTGAGACTTGCGCTACCAGCCAGTGCCATCATTAGGAGCCTGTCCAACAACTTCTGCGAGTAACCTAGAAAAGTACCTAGTGGGGATTTTCACAATTTATGGTGTGTTGCTGCAGGTGAAATGTAAGAGTAAACACAGAAGGAAAGAGGAAGGGAACTACAGAGCTTCTCTCATGCAAGCTGTTAGTGGAAATGGTCTGAAAGTAGTGCAGGGAAAAACTAGTCTTAAACCCTGTCAGCTTTATGAGCAGCTTAGTGATTGTCTGTACTGCTCTTCTGTGGACACCTTCCCAGTAAGACCTGGCCTGTCAGGGCTCCTGTCATTAGGTCCCATGAAGTCCACGAGAGGACAGTGGAGAACATCTGCCATGGATGTGGCTCCAGAAGTACATGGACTCCTGCACCTGCCTGTGTCACCAGTGTATGCTCAGGCCAGTCATTTTAGCCATTTGTGACTCCCATTTTTCAGCCGTGCTTCCAAATTTTAGGGTGCAAGCTTCTCCAGTGTTTTAGTTACACATTTTATAGATCTAATGCAAACATGGGTATCTGAGGTCTGAAGCTCTGGATGCACCTGCAGTGGTGCTGGAGGTGCCTTCCCCAGTCCCCATATCAAGCCAACATATGCCAGATAAGCCAGCAGCCAGACCTGGGAGGGGCACAGCTTTCACCATATGGAGGAATATGGACATTTTAGCAGCACTCACAAAATCTAACAGGCCTCTCATGCTGAAATTTCCCGTCTCTGTTCCTTCTGCCAGTCCAAGCCTGAGCTCTAGAGACCTCTCTGTGGTTGAGCCTGTTGAACCTCTTGGATTGCCAGTCCAAAAGTCCTCACCAGCATAAGACCATGTTGCATGTTTTTTAAGGAATCATGAAAACTGGTGCCACAGGAGGAGGCCCTCTCCCATTCTTGCTTCTGCTTCAGCACTGGGGTCAGTGCTCTGCAGCAGGGACTACAGGAGTTTTTTTCCAGTGACTGGAAAACAATTTTCCAGTTGTGTACGCAGCTGGAGTGTCAGTCACTGCAGAGGGATAATTTCTGATAAAGTCCAAATTGGTCCCACTGGCTATTCTTGTTAAAGAGGAGTGAACCTGGAAGAGGAAAGGAAGGAGGAAAGGCCGGGAATGGAATGAAAAGCCTGCCTGCAGAGCATCTCCAGAGGCTTTCCTGGTGGTGGAAATGTCTTCCCTTCAGCTTTCCATCTCTCATTACTGACAGTGGAAAATACAAGAGCTGCCAAGCTAGAGGCTCAGTACAGCCAAGATAGGAAACCTTATTAGAGAGACAGATGGTGATTTCTATAATCTGAAATCCCAGACTGTAAATACTTTGGGATAGAGCCCTGTGCTAATGCCTGACAGCAGCTGGATCCAGTTTTCTGTGCACAGCTATTCCTTGGGTGGCTTTTGGTGGATAGTGGATGCTCCCAGGAGAAGGTGTGCCTTACAGAAGGAGAAGGATACTCTAAACACTGCTGGAGATGCTTCATTTCACCAGTTTTTGTACTTTCCAGCTCAAAAGTGCTTTCAATACCTGAGGACAGTCACCTCATATTTAGAAGTTTTCCTTAGCCTGACAAGATTCCCAAAGATGTATGGTTGCAGCAGATCAATAAGGGGGAAAATCTGTATCTTGGGAGCACAGGTGACATCTTGCTGCAACTTGTGGAAGAAATGATAAATGTCTCTCTCTCTTTATTGCTTAGCTTCGTGGCTAAATCTGCTAAACCAAAAACAAATATTACCCTCAGATCTCCCAATTTATTTATTTATGTTCATCTGGCATTGCCTTGATCTTCAAAGCAGGAAGGTATATCAAAGGAAACAGAAGGTTTGACACCAATTACTGCTTCTGGATGCCATTCGCTGAATAAAGATGGAGTGTTAATATTTACACTGAAAGTGAAGAAGATAAAACCCAGGTACATCTAAGCCTACAAATAAGCCCTTCTGTGTGGGCAGAGATAAAGCCAAAGAAAAAAAATTGAAATTACCGTTGCAAAAATCCCAAACACCTTCTGAAATGGTGGGTTGTAGACAAAGAAATGACAGCAAAAACACCAAAAGAGCCTTCTGGAAAACCAGATCAGACTCCTGCTTCACGGGGGTAGTGCCCGGTGTCCGGGAGATGGTCTTTTGAAACAAGCTACCACACAGAAATAGTTAACATCTAAATTTCCCCACACTTCACCATGACACACTTGACTTAAATGTTATGCTCTTGAGTCTGAAGCCATCAGTTCAAGCACTTTTCCCTATGTCCCTCTCCTCTTCTCTTCATCCCATGGTTCTTCCTGCTTTTTTGCACCCCCCAAGTCTTTCCCACAGCTTTTTCGGCTCATTGACCTGAGAAGCCTCACGATGAGGCAAACACCCCATTGCACAAGTTCTTGTGGGGTTGTTTGTATTTCAGCAGCAAATTTGTGGAAGAGGAAGGTAGCAAGGAGAGGCAGAAGGTTCACTAGCACTGGGAGGGTGCACAGCACAACGAACAACAAACCTGCTATAATTCACCTGTTTAAAATGGAAAAAGAATCTTTGCAGCATTTTTCCTGGAAACATCAGTTTAGTAACTGCAAGTGAGGCTATTCTGAAATTCCTGGGCATTCCATAGGAGGCTATTTACACTGTGCACTTCTAGTTAATTCAATTTACACAATGAAACCAGAGCATTTAATGGAGTAAATTCTTGTTTCTAGTAAAATCTCCTTCTTCAGATTAAATTCCTAAGTCTGCAGTGTCATGTGCAAATCAGTTATACAGTGCATTTTAGTGAGTTAAAAGGTAAATGGCTTTATAACACTGATTTGGAAGGGATTTTCTTAACAGCTAGTGGCTTTTAAAACAGTCATTGAAATCAAGCTTTCAAAAATTGAAACTCTTGCCTGACATTTGGGTTTTTTGAAGGTGTATGGGCTTTTCTCTTAAAACTGTAGTTTGCTATATGAACTTAAATTCAAGTGAAGCTTCCAGCCTTTGTAGACTATTTCTACCTTTCAGCTATGGAGAAGAGGTGAGGCTCTGCTGGAGAAGACCACAGTGTTTCTGAACCATGTTGTACCGGCGTGTTTCTCCTTGGAGGAGAACCAGGCTTGTTCCATTGCAGCGACTGCCTGTTTGGGGATAAATGTTCAGAAGTCTGATATTTCCTGACTGTTAGGATGTCTGTGCTGGGCTTAGCTGAAAAGAAATCCATCAAGAATTTCTTTCTCCAGTTCCCCAGGTGGTAACTGAGGATATTCTGCTATTTTAAGGCTGGCTGAGAAAGGTCACTGTGACTGTGTTATGTTGGCCAGGAAGGAGTGTGTCAGATTTGCAATTTGTGACGCAGAACTTTTGTCATATGTTTTGTAATTCACTGCTTAATGTTGTGTGTCCAGTCATCAGGCACATACATTGCAATCCATTTCATGCTGCTTTTCTATCAAGAAGGAGAAAAGCCATCCTAAGGGACCAGGTTACACTCAAGCGAGGACATAAAATATTAGTCACAAGTATGTGTGTTTTGAAATCATAGATGTGTTCTGGCAGTTACCTAAGAAACTATATATTATCCCACCCAATCAATAAACTAGAAAAAGAATTCACTAGTTGGAAAAAACACTCCTCAAATTGTCTGTCAGCTCTAAAACCTCCCTAAAAAGGCTTTAAATGGAGGTGTAATTAGGGAAAGCTGGAAAGTATAGAATTAATGTCTATATAAAACAGGTACAGAAGGACAGCCTGCCTACGCCATCGGGAAGCTGCAAACACACTGATGCCACACTTCAGAGTCAGTGGCCCAGGATCTGATCAGATTTATGTGGGGTTTAGAGAGGCTGCTCACTGCACAGCATTGCATTGGATCTCATTGCACTCTTCAGCTATTTTCTGACAACAGATGAGGTCTTCAGTGGCTGTACCTGCCCTGCTTTGGCTGTCCCAGTGTTGTCCAGTTTGGTTTGCTTGGTTGTTTGCTCTTTTCCCTGGTCAGTCACTTGCAGAATAGCTCAGAGCTCAAAATGGCTTAAAAAGATTGTGAAGTTTTCATGTTTTTCACAACCATCAAGTTTCAAATTAGAGATGAGTCATTAAACAAGAGTGTATTATTTGTACACTTACGTAGTAGAAGTGTACACACATCTCTGTAATTAGCCATAAGCACCCAAAATTACAGCTGTAACTGTGCATTAACTGGAGGACACTGCTCTGATAGAATCATACATTCACAATTGCATTCCTTCTTGCTTAAATTTCAGAGCCTGTTGTCCAGATGGGCTTTGTTGGGCACCTAATTAGTAGTTACTCAAAAGCTCCTGCTGTGAACTGCTTCACAGCCCTCCTGGCATCCTCCTGGTATCCTGGCAGCTGGGTACGTGTTCCTTGACTACATGGAGATGAAGGCACAGGAGTTGAAGTAGATGTTTTATCTCCTTTATGCATCTGCCATAACTAAAACAGCTTCCAAAATAAAATCAGCTCAGGGTGCATTGGTTATCTGACTTCTGTGTACTGAGCAAAATTAGTCCTGCAATGTGTAAGTGAAAATACAGCCATGTGTTAAAGGCAGCGATAACATAATGTATTCTGAGATGAACTCACTGTTTTCTCTTTCCTTTCCAGATTTTGGCAATCATTTCCATCATGTTTATTGTACTATCTACAATTGCCTTGTCCCTTAACACACTTCCTGAACTACAAGGCGTGGATGAATTTGGGCAGACCACAGATAACCCCCAGCTTGCCCACGTGGAAGCAGTGTGCATTGCATGGTTTACAATGGAATACCTCCTGCGGTTCCTCTCCTCGCCTAAGAAATGGAAGTTTTTCAAAGGCCCCCTGAATGCTATAGATTTGCTGGCTATCTTACCCTACTATGTCACTATCTTCCTCACTGAATCCAATAAAAGTGTACTTCAGTTCCAAAATGTACGACGAGTGGTCCAAATATTTCGGATAATGAGGATACTCCGGATTCTAAAGCTTGCCCGGCACTCAACGGGTTTACAGTCCTTGGGGTTTACACTCAGGAGGAGTTACAATGAGCTTGGATTACTCATCTTGTTTTTGGCCATGGGCATTATGATCTTTTCCAGTTTAGTGTTTTTTGCAGAAAAGGACGAGGATGATACAAAATTCAAGAGCATCCCAGCTTCCTTCTGGTGGGCAACAATCACTATGACAACAGTAGGCTATGGAGACATCTACCCCAAAACTCTTTTAGGTAAAATAGTAGGAGGACTGTGCTGTATTGCTGGTGTGCTGGTGATTGCTCTTCCCATCCCAATTATTGTCAATAACTTCTCTGAGTTCTATAAAGAGCAGAAGAGGCAGGAGAAAGCCATTAAGCGCAGGGAGGCTCTTGAAAGAGCAAAAAGGAATGGCAGTATTGTTTCCATGAACATGAAGGATGCGTTTGCCCGCAGCATAGAACTCATGGACATTGTGGTTGAAAAGAATGGAGAAAGCATAACCAAAAAGGATAAAGTTCAGGACAATCACTTATCTCCCAGCAAATGGAAATGGACCAAGAGAACCCTTTCTGAAACTAGCTCTAGTAAATCTTTTGAAACTAAGGAACCAGGATCCCCAGAAAAAGCCAGGTCGTCTTCAAGTCCCCAGCACTTGAACGTCCAGCAGCTTGAGGACATGTACAACAAAATGGCAAAGACTCAGTCCCAGCCAAACCTTAACACTAAAGAGTCGAGTCAACCTGGAAGGCAAAAGGAAGAGCTAGAAATGGAAGCCCTTCCCGGCCCTATGGTGCCCCTGCTGACAACTCGCACTGATGGGATCGTTGACATGAGGAGCATGTCCAGCATCGACAGCTTCATAAGCTGTGCGGCAGAGTTCCCTGACTCCGGGCGGTTCTCCCACAGCCCGCTCACCACGCTGCCCTGCAAGGGTGGCATTAATGTCATTCAGGAGCAGAGCAGGCCGGAGGGGAGTGGCGCCAGGTATGCGGAAATGAACCCAAGCTCTGAAGGCAGCCACCGTTCTGCTTTTTTCATTGAAAGTCCCAAAAGCTCCATAAAGGCCAGTAATCCTTTAAAACTAAGATCTCTCAAAGTCAACTTCATGGAAGAGGACACCAGCACATTAGTACCAGCATCAAATGTACTGAGGATATATCCGGACTCTCTCAAGAGCCGGGGAGCTGCTGCTGCCACAGATGCTTCCTTACACTCTGACAGATCTCTCATGAGCCCAGAAACCTCAATCTACACAACCGCGAGTGCGAGAACCCCCCCAAAGTCACCAGAGTCACAGGCAGCCATAGCTTTCAACTTCCATGATGCTGGTATACACAAATACATAGACGCTGACACTGATGACGAAGGTCAGCTGATGTACGATTCAAGTCCGCCCGGAAATGTGAGTCCCAAGTACAATGTTACAAACAGTGGCTATCTAAAGCAAAAGGACCATGTTTATAGAACAGAGAAGAACCATCTAGAAGCTGCTGCTTTACCCACCTCCCCTAAGCTGATAGGGCAGAACTGCATTTACTCTATGGAAGGTATCACTGGAAGAACCCAGGGCAATCAGGAGACTGTCAGACTAGAAAATCACATTTCCCCAGAAGTCCATGTATTACCAGGCAGTGGAGGACATGCTAACACACATGATCAAAGCATCTGAGGTGGGCACCAAAAGAACTTATTGAAAGTTTAAAGGAATGTCTTTACAGTCAACACAAACAAAAGAGCTTCTGCATGGCATGAACTTGGCTGAAACAAGCCACTTGTTTCTAAAAGTCTGGGGGAGGTCCAGTGTGGGTTTGTGAAAATGTCCTTCTCTGAAACAACTCTAAAGACATTGCCCACATCAGTCAAAAATAAGGATTGCAAATCATGATCACACATTGATCTCCTTTCATGTTGTCCAGTGAAGCCAATGTGACCAAATATCCATCCATTCCCCTTGAACGCTAGAGCTCCTTTTGGAAATATTAACATCTGATTTGCATTAGTTCCATAAAGGATGCCAAGGCAGCCAGATTTGAACTCTGGAATAAATTGCTGGGGTTGGTATAAAGCTTTCAAAAACACAATGCTCACTGCTTCAGGGCAGCTGTTCCCCATCTACAGCTTTCTCTGATGGATATTATGTCTAAAGGTAACAGGGAACACTTGCATTATTGGAAAATCCGAGTGAAAACCATTTAAAACAAATAATGGTCTAGAGAAACCAATTATTAAAATGCTCTGTGTGTGTTTAACAATCCGATATCCTGTAGGACCTGATGTTTTCTTTTGAAATATCAGCAGGGTGAGTTGCACCACTTGTATCTAACCCCAAACATCCCCTAGGACATAGTGAAACTTGCACTGACCCTCTGCTAACAGCCGGTACCTGCCCCAGGGCCAGTGTGCGGCCCTCGGGGGCCCACAGCCCACGTGGGAAGGTGTGAAGGAGCCATGCAGAAGCAGGACTCTCCAGGGGCACCGCAGCCAGACCCCCTTCCCGGTGCCGGGGAGCGCAGGGCTGGGAGGAGAGCTCGGCTCTCGCCCTTGGTGGGGAGGGAGATGTGGCTGCGCTGCCCGTGGGGACAGTGAGCGCGGCCGGACGCTTGGCACATGCCGTGGGCACCGGGACGGCTGCCTGGGCACTGGGACGGCTGCCTGGGCACTGGGACGGCTGCCTGGCCTCCCCTTCCTGCGCGCCTGCCGACTCCAGGCGCCAGCCAGAGTCTCGCCCTTGGCGTAGGAGAGGAACAGGTTGGTCCGAAGCTTTTTGCGCCCAAGCAGCGCAGTGAAAGATATGCAAGTGTTACATAAATATGCAAAAAGAGGGATTCGTTAGTGACCCGTCCCGGGCCTGGCTGTGCTCCCTCTCGCCAGGAGGTTGGACAGGAGAGGCTCCTGCAGAGCCGTGGCAATGAAGCAGCTGCGAGAGGCAGGAGAATCAGGCCTGACGTTTTAATAACATCCAGTCATTTTTAAGTGAAACAAGAAAAAAAAAGAGAAAAAAAAAAAAAAGATCTGACCATTTTAAGTGAACAGAACTAGCAGCCACCAGCCTAGGTTTTTAAAATACTATTGTTTCAATAAAGTTATGTCAAATTGTGTAGGAAATAATTTGTCTTTGGTTTTTAATCTTGGGGGGGAAAAGCACTTTACGTTGACTTTTTGTTGTCGTTGTTGCAATGCTGGAGTAGGATAGCAGAGTGTAACAATCAAGCACTTTAACCAAGCACTACTTTAATTTGTGCCTCCTGTTGTGACTGTGATTTGTTACACACCTGTAGCAAGTCACAACCTGTCCTGTGATAACTGTGATGGTAATCTTTTCTGTTGTTCTCTGTTTCTACTGTAAAACTCAACTGTAAATAACTGTCAATGAGCGTTTCCTGACCTATTCCGAGTTCCTGCCGGGGCGTGTAGCGATCTGCAGGCAGCAGGTCCAGGGACGAGCTGAGACACGGGACGTGGGAGCGGAGGCACAGGTGGGAGGAAGACCCCCCTTCCCCCAAGCCGCTCAAGTCCGCTCGTTTTGTTCCTTCCTATTGTAAAACCAAGCCGTTGGTTAGTCCTGAATGTACCGTCTGTCCGTCCAGGCCGTGCCGCACTCCTGTCTGTAACCCTAGTGGTGAATGCAGCATGTACGGACAAAAGCAATAAGCACATACCTGTTTTAGCAACTACTGTGGGTTGCAGTGAGAGCTTTGTTAGGTGTCTCCTTGGCACAAACTGTACACGCGGTGGAGTGACTCTGCTCTGCTCAGCTGACCCCGGCCCCGGGCGGTGGGACCAGCCGAGGGACCCGCTCAGAGCCGCCCTTGCAAGGCGAGACCCTGGGAAGGCGCGAGTAAGACCTGAGCCACCCCCTCGGGAATCACCCGCCGGCAGCGAGACACCTCGTGCCGCGCAAGGAGTGACGCGCAAGGTACCCGAAAGAGGTCCCAGGCACCGTGTGCTCCGCAGGGTGTTTACACAGGGCCAGTTCCTGAGGTTTGTTCGCTTTTACTCTGCCTTCCCGCAGCCCAAACCACCGCTCCTCTGAGTGGGCCCTTTGCCTGGTGAAGGACTTTAGGATTTGGCCATAGTAAATACAAGTGTACTTAGAGGAACTGATGTGTTGCTGAGATAATAGTTAAGATTGAGTTGACATGAAAAAGTAAAGTGACTTTCCAGCAGATAAGCTTTAAATACTGATTTATTCTGTGGCTTTCTGAGGCCACAGAGCAGCAACGAGAAATCTTAAGGAGAACAGTCTTAACATAATCTCTGTGTTTCAGTGATCATTCATGTCTGCCATCTGCACAAATGTAAAAAGAAGAAAAATCAGGGAAAATTTTTTTGATAAAGTAAGTAATAGTGATTTCCAAGTTAAATATTTTTAGAGCTGATGCTTTCATGTGGAAAAAAAAGTCATATTTTACATATCACAAAAGTGAACATATTTAAATATAGCCATATAGTGTAGTATTTACCACACTCTCGTCCAAATTGGTGTATTTGGTTTATAGATGGCACTGACAAAAATGTATAGATCAACAATTCTATCGTTTTTTATCTGATAATCAACTGGTGCAACTCTCCTTGTAACCAAAGGCCCTCTGTCTGCCTTGTGTGATCGCTCATGACACACACCTTATGTCATCTATTTAGTCCTACCTTTAAAGTAGCATTTTACTGAGTCACTTTTGAAAGCCAAATTCAAAAGTATCATTAAAAATCTACCTTTTAAGTCTGAATAGCCAAAGTCCTATAGATTTCTTATAGAAAGCAAATAATTAAAAATTAAGCATATAATATGCTTGAAGAGCATTTCTTTCTTATTTGTGTATGAAGATGTAGCTCTCATTTTGTGCCCAATTAAAAAGGAAGTATGTTTAATTTATTTTAATGAAATAAAGTCTGAATATGAAGTATGTATCTATATATGTGTGTGTGTGCATAATACACATATATATAATGTAAGCACTGGGAAATCTACTCTAACCTAAAAAAAAGCTATGATAGACTAAATCTGTACTCATTGCAAAGGAAAGGCAGTGCTCTGAAAACATAATGCTCACCAGATCCCACAGACCCTAGAAAAACAATTTAATTTTATAGTTTGTTTGGTACGTGTCTCCCAAAGTTCATAACAGTTGGGGAAAATAGGCAGTAATAGCTGCACTGAGCTAAAGCGTGCAGTTTAATCACTGATATTTGGCATTCAGGTCTGCGAATTTACTGTGCACCATGTATCAAGCAAGCTGACAGAGCCTCACCTGCTGCTACAGAAGACTTCACACCTGAAAGGACTATGTACGTGTGATGTCTGCGCTTGCTTGTATCCCACACCATCAACATTGTTTTTAATACATATCTATAAATATATATATAGAACATATATATATGTGGAAGTTGTGGGTGCAGTTTTCTTAACCAGGAGGCAAAGATTCTTTGAGTTTTAGCCTTGAACAGAGGAAAAAAGCCGTGACATTGCAGTAGATTTCTCAGTGCCTTTTCTTAGAAACTTCACCTAAGCACACTTACGGAAAAAAACAAAAAACAGAAAACAACCCAAAATAAAAGAGTCTCCTGTGAAATCCACATTTTTCTGAAAGGTTCGAGAGTCAATAAAGGTAGAAGAAAGGAGGAAAAAAAAAAAAAAGAGAGAGAGAGAGAGGAAAAGAAAACACGTGGGACGCACATTCCCTTCCTGAACATGCCGTGTGTCAAATGCCGGGGAATATCCGCCTGTGCGAGTCACGCAGAAACACATCCGAGGCCGTCGGTTTCTTTGGCAACTATGGCTGTGATAAACTGTAGCCTTTTCTTCCCTTGCAGCTAATAAGATACACATTTCTAAGGAAAACAGTATTCTCTTCTGTAAAATTGTAATGTATTGTTAATATTTGTACCTATTGTATATTTATGTCTTGACAGAATTATGACTGGTACAGTTTATAGTAAATAGCAAGGGTATGTAAAACTCATTGCAAAGACAAGGTTTCTAAAGCCACGTTCTCTCTCTGTTGGTAAGCTCCACATGACATGATCTCCACTAGTTTTCAACACCTCATTTTAAAGCAAATCGTAGAATTACTGAATAAAGTAGTCGAGCGATGGAGAACCATATGGCACCACTGCCCTCCTGCACAGTCCAGCCGAGAATGATGGGGGGAGTTGGGCTTCCCCAGTCACTCCAAATCAGCTCCAACCCCTTCATGCTTGGGCAGTCACTTCTGCTTGTAGTAATCAGACTGAACTAGAGTTACCTTGGGTTGCTTTCGAATAACCTACCTGGGGAGAATATGGCTTTAAATAGTTCTTGAATAAAGTACAGAAGTTCTAGTTACCTCTGTACCTCCTGCTTGCCATTGTGTTGGCTTTATAAGTATCTGATGTATGGAAAAGTCATGTGACTTTCATGCATTCCAGAGTAGTCTATTTTTCTGTTCAGATTAAAAAAAAATTAATTATATATATATAAAAATATAAATATATATCTGTATTTTTAGCAAATTTATAATAGGGCAATCAAGTCAAATTTCTTCTTTTTGTATTACAGAATAATATATTAGATGCTTTCTTGGTGTTCATTTACACAGCTGATCCCCCCAACCCTTTTTATTGTCATTATTTTCTTCTGTTCTGATAAACACCTGCAACATCCCTCCTGGAAGTGCGTCTGTGAAAGGTCATAGAATTTGTCTGATGTTGTCATGTTTTTGTATTTTCCTGTTTGTGGTACTAACCAGAGACTGCCTATGGAAACTGAGATGTTCCTTCTGAGAAACACAGAGCGGGCCAGACCCTGCCCTCGGTGATGGCAGGGGAGGTGTCAGCCAACGCCACTGGCTGCAGTGTTCTTCCAGATTCACCTTGATTAAGCTGAGAACATAAAGAAGAGACGGGATATGAATCTGGCTGTCCTAATAATTATGATGCAGTTGGGATAAGCATCAAAAATCAGGCTCTTATTTTAAGGCAGTGACCTGACAATGCTCAGGCAGTGCTCCCACCTTCAGGGATGTTTTTCCTCGGTTAAAACAGAAGTGTCAAGACTTTCATTTCCCACTGGCTTTTGGAATTTTTATTTTTGGTCCCAGAGAAAATCAGGAGATGAGAAAAAATTATGGAGGAATGAGAAACCTGAACATAAACATTCAGAAAGGGACCGGATTTTGATTTAGTTATGGTCAAGTCTGTCCATGTACCTGCTTACTTAATGATCCTCCTTGCCCCCTTTGCAGCTGTACCCTCACAGAAACTGAATAAAAAGTCCATGAGATAAATGTGCATCCTGAAGCTATCTCATGGCCTGGTGAAGTTTAACATGATGAAGGGCTTCAGACCCACTCTGTAGCTCTGCACAGACATCTCCTTTTGAATGCACCCACTGGTCTGGTCAGTGACCATGTTTTTGCCAAAGATGGAGTTTTGGTTCCATTTCCTTTTGTTTGCTTGTGTGATTTTCCTACATGTCCACCACAGTAGCCAATAAACCTGAGATAGATTTAATTTGGGAAAACGTGTGTTTTAGAAAGTCCAGCTACCGCTCAAATGAACGGAATCACCAGTAGACCCAGTTTTGCACGTTATTAATTATCAGCAAGGCCAGTTCACACATTAAGGTATTAGAGCTGGGTAGGATTTTTCTGTTTTATGAAGCAATTAATGCAATAGGCCCCCATATCTACCATCAACAGTCACATTAAAGGTCCCTTCAAAAGGCACCTTCCATGTCAGCAAGTTTGTTTGAGCATGTTCAACAAAACCACAGAAAGCTTCCAGTCACACCAGTCTCAACTTAAACCTCCCACACCAGGACAGGAATGCCCCAGATACCAACCAGCCCTCTGAAGAAGAGATGTTTATTTTCCAGCATGTCTCATATCCCATGCTGATCACAGTTAGGCTCTTGCACTGAAACTTTGTCTTGGCCAGACAAAGGAAACCTTAGGAAAACTGAAAGTCTGCATCCAGGGTGTGTATCCCCTTTGTTGCTGGTGTTACCTAAGCCACAATAAGTGTCCTTTGACACCAATGGTTGGGTGCCACAAGTGTTCATATCTGTAAATACTACTCAGAATTTTGCTTTGCTTGATTCTGGCTTCATCGCACAAGAAGTTTTCAGTCTAGAGGCTTAGAAGAGAAAGCAAAAGCTTCCTTTTTCTTTTTAACTAGAAATAATACTATTGATTCTCTGTAGGACTGAACAAGGATTAACCTTTTTTTTTTTAAAGGGGTCTTTTCAAGACTGCAGTGACACTACCTTCAGAAATTAATAATCAGGCTGGACTCAGTACAAAGACCCCTCCAAACTAGAGTCTCATGGAAGCTAGGGAGCCAAATTTGCGTGAAATGCCAAATTCTTTGCTGCTGTAAGTAAAAGCCCGTTTAGACCAGTAAAGAATTTGGACCCATATCTCTAAAAACTAATGGAAAACTAATAGCTTTGTATGACCTCAGGGCTGGAGGTGTCTGCCCACAGTATCTCCAGGGAAACCAATGGGGTGAGAGAATGGGAAACAGAGGCAGGTCAGTGAAAGCCTGGGAAAGGATCAAATCCTTTGGTCAAGAGGATGACAAACATGTCATTCCAAACTTGACTGAGCATCCGTCCGTGTCAGCTCACTTGTTGTGCACTTGATGCCACAAGTGGCATCCCAAATTCACAGGTGACTGTCTCTACAGCAGGACCACAACCCCAGCCCCACGGTTCAACCCTCTCAGCCTTCGGTCCAGGGGCTTACTGGTGCTGGGAGGACACTACTAGCACATGGGCCAAGGGTTACCTTGGATTGTGGCACAACCTCTGGTCCTGTTGGTAACCAACATTTGAGGCAATTCACCCATTCTTCTCTACTATTTCATTTAGGAGCTCTGCCCTTTATGACTTTTCTTCCTGTAACATTTCACTGCCTCCACGTACCATCAGCCACGTACCATTGGCTCCTGCAACCCCTGTGATTTATTTAGTTTATGTCACTTTTGTTGGCTTGTGACAAAGAAGAACATTTTTTCCCCCTTTCTCTGGCTCTTTGGTGGTGGGTGCAGAAAATTGCTTTTGCATTGAACCATTCCCCACTGGTGTGCTTGGGGGGTGGGGGAGCGGCATCTCCATGTTCCTTTGAATTTTGAAGCCATGGTACTGTACTCAGAAAGGCCAGCCACAGCTACCAACCAAACTCGCTTTCCAACTAGATTAGCATTAAAAAAATACACCCCAACTTCCTGCAGCAGAATCCTGCTCTCGCATCAGGCAAGGGAAGCAGTTCCCGAAAGGGGAGAAAACATCAGAGGGGCACTGTTGCAAGTGCTGATTAATGACGACTTCACGCCCAGAGGAGGACCCGAGGCTGCTCCACATTTCCCAGGGCCAGGAGCAGCCTCGGGCCCTCCTTTTCCAAAAGCCCGGGGCGGCTGCTGGACCTGCAGGGCCCCTGAGCCCAGGCAAGCGCTTCCCGGTGACTTCTCCAAAGAGCAGCAGCTGAGCATCCCTAGTCACTGAAGGATAGGAAAGCTGTGGGGTTCCCTTTAAAAGAAAAATGTGATATTTAACAACAAATAAAAACTGGAAAATGTGTTTCCTGTGCCTCTGCTGGTACATGTAGATGGAATCGCTTTTGTAGCTGGAAATTGAAAGCGACTGACCCAGAAAGGGCAGACTGGGACCGGTTTCTCCCTTACCTTGCATTTTGGTTGTTTTATGACCTGTGCAATGGGAAAGGAATGGGGAACCCAGGTCAGTGTGCCTGTAAGGAAGGGCAGTGCTGGTGCCTAACAGCCCAGCAGATCCTGCACCTCTTGCACAATCTCTTCATTGGGTTATATTGGACCCACCCAAGGGGCAATGCGCCAGCAGTTGTTTTCTCCCCTTTTGAGAAATGCTTCCATGCCCTGGCACTTTGGGGTGATTACAGCAACATTAGCCATATACTAGTGTACTTAGAGTCTTACATTTTTTGTAACTTTGATTTAGTCATTCTTTGTTGAAGTTTATTGACCTCTCCAATTGTTTCCGTAAACAAATTATTTAAAAAAAAAATAAAAATCCGTGTCTTTATATGCATGTAGTAGTATGAAACTGTGATCAATGTGTGACATTCAGAAACTGTACTGTCTTGTAAAATATGTCCAAATGTCTAAGGGTTTTAAAGCAATGGTCCCTTACTACAGCCTACAGAAATAAATAAAAAGGTATGGATAAACCCAAAGCCTTTATTGCTCTGTTTCATGGTCACACACACTGGCCAAAAATACAACTCCCATCAGCTGGCACTGAGCTTCGGCTTCAGCTCGTTGCAGTTGACAGCAGGTTTAGACATATGTTATTTGCTCACGGATAAGGCCGTGATTCAGGAAAGCAGTGCCGAGCCTGACACCTCCTGTTGTAAGTCTGACAGATACAGTGCATAAACCTTCAGTCCTCACCCTACATGGCCAAAATCCATCCGCATCTCCCGGCACCACAACCAGGCTCAGGGACCAGGGCCTCGCCCAGCTCCCCTGCACAGACCAGGGATGTGCAGCACACATGTGGTCCCTGTCACACATGTGCTCTCTGTTACACATGTGGTCCCTGTCACACGTGGTCCCTGTCACAAATGTGTTCTCTGTCACACACGTGGTCCCTGTCACACGTGATCCATGTCACACACGTGCTCTGTCACACACATGGTCCCTGTCACACACATGGCCCCTGACACACACGTGGTCCCTGTCACACATGTGCGGTCACACACATGCTCTGTCACACACGTGCTCTGTCACACACGTGGTCCCTGTCACATACATGGTCCTGTCACACATGTACTGTCACACACATGCTCTGTCACACACGTGGTCCCTGTCACACACGTGGTCCCTGTCACACTGGCCATGCAGGGGAATTGGCATCTTGATCGTGTGATTGTGCAGATGCAGAACCAGGTGCAGATGGGAGAACAGCTGAGGTTTGGAGACAAGGAGCTTTGGGTGTGAAAACTAGAGAACAGGCTGCTTTGTCTGCTGCTTGAGACAGAAACGGGCTTTTTGCGAGAGCCACTGTGGTTTTCTGCTCCATCAGATTGGCCTGGTTAAATTATGCAAGTCATCAGAGCAAACATAATTCAAACTGCTTGGGAATATTTTCTTTGAGTTTATTACATCAAATGTTGTTTTATACTGGAATGCAGTTTCTGCATAAGAGTCCTCAAAGCTCTAACCTGAACCCCCTGATTTATGGAGATGCTGATACATGACCATTAAAAAATGTCAAAAGAACAAGTAAACACACCTTTCTACTCAGACCACACATGTGTTTGTGTATTCTGCACTCCACAGACCCTTGCGGGTTACTGCACAGACAAATCCAAGGAAAAAGACTGAGTGCACAGTTTTATCTTATTTTTTTAATCCTTATCTTTTTTTTTAATCTTATTTCATGCAGCCACCACATTTGCAAATGGAAAACAGAAAGTTAAATGCACAAGTGGACAAATCTCACAGAAGTCCACGCATTTAATGACATGGTTCTGCATTTACTTGTGTTCATTTTCAGTTTAGTAAGACCCTTATAAGAAAAATCTCATTGATCTGTTGACTGTTTCATTGCAAGCAGTGACAGTGACATCTAACATGACTAAGGCACTGAACTTGGAGGGAAGTTTACAAATGAAGAATTAGAAAGTGGAGAGATTCCTATAACATCTTCCTCTTTTACTTTCTGCTAATGGCTTCTCTTGTTATTTGCCTCTCAGCCAGAGCATGCAGGTTCCTGAGTTATAGCCCAGGATCTGTAATTAGACTGTCCAAGGAGGTTTTCTCTATGAGCTGATTTACTTTATCAAGTCAATTAAAATAATGCCTGTCTGCTGAGGCGTGGTGGTTCATTCTTGTGTGCTGATTCTACAGATAGGAAATATTTTTGCCCTAGTTAACACACACTATAGAAACTTTCCTTCACCTTGCCTAAGCCCTCCACCCCACATCCCCTCAGCTCTGTGACCTGCACATGCTTTATGCCGAGCCAAGGCACTGAGTAGAGCAGGTTAAAGTGAAGCACAAGGCAGAAGGGGAAAGCAGGGATCCCCCCCAGCCCACATCTCCAGAGGCAGCTCAGCACTGAGCCGTCCCTGCCTGCTCAGCACCAGCCCCAGCATCACCTCAGGCACCTGCTGCCAAATGTTACTGGGGCTAACATCAGTAGATTTAATTTTCTATCAACACCATATATCATTTCCAGACTTTATACAGATTAATGAAATGCAGGAGCTTTTTCCCTCCCTTTCTCCTTCTCCTCCAGCTCGGATCTTCAGGCCATCTCTTCTCTTGGCTCCATCAGCAGTAAGATCACCAGCTCTTCCTTCCCACCCAAATGGATTTTCCTTTGATTCTTCTTATTTAAGTTAAACTAGGAACCTTTTTCTTTCTTACTTTGTTACACACCTTCCTCTAAGCCACCTACAAACCCACTGTATCTGTTTTTCAAACATGCAGAGCAAGGTGGTGTCTGCCTGACACCGAGTCAGGCAACAGCCAACAATCCCAAAGGTTAATCAAACAAAACCATCTGGCAAAGGAGAGAACACCCGAGTCAGGGCACAGGAGCCCCAGCAACTCCCCCCGAGCACTGCTGGGGCTCATGCAGCTCTTCCCCATCCCATCCCTGGGCAGAGGGACCCCAGAAGAGCAGCCATGGGCGCTGGACTGTGTTACTTTGAATTCTTTCTTTAACAAACCCAGTGGAGGTTTCCCAGAGTTTAGCTCGGTGTGCGGGAAGTTGGGCAGCACAGCCCTCGCTCTGAGGGATGTCACCGCCTTCTCCAGGGATCTTTCTGCTCCCATCTAACATGGTAGTGTGTCACCGAACCCGAGGAGGATGTTTAGGCATTTCAGCACAGATAAACGTGAGGAAAATGTCAGCTTTTCAATATATTTTGGTCATTTCAGGAAAGTCAGTAATAATATAAATAATTTACAAGGGTTTTTCTCGGAAAAAAGTTGCTGTTCATAAAATATGGATTAGATTCTTCCATACTACTTCTCTACTTACTTACCTTCCTTCCTACTTTCTGGAAGAAATTGGGCTACTAAGAGATGCCGCATCGTTATTATTCAGCAAGCAAGAGCATTTAGAGGTAACAGAAGCTGAGACTAACGTATCACAGCAATGAAGGTTTGTGGTTTCTGGTTGGAAACACAAGCACTGAGAATTAACCTGAGCTTTGTAAAACAAAGGCAAACATGTTGCAACATTGCATCATACAGTTTAATCCCTATATAATCAAACAATGAATCCACATTGCTAATCTAATTTTTTAGATTTTTATCTTATCTATCTCTATATATTTATTTATGTATCTATTTATTTTATAGATCTATATCTATAGATACATAAAAGATGTATATCTAAACCTATAAAAATAGATTTAGATTTAAAACCAAAAACATCACAATAGTTTATGTTTTGCTATATCAAGTGCCATTTTTCCACTGTTGGCAGACATGTGGTTAGCAATAACTGAAGCTCAAATGAATTGGTCTGTGTGCAAACACAAAAATTACATAACATAAAATGCTGTTTTCGTGCCTTGATGTTAATTAGTCTTAAAATGAGCAGCACAGTGATGCAGGTCCCAGCACTGTCCTGAATGGTGGAGAGGCAAACACCTGGAGACACTGAGGTGAAGATTGATCCAGGCATTAGAAAGTGGAAATTTAAATTATTTAGCAAGAATGAATTCCTATAGATGCTGATGGTCTAGTTTTACTCCTCTTTACAGGCATATTTAATAGGCAGATGATACAATAAACTGGAGGCACTATTTTCTCTGACAAAAACTGATGAAGCCAAAAAAGCCCTAAAAAATTAAGTTCCTAAAAGTGCGGGCTCCTGAGACAGAGCTTATCCAGAGCTTACCACGCTGATGGGGAAGTCTGAACGTTCAAGAAGTTTAAACACTCTAAATGGCAACTAAATAAAAGAAAATCATGGTACAAGACAAAGGATTAATTGAGCAGAAGGTATAGAAACCCTTTTGGCTAATGGTATAAAGCAAAAATAATTAATTCCATACATTGTCCTCTGTAAGATTTGCTTATACCTCTTTCCCAAACAGCCAGTGCTGACCACCTGGGGTAGGGAGGGGAAGGAATCCTGTCTTGGTCTGTTGTGTTATAGCAGCTACATCCAAACTGCATTACAGGCTCCTGCCAAATAATGTTACCATTGCTCTAACTCTGCTTTGCTCTGTTGTTCGTTGTTTTTTGGGGTTTTTTTTTATGATTAGCCATTAAGAGCCATGAGGCTGTTGGAATAGAGCTATTAACTGCTATCTAATAATATACAAAACATTTGACCACTTTCTGAAGGTCTAATTGACCAGATGAATCCACGGGTTTCTCTATTTATTTGTTTTTCACATCAGCAATTTTGGTTTCCATTAGCATTTTCTAGCAAACAAATATTCTTGAGGCATTTCAGTATGGAGGGGAATGGCTGCATGGAAAAAGCAGACCAGCAGCTGCTCCACTGGGAATCCAGCAAAAAGGAACAGCTGATTTCCTGTTAATGTAAATGAGCTCGTTAGCTGAGATGACTTCAGACCAAGTTCAGCAGTTCAGAGCCTCTATTCCAGGAAAAACAGAATTTATGTAACAAAAATGAAGAGAAAGTGAAGGAAGAATTCTCCAAGTGCCTGTTTCCCGACTAAAAGCTTTTGCTATCTTGGTGTCAGGGTGGATGAATGGAAGCTGGGATAGGATACACTGGGCCATACCCAGAGCTGGAGTAAGATTTTATAGACACAGAGGTACTTAAAGAGGACACCAAGTGCCCCATACTGTGTTGCAGTTTTCTTAATATACACCTACATCAGGAATAGCTTGTGCAGCTGATACTCTCATAATTTCCAGAATAAACTCACCAAACAACATTTCTTGGACTTTTTCATGGAAAGTGAAAAGCTTTAACGATGGGCAGTCCTTTGTACCGAGGTTGCTGCTGTGAGCTTCTGAGCTGACTTGATGGCTTTAGCATAACAGTGAGGCTGGGGAATGCCTGAGTTCTGGTCCTGTGTTAAACCTCAGTCCCTGAGCACCCCTCAGAAAACACATATCTATTTCATAAGAGTGATTCATTAACATTAACCAGTGTTCAGCAAGATAATTAAGTGTGCATACCAGGTAGGAATAATGGGGAAAAAATTAGTAAAAAAAAAAAACTCTTTCTCTTTCAGTGAGAAAGAATAAGCAAAAATACGTTAATTTTGACATATATTATTCAGTAATTATTTTTTCTGATTTTATTCCCTAGCCCTTTCGTCAGGGAATAAAATCAGAAATCTCTCTCTCTTTCTTGCTCAGTCCCTCTATTCTCATTCTGCTCCCAGAACATGTGCCCCGTTCCTTGCCCTTCCCTTCAGTGCCCCCTGCGCATTCATTCACCTGCGGAGCAGCGCTTGCGGAGAGCCGGGGCAGGGAAGGGGTCCGGGGCAGAGAAGGGGTCCGGGGCAGGGAAAAGGTCCGGGGCAGGGAAAAGGTCCGGGGCAGGGAAAAGGTCCGGGGCAGGGAAGGTGCCCCGGGCAGCCCTCGGGCAGCGGTGGAGCCCTCTCCCGCTGTGCCAGCGCTGGGCTCGGCTGCAGCACAACACGAGCAGACGGGGACAGTGCAAGGACAGCACAGGAAAACACAGAGAGAGGCTTCTCAAGTTCAAGGCTGCACAGAGGAGCGTGGATGGGGTGTTGGTTTTCCCCCCTCTGGACACACAGGGCTGCTCTTGAGCCCCTGCTCAGAAGAGATCCGCTTCCACAGTCACTCTCCCGGCCGGTTTTGAGTCCAGCATCCCCCAAGCGCTTGCTGAGAGCATGAAACGTGCTGTCTTCAGCCTTTTCACAGCCCCTAGACTCCGAGAGCCTGTGCTCGGCTCCCTCGCAGGGAGGAGGCGTTTCCCTGCGTGGTGCCAACCCCGCGTGGGTCCCGCCACGCCCTCCCCCAGCCCTGCCACAGCACAGCAACCTCCACCCCTCCGAGCTGCTGCCCTGTCCCCGTCCCTGTCCCTGTCCCTGTCCCTGTGCCCGGACGAAAGTCACGAACTGTCTCACGGCTGAGGGATTTCACAGCAGCTGAGGCTGACAGGTGCTGCACGACCCCTGCTCGTGGAATGCTCTCTGCTTCTGAAAATTGACTTCTGAATGTCCAAAACAGGGTGACAGCGACCCCCAAGACTTATGCCAAGGTGCTTTTTCCAGGAGAGGCTGGGGGTATTCCCAGGCATGGGATTACAGACTTCCACCTCTCAGGCTGCTGTTTTAACTATCAAGCATCCTTCCAGAAGTGGGAAGCCAAAAAACCTCTGTTTAAATATGAAGCCCACATTCTGAACATATAAAGTCCATCTCTCCTGTTGTATTTCCCTCATTTGCTCTCCCTTCAGAGAATAATCTCCCAGAAGCTTTGCAAAAGTTTTTTCAACATCATTCTCTGCCTGAAACCAGAATTTTCTCCACCATGGGTGACAAAGCCTGGTGCCTCTCTTTTCTTTTCCTGGCTGCTACTTAAGGTATAAGATCCATATCCCTAACACAAACCATGCTGGGACTTCTAATTGGGTTTTCCTCCCACTGTAACTCCCTCTACCATCTGTTTCTCTCTTTCTCTCAGATGACACATCCCTCAGTCACTGAGCAGTGCCATGGGAAGCCAACCCAACCTCGGAGACTCAGCCAGAGCAGCACCTTCCCTCTTCCCCTTGCCCCAAGTGGCCACCAGCCTCAGCTCTGGGGGCAGAGATGGGACTTCAAACCACCACCTGCCCCCCGGCGACAGGGAGGGGATCAGGTGCCGGTGGATCACTGTATTCCAGTGGATCACTGTATTCCAGTCCACATTCCTGGCTGGGTTTTACCCCCAGATGGGCTGTAGGTTTCTTTGAAAAGGAGGCAGAAACCCCAGTGTCTCTGAAGCCCAGAGCTCGGTGTCTCTCGGCAGGGCTGGGGGCCCACCCTGTGTTTTCAAGCAGCAGCAGAACTGTTTAACTTCTGACACAATGGATTTTTCTGCTCAGCTTAAAATCACCGCTGTGCTTTCAGCAACCAGAAACTCCCCATGTCCCCAGCACTAACCAAGGACTCTGGAGCCTCTCTGCAGAGATAATTGGTTGCCCCAGGCTTCAATAGGATCCAGGCACTGCTTTCCACTGCTTCATCTGAGGAGATGCTAAGCTGTCAGAAACATGGCTACTTCTTCTGGCCTTTTTCCAGACCTCGAGTGATGTTAGAGTTGAGCGGCTGCAAATGAAAATACATTAGAATTTTAAATCAATAAGTGATGCTTGCTCATTGGGAAACTGGAAGTTAGTATTGCCTGCAGCTATTACTAGTGTTTTCAGAAATAATTCATTAGCAGCCAAAATCTTCTTTCATTTCTCAGGAAATGAAACAAAAAATCAGCTCTTTTACCTTCCTTGTTAATTCCTTCCTTTCCATCTCCTTCAGCACTGTCCCCTTTCCAGGCTGCAAAGTTGAGGCATGAGGTGTTAAAGCCCATGTGGTTACATTTCAGGTGAGCTCTTGAACAGGTGCCTTCCACCAGTTCTTCTAATACTTTGGCCGTGGTTTTATGAGTGAGGTTTTTTGACCTGCCCGTCCCCACCTCTCAGAGGAGAAGTAGGACATGCCAGTGGTGGCCTCTGGCTGCCAGATGTGATCACTGGAGTGGTGAGGTACAAAAGGACTGGTTGGATCAGCTGCTCTGCCCCAGCAGGGATACGTAGCCAGAAACACCAAGCCACAGAGGACCAAGGTAGAGGCACTGCTTTCCCCTGCAGTAACTCTGACAGCTCCGTTTTTCGTGGGGTGAGGAACACCCAGGAAGACTTTTCCTCTGAGCACTTCAGCTCCTCTGGTTTTGGTCCCAGAAGAAAAGCAACACACAGAACTCAGCAAGAGAGGAAAAGAGGAGAGTTCTGTAGATTTTGTCTCCAAGAAAATACACCAGAGGTTGAAGTCATGCTTCATGAGCCAAATGTTTTGGTCAACCTTACAATGCCTCAGGAATGTGAAGCTAAATTTCTTGTAATTTTAGGGCTCTGGAGAATTGAAGGTCTTTCTGAAAGTCTTAAAGTGCACCGAAAGCTCTGAACTAACTGCACCTACCCAGGCTGCTCACAGCAACCCTGGATGAACCTCCCTGGCTGTGCAGAGAAGGGACCCAGCTGTCTGAGCCCCCTGTCCGAGGACAGAGGGAACAACCACACTGGCGGCGTGAGAGCGAGAGCTTCCACCCAGCTGCCTCTCTCATACACATCTCAGCTTTGCTGACAAATTCAAAGAACACCCTATTTCCCAGGACAAGAAGTTGCTTTAACAACTAAGCAAAACATGACAAATGCGTGAGTGATTTGCTTGCTGTCCTGGAGAACACTTGGCTGAACTGCTCATCTCCAGCAAAGCTGATGCTCTCGATGCCATCTGCAGATGGCACTGTCGCGTTCTGCTGTCTCACACCTGCCCCTCAGAGCAAGGGGAGCTCACCTGGCAAACAGCCTCTGCTCTTTGGTGGGTGCCCACCTGGTGTTCCAGGGCTCCTGCACTGGGGCTGTCTGTCCCACCCCACCCCGTCCCATCCGAGCTCTGCCCCACACTCCCGTCGCCCCCAGACGTGGTAGCTGCATCCGGTGGCACCTGGAAGGGGACTCATTTTGTCTCCTTTGTGGTTTGACACTGCAGTTAGACTGGGTTCAGTTGCTGGGACATTGCCTCCTGTGCTAATAGCTAAAATTGCTTTCACATGTAGTCGGCAGTGGTTTGAATTTGGAGAGAGATTACTGTCCCTTTTGATTACATTTTCTGCCTCTAATGAGATAATTATAAGCATTTCAATAGTTCCCAGTCATCAGCCTTCCACTCTACAAGAGCACAGGAGAAAAAGGCATCCTCACCTCCCCCTTCTCTTTCCTCTCCCACCCACCCATTTCTTTGAGCAATTCACGAGTGTGTCATGTATATTCACCTCCATCCTGGCAGAGGTCCCAGCAGCACTTAGACTGCCCAAAGCATCCTCCTGGATGTCCCAGCTGTTGCACTTGAGGACCAAACTCCCAATTCAGTGACCTTCATAGGGCAGCACATGTGTAAAGAACAGCTGCACCCCACACACACACTCACTCCTCTTTTTCACCTCAGGTCAGGAGTGCTGAAATCAAAGATATTATTCATATGTGTAGAGAGGATATTGTCTCAGAAGTAAATCACCACAGGAGCACAGAAGGTGCCCTACTGGGCTGTGCACTCTAGTGATCTTCTCACAAAGGTCAGTGACTTCAGCACTGGAAATGTGCCCGGAAAATAAACTGGAAGCTCAGGTTCATGCTATGTGGTACCTGAGCACTGGAGGGCTGGTCCCTTCCAGCTAGAAACCCTTTCTGCTCTTGAAACCAGAGCCCTTTAATCTTAAAATGCACCGAATGTAATTGCTGTAAGACTGCACAGCTCTGTGGATAAATACTGCATTTAACATTCCAGTGTAATGAAGTACAACACTCTGGTCAAGAATAGAAGTTTATTTAAGGCAATATAAAAATATTGCCACTAATCCAAGGTTCTTGTACCCTACAAACAAGGATGCTGGAGAGCAGCCACTGTAAGCAGGGTAGATTTAAAGGCCTCCCCACATGCTGCTGTAATGTCTCTGCAGAGTCACAGGGCCTCTTCCATGAACAATGATGATACTCCCACTTCCCATGGGTCCGTCTCAAAGATCCCAGTTAATCAGGGATTAGACCAGATGATCGTATTGAAGGGGGAAGGCTTGTTTTCCATATGTTTTCATATTCATTTCTGCCTTTGCAGGAAGTTGGACAAATGCATGGGAGGGAAGTTTCAGGTGCAGATCTCTAATGAGGAGCATTATTAACCCAGAGAGACATAAGAAGAGCAAGAGCTGATCAGGGTCTTCACTTTGTCAGCCCAGAGGCTGCGGCTCTTTCCTCAGCCCCAGCTAGGGTTCAACCTGCCCAGGAGACAGAAACCACACGTTAGTTTCCGTCATAAACCCCAAGCAGTGGGAAAAACTCCCACCAACACCCTGTCCTTGGGGAAGCTTCCCTGGGAGCCAGCTGGATCTACATTTTACCTTTACCTACTTAAACATGAATCACTGTTGTCTGATTAGAAACGGTCTCCCCAGTACTTTGCTGACTAAACCATGCTGTTTTGACACACTAGTTCAAGAGCTGTCACTTTAGTTATAAGAATGAGTGGTACTGCAAAAAACCAGAAGTAGCAGCAAAACCAAAAAAAATATTGCAAATCCCCAACTGATAGAAACAGAGCTTTAATGAGATTAGTGGAAGGGCTGGAGGAGCTGCACGAATACGTAGGAGGGGATGAGCTGTGCCCACACCCAGAGAATCTCTCTGAGAGACCCTGAGCCCTTCACAGAAAAGGGAAGGTTTACAACCCCGCTTTGGCAGCTGAAAAGATGAAAGGGAGAAGAGAAGAGCTGCAGTCCAGGGGGGTGCAGGAGAACAGGAGCTGAACACGGCATCAAGGCCAGGCCTTGCCCCCCTGCTGCAGCCAACAGCATCTGTGAGACATCAAAGTGCTGAGCCTGATACCAAATTATCGACGTTTTCAAATAAGGCAGCAGGTAGAAATAAGGACCATTTGCTACTCAAACTTTTTGGGGGATGAGTTGTTCTTTTCAAAGGAAATAGCTTCTTACCAGAAATAAACTTTCAGCCTCCATTTATCCTTCAAATTTCCTTCAAGTTGTTCACATTTTTATCTAAGAAAGTCTTCGCAGACGCCAAAACTGCCCAGATTGTGCAACACCTTCCAAGTTGACCCAAGACTGTGCATTCAGGTTAAGGGAAACAAACAAACAAACAAACAAACAAACCAACAAAAAACAGCACAAAAAAGCCTTGGTTTTGAGACTTGCATTTAGCAGGAAATGAAAAACATTCATTCTAAACAACCTTTCTCACTTAGAAAAATCTCCTCTGTGACTTCAATCCTACTTCCTAAAGAAAGAGGTGAGAAAAGAAGTGCTCTGTCCTCCCAGCAAAGACTTGGGTTTTCCCAGCCCACCCCTCACCAGCCCCAATGACCCACCACGTTTTCCCATCGTGTGATTCCTGGGACTCCAGGCACAGCCTCCAACCAGAGCAGGGACCCCTGGTTCTCTCCAGTTAAACCTTTTTACCTACGTGAATGAGCTGGGGAAAACCAACAGGGGCCCTCCCAGCAGTGAGTTTGTGACTCCAGGTCTCAGTGACAGGGGTTTGAAACCCTCCACAAGTTTGGGATAAATTCCGAGATGATATATAATTCAGACTCATATTCTCCCAATCCTACTTACTAAAGCAATAAGAACTTGCACTTCCCATGGCACCCTGGGCATGTTATTATACTATGCAATTTCCTTCTGCAAAAAGCCAATTAACTGTACATGTCTGTACCATTCTGCCAACTACATCATTTTACAATTTCAGAACAGCAGCACAAACTGCCGGGGAGTTATCAGCAAGAACTGTTATGCAATAATTAATAGATGCAAAGATTAAGAAAACGAGCAAACTAACCACACAAATTAACACAGTCAATTATAACACAGCCATTTACAGAGCCAGGATCTTGTGTAAAATGAAGTTCCTTATTAAGCTTTACCATCTCCCCCCTATGGCAGAGGCCGAGAAGCCACCTGGACACGAGCTGATTTGAGAGCTGGGTTTTGGGGTTTTTTTATTTCCTTCTGTTTGTGTTCTAAGGCAGAGATTTGAGAACAAGCAGCTCTGATTGTAGTTTGGGATCTTAAATCACCTCTGACCCCCTTTCCCTCTCACCTTTGTTCAACAGGTGATGGAATCATGTTGACCAAAACCCTCCACAGTTGACTTTTCCTTTTGTGGATCTGGCCATTTTCCACCCTTCCAGACAGCTGTGAGTCCAGGGTGGACACCACTGGTCCCACCATCTGACCTCCACTGGGCTCCTGCCTGCACAGCACAGGCTGCTCAAAGCACGGACAGCGCTTAAACCTTTGGCTTCACCCAACTTCCTCAGAGCCTCTGGAAAATCCACTCCCTCCTAGTTTTGTGGAAAGCCTCTGGTCTAAGCAACCGAGATTCTCCCGTGAATGATGGGGTTTGGTGTAAGGTGGGAACATGGAGCAGAATGCAGAGTAATATTAAAGCAGAAATTCTTCCCCACTCCACAAAACTCCGCGATAAGAACTTTTAGCATCTCCCTGTCACACTGATTCCACATCAGATTTCCCCCTGCCCCGATTTTAAGTAAAGGGTTGGTTCTTCCTCAGTATTTCACCCAGCTTGAGAATGAGACAACCGCACTGTTGGTTTGGTTTTTTGTGGGGTTTTTTTAGGTTTTTTTTTAATATTTCTCATATTTGTGTTTGTAGTTTTAGGCTGCAGGAGACACATTTACAGAACAGAATAATCTCTGCTGGTTCAGACTCTCCTCTCCTTTCTCACCCATACTCCTCCTCTTGCAGTATCATGACTATCACCAAGCAACTAATGTTAAAACTGGAAAGAACTTCTAAATTTCCTGACAAAAAAAAAGACAGGGAAAAAAAAGGAAAAAAAAGAGAAGAGAGTCAGTGATCTTAATATTTAAAGGCTCAAAATACTCAAAATGAAGGACAAAAAAAAATTAGGTTTGGAAAGCTAAAGAAAACAGAATAGTCTCATTTATTGAGAAGTATTGCTGACTCCTACCACTCCAGCAGAGCTTGCTCAACTTGCAAAAGAAACAGTTTGTCCTCAGAGCAACAAAGATGTTTAAGAAAATTACTTTTTTTGTTGTTGTTCTTTACCTTTGGCTCCTGACCTTTCTGGACGTATTTTATCTCTTGTTTCTAAACACACAAGGACTGTTTCCTTAAGGAAGGAAGCAGATCCACATACATTCAGATGACTGCAATGCCACATACCAGAGCACCTAATGAAGGGACCATGTAAAAAATGGTCTTTGACCACCTTCTGTTTCAAATACAGAAGAAAACTGCTGAATTCGAGGCTGGACACTACAGGGTTAGGGTGAGGAAAAGCACAATTCTCCCTCCACCCCATGATGATGAAAGACTTCTCTCCAGCAGAAAATGACACAGCTTCTTCAGCAGCTTCTGAAAGGGTCTGGATTTTTTTGCTTGGCTTTTCATCATTAAAAATTGAGATCCTCAGCTGGAGAGCAGAGGGGAGTATAGGAACATCAGTGGAGCTTAATTTTCCTTGTACATAAATCCGACTCTCTGGTGCTTTGGCTTTAGTTGCTCCTCCTTTCATCTGGAGCCAGGCAGGTGCCTGGAAGGTGGAGCTGCCTGAGCACAACCGGCAGTTCCTCATTATCAGGGCCCAACAGGATGATTTATGGAAGATGAGGACTAAGCTCCTGGCTTCATGCTTTTGCCGTGGGAGATGTTCTCCTGTTGATACCCAGTGGTGGAAGGTTTTCGGCGTTGTCATGGGAACGGCTCTGCTCCTTGGAGAGCAGCCTCTCCTCTGTGCGAGGTTTCCTTGCTTATTTACTGTACAAAGCCATTTTTCAGGAGCATTTTGCCTTGGATTTCCAATAGCCTCACCTTTCCTAAAACTCAGGTAGTGGAAATTATGGAGATTATGATGGATGGCGATAAAGCTTCCAGAGTGAAACAGGCAGGACCCAGTATGTGTCAACACCATGAGCTAATTTTCATTTGCTGGAAAAGTGATCTGACAGCTTCATTATCTACTTAAAAGACTCACTCTTGCTCTCTCTCTCTCCCTCTCTCACACACACACACACACATACAATTTTTTCCGCCAGGAATTTACCAACAGGATTTGTTTGTGCAGTCACACAAGGTGTGGAGGTGAAGCCAGCACATGGCACAGCCATTTTTAGGATGTGCTGGTGCAGAAACATTTGCAATGTCTTGTTTCATCAAGTGACAGCCTGTGCAGAAATACAGCTGCTATGAGAGTCACTTAGGGGCTAATTCTTTCATACTCCTGCATCCCCAGGCTACAGTGACAGGAGGAAAGCACTGTCCTACCACACCACCACCAGCAGCTCTTGACAGCACCTCGTGTTATCAGCTCTCGGGGACGAGGCAGCAGCAAAGAAAACCCCTGTGGAAGACTTCAGTTTTTTAGACATTACTAAGCAAAAATTCCATCTTTTATAGCTTTAGTGCTCAATTCTGAAAGCATCTGGCAAAAGCAGGGTTTCATGTGATCAAGAGTTTGGGTAGATCTTGAAAGTGAAAAACATTTCCAATAGCTGGCTCCTTTCTGCTCCTGAAATGACCACCCACCTCTGTAGGGCCCTGTGGCTCCATAAGGGGCTTCTGCAGGACGAGGAAAACCTTCCAATGACTAAATGCTACTCTGATTACAGATCCCCACCAAGGAATAAAACCGGCTTTCAGTTTGAGAGAAATCTTCCCTGCAAAAACTGAAATGACATTATCCAGTTATTCTGGAGAATATTGTTCCCAGATACTCCCAGAATATCCCATCTCTGGGATCACATCCCTCCACTCACACACCAGCAAGTGCTCCTGGGACAGCCACAAGTTCATCACAGGTTATGTGACACAGCGAAAGTACAAGACTTTTTCTTTTTTTTTGGTCTTAAAATCTTTCTACTCTGGGATGAGATCATCCCCCTGTGAGTCATTAATCCACAGCCAGCTTGTAACACACAATGAGCAGCAGAACCCAGCTCTCAAATCCCTACTGCACTGGCCAAGGACATCAGACACTTCCAGAGCACTCCACGCCCACCACACGCCTCAGTGCTAACTCATGTCTCCATGCAAGACCTTCAGCATGGTCATTGATGGCTTTTGTGATCCTATTCCAGACTAGAATTGAACTTGAGCATTAAAACTCTGCTGGAGCCAGCCCCAGCCTCTCACCTGAGTGTGACAGATGGAATGGCCTCGATCTCGCCCTGCAGCACCTCTGCCCCAAAGCACAGGCCCTTTCTGTAATTTTGTTTTAAGCAGATTCAGAAGCATGTGTATAATAAAAGAAATATCACATCCACTTCTGCACAGTGGTAGGTTGTGGTGCTGCACTTCCACCTGTAAATCCTGAGTAGTTTTGGAACTGGGCAGCAGCCACTTTTCCTTCAGCCTGACCTGCTGGAGCTGAGGAGTCAGTGGCAAGTCTGGAACAAATTAGGTGGGTTCAGGTGCTAAAGAGATGTCATCACACAGATTAATCAAACAGGCAAACACTGGGATAATATCTGCAGTCTCCTTTATTTTCATTTATAGAAAAGTATGAATATAAATCAACAGATTTTAAGGAAAATATTTTAAATATTTCCCAGTCAAAAACACAAGGCTATAGCCAGCCCTTCCTATTTAGAGCCCCAGGACTGCACTGCACTTCGGGGCAACTCAAGGGATGCTCCTTGAAACCTTAAGTCCAAGGGCCAATTTGTCCCTGATATCTTCTATTCTCACAGATTTGAGCAGACTCATTTCTAAGTTCTGACATTAACTCAGCAGTGCAAGATCAACCCTCTGTGAGAATGAAGGTCAGTATGAAATGATGAGACCAGGGAGGGTGAAAACCGAAGGAAAAGATACACAAGCACAAGCAGGAAGCATCCACAAAGTGCTATTGTCATGAAAAGAAGGCACTTCAGTTAATTTACATTGCATTGATGATTCTTCATTGAGACTTTAGGAAAAGAATAATTAAACCTGGGTCCTTACGGCCTTTATTGTCACATTTGTTATTTGGTAAATTCTCATTCCTCTCAAGAAAGGAGGAATTTGCAAGAAGTCATCAGGGTCAGGTATGTCTCTCTCAGGGAAGAAAGAGACTGGCACTTCCCAGCCGGCCTGATTTCTCTGGAAATCGAGGAGCACAGACAGACAGAGGGTTCTGGGTGCCCCCTCTGACACGGAGCAGCTTTGCCTGGGGCTTCTGCTGCTGCCAGACGTGGCACCACAGCCCTGGCGCACTGGGGTTGCCTGGGGAAGTCAGATGAACAAGAAGCTGTGAACAGAAGGGCAGGAGCAAGTGTCCAGCTGGCGAATTCTCCTCCAGGTTCCCTTACATCGAGGGTTCCCCACCGCCTGCCAGTGCAACAGCTGATTCCTGAAACACAGAGATCAGAGGGAGACAGTAAATAAGCTGCACCCCCCCTGCAGGGCAGTCACAATGAGGGCTTAAAATCACCCAGGAAATCCCATTTAGGCTGACAACATCCATTTTCACTCCATGGCCCCAACTCTGCCTTTCTACCACTGTGAAGAGGCAGCAGCCACAGGGAGGCTTGTAGGTCGTGCAAGTGTGAAGCAAAACCTCACAGCCACAGAAATGGAGATTTTGCTGTAGCACTGTGCCCATTCCCAGATTTTAGCATTCAGTGTTTTAAGGAAATTCCTCACATCACTCTGTTCCAACCCTGACATTTGGAGAAGCACAAATACCACAACTAGATCCACTCTGGCCCTGTGCAGAGAGCTGCCCACAGATAGCCCAGCAGACCCCTAACTCTTTAGTTTAGAGTTCTGTGGAAACTGGCATTACTGCCCTAGCTCCACAAAGCACTCTGCACTTGGCTTAATGAGGTGTCATGCTCCAGAGCAGGGATTTATGTGTCACACGTGGCTGGAAAAAGCTCGCTGTATTTTTCTTTTGGCTTGGGGTCATTTCAAAATACCAGAATCTGCACAGGGAGGATTAAGATCCCAGATAAAGCAGGCTGTGCACAGAGCAGTCCCATACCCTTCAAAGCTCTGGGCTGCAGCTTTACCTTTACTCCTTACACACATAAACTCAACTTGCTTACTCTGATCTTGCTAGTGGGGAAGGCAAATACTGACTTTGCTATAAATCAGGTCAAATGAAGTCCATCCATCCTCTCTCTCCTTCCTCCCCACACCATGGGCACAAACTGCTGCAGTCTGGACATTCATCTGGTGCAAGCACCACGTCCTGCTCCAGATGATGAGGAGCAGCTGATCCCCCAAGACACAGGGTAACAGTTCCGCAGATGTCAAGTCTGTGCTTTATTTCTACATCTTCTAGAAGAGGATCCAAAATCAGCAGATCTATTTCCCAGCTCAACGCTCTGCCTTGTTTATCCCATAACTTTCTAGAACAAAAAAGGCAATGCAAGCTAGATTATCCTAGCTATCCTCACCTGGTGGCCCCAGATCTGGCCATACTCCGAGGACTTTGGGAAACATCCTGAGCTTGCTTAACAGGGGTTAAAATAAAATAGCATCTTCTACAGAGTGGGAGTCAGGTGGAAGGCAGAGATAACAAGCATCTCTCTTCAACTTGAAGCATTTATAAGCCAGACTCGACTTAGACACAAGAAGACAATTAGGAAATACTCGTCAAAATAGACCAGCATTGCTGAGTTTATTTCAAACTCTGTCAGCGGTTTTCCTTCCTGAGAGTCACTCTTGGAACAATAATTCAGGGAACCAAACGCTGGCACAAGGGGGAAGCCAAGCACAGGCATGGCGTGGGTGGGACACTGTGCACGTGGAGACCTGGGACTGCACGAGGACAGGGCACAGCCACACCCTGCCAACGGCTCTGGGTGCAGTCACACCAGCAGAAAGTCCAGATGAGGGTGCACTGAGTGACTTGTGAGCTGATGGAGAAAAACTCAGCACATGCTGCATCCCAGACTCTGGCATCAGCTTTGGCCTCCCACCATCCTCTTTCTCAGGGCAGCAGTTGTGTTCCTGTCTTCTTCCACCTTTCTTTACAAGCATCACATTTATGCCCTCCACACCTGGACAGCAAACCCCAGCCCAAGGAGCCCCAGCGCACTGCTCTCTCACAAGCCTGAATGCTCACATATGCCCCTTTGTCTAACAGAAGGCAGAAGCCTTTTCACTGACATTTCCCACATCCCACTCAGTGGCTGTTCCCAACAGTCCAATTTCTTACAGAGATCACAGAGGTCAGCTTTTCCTCCAAGACACCTGGTAAAAAAATATATTGTTTCTGGAAACAAATAAGAGGATAGCTCTGCTCACATAAAGAATATACCTATAATAAATACTTCACTTGATATGCTGATAACAAGAAAGTCAAGCAAGACACTGAGCCCTGGATAACCTCCTTGACCCACCACTGTAAGGTCAAATAGTGACACAGACAATCCCTAGGCCCTGCTCAATTCTGATGGATTTAAACTACCTGCTGAGCTGTGGGCTGAGTCCTGACTTCAGTGAACCAGTCACCATTCACCCCAACTCCATTATCGCTGCCTCCCTCCAGCCTTCAGCCTGCCAGCATTTGAGGATCAGATCATCATTCCTACAGGACACATAGAATCATAGAATCACAGAATCATACGGGTTGGAAGGGATCTCTGAGATCATCAAGTCCAATCCTTGATCCACTACCACCGCAGTTACTAGGCTATGGCACTAAGTGCCACATCCAGTCTCTTCTTAAATACCTCCAGGGACGGAGAATCCAACCCCCTCCCTGGGCAGCCCATTCCAATGTCTGATTACCCTCTCTGTAAAGAATTTCTTCCTAACATCCAACCTAAACCTCCCCTGCCAGTCCCCTTTCCTTTGTGCTTCCGTTCCACATACAGCACTGTTCACGAGGCCAGGTGATGACAATGACTCCCTCTTTTTGCAGCCCAGTGCAGAAATTAATTCCTGAAAATATTTATTTTGCTTAATCTGATGCTCTTGATGGGCTCCAGAGCTTTAGTAAATAACATTATTGCAAGCTTTTATAATCATTTACAGATTGAATGCAAGTAAGAGCTGCTCCTGGCCACACCAGTTCAAATTTTTTCCTTCCTTATCTAAAAGCTTACATAACAAGCTGAAGAGGGAAGGAACAAACTCTAAAGTGACTTCCTCATCCTGAAAGCCTGAGAAAAACCCTGCCCACAAAGGCCATTATTGGTAGTGTAACACATTGTGTGCTTCAGGCCTGACAATCCTAGTTTAGAGTTTCTAATTCAAACCAACGTGCTTATTTCAACATTTATGTAAGTTTTAAATATATCCCTGCCCAGCACTGATGGGCAATGATTTTCTCAGGCAGGGCTGCTGATCAGAGGATGCAGTTAATAAACCAGCAATGGGGTTAGGAGTACCAGGATTAAAGCAGTGCAGAACTGTGCCTCCAGTGACCACCACAGAGGTTTGGGAGCCAGGACCCCTCCATTTTTGGCTCTGCCCCACAGGTGTTTCACAGCTTCAGGCCATTCCCTTCAGCTTTGCTGGAGTCCACCCAATTTGTACAACCCGGGTTGTGCCAAAGCTTCTTCAGCTCTCCAGAGAAAGGATGCTGAATGTACAGAGACTCACCAGTACTTCCATCCAACCTCAGGTGCCAGCACGTACCCCAAGTCCCTAAGCCAGCTACCATTCACCACAAGTACTCAAAAAGGGTCACTTGGAGAAACAAAATGCCCAGTGATGAAAAATCAGAAACAAAGTTGGCTTTATTTGACAACTGACAGGATTGTTAACCTTAGAACCCTGGCTGGAGTGTCTTTAAAACAAAAAAACTCCACGACTGTGCCGCCCTGAAGCCAGTGAGATTTAGCAGACTAAGCGCAGGTACTCCCACACCCAGTCCTGTCTCTGCCCCTGGTTTAATACATAAGCTTCACCAGGTCATTTCAACTCTTCAAGAAACTCACAGTATGCAACAAGGAGCAGTGAATATATGTAGAGTGCTCCACAGAGCTCCGTGCAGCACCTTGGGACACTGGAACAAGTGGATCAAGGGAGAAGAATGAAAATTCAACATGAAAACAAATGCTGAAAATCTTACTTTCTGCTCCCAGTGCCATCCCCGGAGCAATGCTGACTTCTGGAGTGCAGAGCCGGGTGCTGACACTCCACACAGACCGTGTGGCCCTCCCTGAGGTAGCGCATCCAGTGGGTGTACGAGTGGTGGCTGTGCAGGCAGCCCGGCATGATGGCCACGAGCTGGAACTCAACACAGTACCTGCAACCAAAGTCACTGAGAGGGTCAGTCAGCTCAATAACCAGGCTAGAGCCCTCCACAGGAGAGCCAGACTGAACTGGAAGACCACAGATCACTGATTAAGAAAAACCAAACAAAACCAAACCAAAAAACCCCGCACCCAAGGTCATTAAAAGCAGAACATATGGTGTGCTTGCATTTTAATAAGGTTAAATAGGGAATAGAACTACTCTGCTGGTGCTTTCAACTGACATGTCAAAAATACAAATAGAGACAAAGATTGGTCAAGCATTTGACTAATCTAATTCCAAATCTGGTATCCATTTGCTGAGCCACACTTTCTCTATCAACTCCTCTCTATTACCTATGATGGGTTTTGTAGAGCAGCTTGTGACAGGACCTAAGAGTCGATCTGTAAAGGTTTTCCTGTGATGATCTCCCTCCTAAGAGAGTGAGGCTGTCACATCTCAGTGGGAGGAACACCAGATTGACACAGCACTTCTGTGCTTCTGATTTTAGCCAAACCTGAGAAAGAAACAAGCAAAGCCCAGGGACTGCAGGAAGAACCCCTGGGGAATCACCAGTTGTGTATGAGGGGTTACAGGGTGGAAGATTACCTTTCCCATCAGCACTGTGTCCCTGCTAGCAAGGAGTCCAGCTGGGAAAGAGGAGGACTGGGAAGGCTGATGCCAGCTCCCTGTGTTTGAGGCACCAGCACACACACACATGGCAGCAGGTAAAAAGGAACAGAGCTTTTACCACAGCCCTGCTTGTACCTGTGCTGTGAAACAGTGCTGCAGGGGAAAACAGGCTGTGTTACAGCCAAGGGGGGCTGAAATGTGAGAGGGATGTGCTTCCCATGCAACAAGCCAGCAAACTCTGGCCCCTGAGAATTTACCCCATTTATGCAAAAAAGTGCAAAGTGCACCAGAGTCTACATTGAGAAGAGTTGAAGAGAATGGTCTTTGGCTTTTTGATCACACAAACAGCAGTGACGCCATAAACAAAGAGACAAATTTCAGTCTTGTACTGGCCTTACATCAAGGCAGACCCCAACCTTCCGAGGCCCTGCAGACAGGGCTGGGGCTGAGGGGAGAGCAGGGCCCTGCTCCAGTGAGGTGCTGCCATTCTGCTGGGGAACACTGACTCTGAGTGCCAAAAAGCTGGGCCTCAAACTGCAACCAGAGAGACTCTGCAGGTGGAATACAAGTGAGTCTCTAGGCCCAGCCTCCAACTTACCCTGCTCTTGCCTTGCCATCGGCTGCAGCTCTTTTCTTCCTTGCTTTTCCAAACCCTCCCGTAGTTATTAGTGCTGGGACTGTGTTTACCAAAGAGAAAGGGTACAGAGCGTCAGTGGCAATGCTGCACTAAGGCTCCTTACGTCTGCAAAACAGTAAAGATGGGCTTTTAATGTCATAGGGTTTTATCTTAAGCAGGAAACAAAAACAATTCTAACTTGGTATTTTCATATTATCCATGACAATCAACCATTTCACTGGAAAGAGAATCTGTAGAGCTGCCAGATTTTTGCCTGAGCAGAGTAAGCCTACTTGTAGGCACACCCAAAATACTGAGAGGGAGGCAATATTCACTTAATGCCCACTCTCAACAGGTTTGAAGAAGTCAGCTGCTGCCGACATCCAGACTGGATAAATTTTGACCCCAAAATCAGCAAAAATGACAAGCAATTCTTCTAAAACTCAGTAAAAGTGTGTCATGAAAAGCTGATTTGAACCAAATAAAATCAGGCTTTTTTCCAGAAACTAGCTGGAGTTCTCCTCTGCCTGCACTCTGCTCCGGTGCAGAGAGGTCATATCTTGCCTGAAAGGTATTGCTCCTTTGTGACTTTTTGCAGATAACACATAAAATAAAATTAAAAAAATGTATAAATGACAAAAAAAAGTGTTCAACATCCACTTACAGAAGTTTTAAACAGACGCATATCTGCCAACCCAATCAAAATTGCCAGAGATTTACACTTGTATAAGTGAGAGCACAACAGGCCTGTAATATCTCACTTGTGAGACAAGCAGAACACAGCTAATGGCAGCCACCAGCTCCAACACTGTCCTGGGAAGGACACATCCAAGCCTTGTGTGAAGAGCTCAGTTCTCACTTACCCAGGCAGGGCCAGGACAAACAGGCCAGTGCCTGAACACAACTCTTCAAATACAGTGAAGATCAGCTCTGCTGACCCAGACCAGAGTCCTCCCCACAATCACCCCCCCAGATACTTTTATTTTCAGTGGACTTACTCAGGGACTGTTTGCACTCTGTTCCTTGCTGAGTCCAGTACTCCACACAGCCAGCCCTCTCCTCCAGGGCAGGACACGCCTCTGCCCCATTCCTGGGCTCCTGAACGATGTGCCTCGTCCGGACACGATACGTTGTCTTGCAAGGCTCTGCACAGCCGCTCCAGGCGCTCCACTGAGATACAACACAGGGGATAACTGCAGGAAGAGTAACAAAAGGGGGGTGTGGAAGGTTACAGGAATGATGCCAGTGACATGCCTTCTCGAGAAAAGACATTTTTTGAGATAGCTCAGTACAACCTTCCTTATTTCGGACCTGTCCCACAGTTGTGTTGGGCAGTTCCCAGTAGTTCTCCTCCCAGGAGATTATCTGCCCAACCTCCAGTCAACCAACACAACCTGACAACCAAGAACAATTCCTTTGGAGGAAAACACTTGCAGGTCAGCCTAGACTCATATATTATGTCCTCCCACACATATTCTCAGTTGGCTTCTGTCCTTCTCCTTGCATTTCTGCACCTTGTGCCCGAGTGGGGTCAGTGCAGGACAACACACTCTGCCAGGACCCCCAGTGTCAGTTGTCAGTGAACAGGGGCTCACTCCCTTGCCGGTTCAGCCCCCAGGTGCCTCAGGCACACGGAGGTGCTGAAGGCCAGCCCACACCCCGTGAACACACTGAGCTGCCTTCCACCAAAGTCCCTGTGAGCACCTGAGGCAAACCCCCCACGCGTGACCCCTGACGCCGAGCTCAGGCAGGAGAACTCCCTGGTTCCCAGTCCAGCTCCTCTGCTGCTCTATCACTCAATTTAAAGATGTGGATGAGCCTTTTCAAACCCATTAAGAAGAACCACCGTGCTCAGCACCTACAGAAACAGACTTTACCACTCTGACTTACAAGGGCATGCACAACCCTGAGTCCCAGTGATTTCACTGGAACATGACCTGCTGAATGCTGGGACAAATCCCAGCCTTTCTGAGCAGCTCAAGTTTGATGCTTCAATTTATTCTCCCTCAGAACACAGACAATCCTAGCTACAGCATTAACCTCACTGGAAACTGCCTTTGTCTTCAGAAACTTCAGGATGATCATTCAAATGCTACTGCTTCTCTTTTCTGTCTAAAGTCAACACAAACAGCTTTTTAAACCTATTCAAAGACTAGGCATTAAATCAGTTATCTAAGTAATTGCAACATTTCTTATATGCAGCAACACACCACAAAAAAGCCTTTGCATCCAACTGTAGGCTACCCAACTTTATCATCCTTTTGTGCATTTGATTTGATCAGAATATTGTGCTCTTCGGTTTTGTGTAATGTCAGATATTAATGTATTTTCTTTAATATTTTGCTTTACAAGTCAGTTTGATAAAGTAGCTCTTGAGCAGTGAAAGAAAGAAAACTACTGGAAAAGGTTAGGCTGTGGAGGCAATACAAGTCAAAGTAGAGCTGAGTCCCTGACCTCCAGGACAAACAAATCACAAGAAATAACACAGAAACACCTCACCCTGCAGACATTGCTGTACCTCAGGGAGCAGGTGCTGCTGTTCCCTGGGGAGCAGCTGTCCCTTCACAGTGCCTGACCACATCCTGCCAACACATTCTCCTTATTACTCAGCTGTATGAATAGACACAAGAGGCTCCTGTCCATCCCACTTATCCCTGACGACCGCCAAGAGCAGCAGGATTCGGACACAGCGGTGCTGAGGGAGCAGCTGAGAGCCCAACAGTTCTCAGGCACCAAAGGCATGGGGGTATCCAGCACCAACACCGCTCCTGAACAGCCCCAGCAGCAGGGGAGCCCAGTGTATGGCCCTGCAGTGCTGGGTGTCCTTCCTCGGGAGGGGAGAGGCAGGTTTCAGGGATCCCAGTAGCCGCACTTCCATGCTCCCTGCTGCCCTTGGGAGCTGGGGATCTACAGATCTGCCAGCCTGGCCTCATCCACAGACATACCTTGTTTAAATCACTCTGGAATGAACCTATTCCAACCCATTTTCCAGCTTTGTGTTGAAAGGAAAAAGACAACTAAATCACAGGAACGTCTGCCCATCTGCCTAGAGCGCAACTCCGCTTTGGCACATCTATGCAGGTTTGAAATCAAAGGCATTATGTGAACGGTAAGAATCCTTGAGGATGCTGTTTGTGGGAAGAGAGTATGAGATCGTTCTAAAATAACTTTTCTCCTTAATTCACATCCGCACTTAGCAGAAGACGTCCCTGGAGGGAGCACTGCTGTGCTCCCCGGGACCCCGACACAGACGCACAGGCATCGGGGGCCAGGCTCTCGCCAGCTGAAACCTGAAGCTGCAGCTGCCGATGCCTTTTGCAGGACAGCACGGAATGACAGGAGCAGCAGATCTGATCCCATCCACAGTAATTCAATCCACAAGAGGAAAAAGGACCGGGGGATTCTGACTCAGTCAGGAAACGTCCCGTTTCACGTTTCTGTCCTGCAGGGAGACGCAGCAGCATCCTGACCTGCCCGGCGAGCTCCTGCTCCAACGGCACCCCGGCGGCACGCGGCACCTCCCGAGCATCACCCCCCCTTCGGCCGCCCGCAGCCCCGCCCGCCCTCCCCGCGAGCCACGGCGGTGCCCGGACACGCGGCCAGAGCCCGAGGGGGGCACGGACCGCTCCGCTCGGGGCAGCCCAGCCCAGCCCAGCCCAGCCCAGCCCAGCCCCAGCCCCTCACCCGGGCAGCTCTCGGCATAGTCGTGGCAGCAGTCGAGGGTGCGGACGCACGCCTGGTCGCAGTAGCAGGGCCCGGTGGAGCCGTCGGGCCGCCGGCCGGTGCTGAGGCAGGTGGGGTCGCGGCCGGGGCAGCACAGCCCGCGGGCCGCACACCCGGCGGGCAGGGCCG